>JAVLUZ010000150.1:1245040-1632772 GCA_036768485.1 Mermis nigrescens | reverse complement strand
ACCTCTAGACAGCTAATTTTCTAGCTTTTACCAAATCAAACCAATATGTACAGTCTTAGGCGCTGATAAGGTCGGAAACGACATGCCAGTAATTAAAAAGGCAACTCTTGCCACAACCGCACCAATAATGATTGGAGGGAGGCCTACAGTAATATATGAAGAGATATAGAAAGAAATGTTTTTTAAAAGAAATTGGCGCTACTTACGCATGGATTTTTCCGGTCTCAGCACAGGCTCAACGTGAATAGCGGTCATGTTGCCTATGTTTTAAATGTAAAGAATTAATAGGGGACCTGTAGGGGTTCCACAGTAAAAGTCGCATCTTCTTATTTCTCGCAACACGTAGCGACAAGAGTCCAACCAAATGACACTGCGTGGTCAGAATGCCTTCGCATGTCATACTATCGGAAACTATCCGACTATAAAGTAATCGGAAAATATGGCTGGCTCGCCAAAATGGAACTAAAAGACCGGATGGTCGGAATAGACGCACTAAGATGCGTAATAGCCGTAAGTGTAAACGGCACGTGTAGATACACTATCTACATATCAAAAATTATTACTGTATGGTCTGCAAGAATAGACCTAGTGAACATAAGATTACTGTAGTCTATTTTAACCCCAGCTTGGTGCATGAAATCGCTCGACAATAGAACACCCTTACTACTGTAGCGCCCGACTTCGTAGTTGCTTTCTCTGAACATTGAAGAAATTGAAAACCCGTCATCATGTACAATTCTTCAGCGTAATGTAAAAAATAATAATACTGTAAGACATATACATACATGCAGTTTATGTTTTAGCCTACTGTTGCTCGGTTTATAATGTTTTTATCACTGTAACATCTAATTCGTTTTAATTCAGTTTAAATATGTCTCAAGTGAAATCAGCGTATTTAAATAAATCAAAAAAACAGCGGCGCAAGTACTATCATACGCTAATTTACAATACAGCTCATGCAATTACTGTAGGTACAAACGTGAGCACCAGGGTTGCCAGCAGTAGTTGCCAATGGTTGGAAACCGGCCATTTGCGCCGATTTTCAGGCTTGATGTCCGATTTTGGCCGGTTGAAAGTCTTGGCCGATTTTTTTAAGCAGTTTGGCCGAATTTGGCCGATCATAAAATTTTTCTGAATAAGGAAGGTTGTTGCTATGCTGCGTATTATTGTTTATGTCTACTTACTGTAAGAAGAAGGCACAAAACAAAAATTACAACAATTTACAAAAGAACAACAAACCAGCAAGGACTGTGGACTCGAGTCCGCCCTTCCGGCCCGGCACCCACCCACCCAGCCCAGGTTTCCTTCATTCATCCCCCACACCCAATTTCCTTCCCATTTCGTTCATGTATCTTCACAACACAACACATTAATCAAATCAAACCACTCCTTATGTCGTGTCATTCGTGTCTGCTTAGTCTGATGGGGCATCACTTATCCGCCCCCCGGGGGCGGATAATCTATTATCCGCCCCGGGGCGAATAATTTTATTATCCGCCCCCCGGGGGCGAATAATTTTTATTATTCGCCCCCGGACTCACCTTCCCCGAACCTATCAGAAATAAGTGTTTATAAGAAAATCGGTGAGAACCATTTATTAGATAAAAGTTTCCATATATTTACCATTACGGGGGCGAATAATAAAAAATTATTCGCCCCCGGGAAGCGAATAACAAAAATTATCCGCCCCCGGGGGGCGGATAAGTGATGCCGTCTGATGGTGTACGTTGTCACTCGCTATTGGTTTCCTACACACGTTAACTGATTGCCGCTTTTAAGGACTCAACTATGCCATCACCGGTTAAAAAGAAACGCAAATCCGGATCTCATACATTTGTCAAATCTTGGCTTCGGGAACCAAATTTCAAATCGTGGCTAATAGAAGGCAAAGATGGTTCTGCTCACTGTAAAGTATGTTCTGCTAATCTACGCCCAAAACACGATGCTCTTGTTGTACATATTAAGTCGGTCAAGCACATTAAAGCTGTTAGTGACTTTGAAAGTTGCCAACAAACACATTCATTGACGAGTTCTACTGTATTTACACATCGAAAAGAGCAGAGCTCTGCTGAAGTAGTTAAGAAAGCTGAATTGAACTTAGCAGTATTTATCGTCGAACATTCCTCTATACTCACTATTGATCATCTCAGCGAAATGTTGAAGCGGTTATTGCCAAATGATTCGGTTGTTGGAAATATAAAGGTGAATAGGCGCAATCATACTGAGGGGTGCAGTCGCCTGATCTACACTCCCATTAAATTGGCCCCCATCTACATTGGAGTAGTTCCTGAGTTACTGTCCAAAATCCTTTATACTGTCCTTCCTATCATTGAAAGAATCCTATCTAGGATTTTTATGCGTGCATTTTGCTCTCCGGGAAATTTGTGGCTATAAAAATGAAAATCAGGAAATAACCATGAAAAAATTAGAAGTGTCATATGTTTGGATATTTTAAGGTTCTTGCGGTGCATTCATCGAATACTCAACTTAGGCAGCTTCTAAATGCCCTACCTCCAGCTTTAACTGATATTGATCTCGATAAGGCCATATCTGAATACAACGTGCTTGTGAAGAATGAATGGAAGTCAGCACTGCAAAATGATCCGGCTCTGTTTTGGGCCGAAGTCATTGAAGATGACGATAGCAATGGTGTTCTTCCGCGCTTTCAAAACATTACCTCATTTGCAATGTCTGCTTTAAGTTTGCCTTTTTCTAATGCTAGTGTTGAACGAGCTTTTTCTGTATTAAACTTGCTGAAGACTAAACTAAGAAATCGCTTAGATGTCAAGACTACTGATGCTTTATTACGTGTTCGTTTTTTGCTATGCTGGAAGGGTGAGGATTGTTGCAGCTTTACTGTTACCAAAACCATGCTTCAATTGTTTAAAAATACAATGTACAGTCCTATAATTTGTGATGATGATATCGTGTGCCTTAATGAACCGTTCTTAGATTCGGGTGATACTTTGTTGAATGTTCAAAATGCGTTTAATGTAGTAGATATTTCACCCAGTAGTTGATTTGAATAAATTTTATCCGTTTTCTTATTTTTCAACTATATATACATAGTTTGGCCGATTTTGGCCGGAATTTACCTTTGCTCTTGGCCGATTTTGGCCGGTTGTAAATGTCGATTTGGCCGATTTGCCTTTTCAGAGCTGGCAACACTGCTAGGGTTGCCAGCAGGCAGGGTATGTCCGGTTCTCAGGCTTGATGTCCGGTTTTGTCCGGTCGACGGTCATGGCCGGTTTTCGATGTCCGGTTTTTTAAGCAGTTGGTCCGCTTTTGGCCGGTTTTAGAATTTTTCTGAATCAGGTTATTGCATTGCCATGCTGCATGTTCTTGTTTCACATTTGCTTACTGTAGGAAGTAACCATACACACCAAACACACTGGCTAGTGGCTAATCATCCGCTCCGCATACCTTCTCAATATCGCTCGACCTTGTTCACCTCTAACTTTACTACTTACACATTAAGTCGTCAAATCACTTGACAACCCACATTAAAGGGTGCCGAAATTATTTTGACCCTCATTAGAGGAACGCTCTGATACGATATTCATTCAATGGCGAAAAAACGAGCTAGTGATCCGAAATTCGGATCTCGAGTCGTGCGGCAAGTGCAGAGGTCATGTGGACGACGATGCAAAGGCGCTTTGCTGCAATTTTTGTGACAAGTGGTTCCACGCTGGTTGGCTTGGCCTGACGGACGTTCAGTTATGGCCGATTTGGATCAATTGTATTTTTGCCCCATCTGTTTGCCGATGGGGAAACGCATGTTTTCGCTCGAATCTAAGCTCACCAGCTTGGAAAAACGGTTCGCTTCATTCGAATCTATGGTTACAAGTCGTCTCGACAAGCTGGCTGATCTGGTCACGAAAAATCCTGCTCCGAACAATCTAGCCGCTGTCCATCCACCGCTGGATCTCAACAAGATGGTCATTAGTGCTGTTCGTGATACAATGGAAGCCGAGTCAAAAAGACCACTGTCGTCCTGGAAAACTTCGCTCCGATCAATCAAGACGAGACATTGGACGATGATGTCAAGCGTTTTGCCTCACAGACCGGTTTCGACACGACAAAAACTCGTCAGCATCCGTTGGTCGGGCTCTGTCATCGTCTCGAGGAAGGACAATTGCGATTTGCCACGGATCCCTAAGGTAAAGTGTGATTCCGAACAATCAAAGGCCGAATTGATCCGTTGCGTTTCAAAATTTTCTGATCGAGGCCGTCGATCGAAGGTCTATGCTAGACCTGATCGCACTTGGCAACAGCGCGAAACCCTTCGCCATTTGAACGCTGAATTGGCTGAAAACGGGATTCGGGCGAGATGAATTGGTTCATCAATCGTAATTCTTATGAGTTGAAGCAGTTTAAGCGTCTTTTGCCTCGCCCTTAGGGAGTTCACGCCCCTACTGTTCCTGTTAAAAAGCTAAATTCTAAGAAAATCAATATCAACTGTGTTTTATTTAATGCTAGAAGTTTGCAAAATAAGATATCTGAATTTCATGCTCTACTTTCTTCAGAACGTTATGATTTAGTGTTCGTCTCTGAGACATGGTTACATGATCATATTTCTGATGGCCTTATTTGTCCATATGCAACTTATTCTGTTCACAGATGTGACAGAATTGGCTATAGGGGAGGAGGTGTCGCACTCTTTTTCAAGAAGTCCCTAAAAATCAACAATGTTTCTATTGTAGAAGAATTCTTGTGTCCTGAAGTATTAGTTTGTGATTTTCACTTGTGTAAAAAATCTGTCAGATTCATAATGTGTTATCGTCCACCCCAATATGACTCAGAAATCGCTAATAAGTTAAGTAAATTATCTGAACATTATGTCGAAAATGCTCAAAATTGTATCCTACTAGGTGATTTTAATTTGCCTGATTTGAATTTGAATATTATTTCTGCTTATAGAAACCCTGTGACACAAGTATTTTATGATTGTTTTGTCAATCTTGGTCTTATACAATTATCTTTTGATCCAAATAGAGATGAAAATATTCTTGATCTAATTTTGTGTACTTCCAGCAATCTTGTCTTCAATGTATTAACTACTGAACCTTTCTCTAATAGTGATCATTGTAGCATTGAGTTCAGTTTACCTGCGTCTGTAGTACCCAACCAAACTTCCCTTGAGTATGACTTTAGAAAAGCGGACTATGCATCTATCGAGATTTTTTTAGCCTCTATCGATTGGCACCTCTGTTTTACCCGTTGCATTAGCATTAACGATTTTTATGTTGTTTTTCTTGACATAATTAATGAGGCTATATATCGATACGTTCCCTTTAAGCATACTGTGCATAAAAAATCACTGCCAAAGTCGTGTCGTAAATTGCAAGTAATTAAAAAGGAACTTTGGGAAAAGTATAAAAAGAGTCGTTGCCCTGTTATTTTAAGCAAGTATAAGAAGATTACTAAAGAAATTAAATTTGCTTTGAAAGATCTTTTCACGAGGGAGGAACGTAAGCTTTTAAATTCTCGAAATGTAAAAAATTTTTATTCTTTCGTAAATGACCGGTTAAGAAAGACAAAGTCAGCTTCAATATTAATGTGTGATGGTAGGATGATAGATAATGATTTTGAAAAAGCTAATGCTTACAACTCTTTTTTTGCGAGTAATTTTGTTATTGACGATCTTGTTTCTCCCCATTTCGCAAACAGAGTCAAAAGTGATGCTCATCCTCTTTCTGTAAAATTTGATGTTCTGACTATTTCTGAATCCATAAGTAGGCTTAAGCCCACTTTGTCGCTTGGCCCTGATGGCTTGTGTGCATATTTTATTAAAAAGTTGAAAACAGTGTTGCTCTCACCTTTAGAAACCATCTTCAACGTTTCTTATCAAAGTGGAAAGATACCCGATTTTTGGCGAAAAGCTGTTGTGATCCCAGTTCATAAAAAGGGGGATATGTCATCAGTTGATAACTATCGTCCAATTTCCTTATGTTGTGTTTCTTGTAAATTAATGGAATCTATAATGAACATGTCCTTGCTTTCTTATCTAGAGAAGCAAAATCTGCTAAGTGAAAAACAGTTTGGTTTTAGAAAAAATAGATCATGTGCGTTACAACTTGTTGAGTGCAAAAATCAGTGGACCAAATTTCTAGATGAGGGAATTCCTGTTGACATTGTCTACATTGACTTTTGTAAGGCTTTTGATACCGTGTCACACAAAAAACTGCTAATTAAGTTGGCATCTTATGGACTGAACAAACTCTCTTTTAATTGGATCGAAAATTTCTTGACTAATAGATCCCAAGTCGTTAAAATTAAAAATTCTTTATCTGATTCCATTCCTGTTACCAGTGGCGTGCCCCAGGGTAGTATACTAGGTCCCACACTTTTTTTAATCTTCATTAACGACTTATGTGAAATGCGCCAAAACAGTAATTTTACTTTGTTTGCTGACGATATCAAACTTTGGAATCTATCATCCAATTTCATGACACTTCAAGCTGACATAAATTATGTGCATGAGTGGGCCAATACATGGCAATTAAAAATATCAGTTAATAAATGTTTAGTTCTATATCTGGGTAGTTCAAACCCTAGGCATTCTTATCACATAAATGATTTCTATCTTTCTACTGACACACTTTGTGTAAAAGATTTGGGTGTTTTTCTGAATTCTAATTTATCGTCCAGATCTCATTGTGAATATATTGTGAAAAAAGGCATGCAGTTAAGCAATCTGATCTTGCGTAGTTTTATTTCTAAAGATAGATTATTACTTGTTAAGGCCTTCATTACTTACGTTCGACCAGTGCTTGAATTTTGCTGTGTTTTGTGGAGTCCTTACCTGCTGTGTGATATCACCTCCGTCGAACGGGTTCAAAGAAGGTTTACGAAACGAATTTTTAGTGATAAAAATTTGACATATGCTGAAAGATTACACGAACTTGGTCTGGACACTCTTGAGCTAAGACGCCTCCATAACGACCTAACATTAGCCTTTTCTATTATCAAATGTAAAGCTCTTCCTTTCAAGGATTTCTTCACAATTAATTTAAATTCTAATCGAGCAGCAAATTCTTGTAAACTTCTCGTCAATCATGTAAATAAAAATTGCAGAAAATTTGATTTTTGTAATCGAATAATTCCTATCTGGAACTCTCTACCTGAACAGATTATAAGTGCTCCAAATAGACACGTTTTTCTGACTAAACTTAAAAGATTAAACCTTTCTAAATTTCTTAAAGGGGCGTAAGTAAGAGCAGTTTTTTCTATTGCCTTTACGTTTACCCTGCTTCGTCATACTTAATTTGTTTTGTCTTTCATGTATTTTCATTTTCGTTCATTCGTCCTATCCATGTATGTTAATATTTTCTTTTGACTTGTTGTTGTTGTTGTTATTCAGTCAGTACTCGCCTCATGTTGTGTCTTTGTACTTTATGTAATTCTTTACTTTGTTTGTCACTCGCTATTGGTTTTTTACCTATGTAAACTGATCGCTGCTTTTCAGGGCATAATTCTAGTCAACTATGCCATCAACGGTTAAAAAGAAACGCAAGTCCGGAACTCATGCATTTGTCAAGTCTTGGCTTCGGGAACCAAATTTCAAATTGTGGCTATTAGAAAGCTCAGGCGGTTCTGCTCACTGTAAATCAGGGTTGGCAAGGCTGGGTTTTTTGAACATGGGTTTTTTAGGTTTTTTGTGGGTTTTTTGGGTGCAAGAAATCGTTGAGTTTTGGGTTTTTTGGTTTTTTATCCACAGGTTAAGAATTTATTTGTAATGGAATTAGATACTGTGTATTGTCAATGTTTTTTGTACATATACCTATTAATATGCTGTTCTTGTTTCATTTGTACAATGAGGATTTTATTAAAAATCCATTTTTGTCGTAAGCGTTTGTATGCAAAGATAAAATTTAATTTTACAGGAGAAGTATTATGAGCCTACTGAATTTTCAATAATTTTTTGAGAGCTAGATCCAGTGCATCTGTTCTGTTGGCTAAATCCTAGTGTCTGACTGAGCATTTAAGAGACAGATGCATATGTATAGGTATGTGGCATGGATTGTGCTTGTGAATGACCAATTTTGTTGTTGAATTTTGTGTATTAGCTGAATAAAGTTGTTGTTTACTTGTTTCGTTTTGTGCCTTGAAGCTGTTGAAGTATTCTCAGCTACTATCTATAGCTCGAGCTAGGATTTTTATAAAAAAACCCATAAAAAACCCTTTAAAACCCAAACCCAAAAAAACCCAAAAAAACGCACAAATAACCCAAAAAAAACCCAAAAACCCAAAATTCGAAATTTTAAAATCTGGGTCTTTTCCATCCCTGCTGTAAATTATGTTCTGCTAATCTACGCCCAAAACGCAATGCTCTTCTTGATCATGTTAAAACGGCCAAGCTTAATGTGCAAAATGCGTTTAATGTGATAGATAATTAAGTGCAATAGTTAATTTGAATAAGTTTTAGCCACCGTGTTATTTATCAAGTGCCTACATTGTTTGTCCGGTTTTGGCCGGAATTTTACTGCGCTCATGTCCGGTTTTGTCCGGTTTTATATGTTGGTATGTCCGGTTGGTCTTTTCAGAGTTGGCAACACTGCCTGTGCACACACAAAAGGTGGCTGTGCACCAGGCACGGGAATACCCACTGGCGTAGCCAGTGGGGGGAAGGGGGAATTCCCCCCCTGGGGAAAATTTTTACATTTTCAAAAAGTGAGCAATATGGTTGCATGATGCTGTTTTGCGATGAAAATCGAAAAATTCGGTGCTTGGCGCCGGTTTATTCTATTATTTGGCAATCTCTACCGTTTTATTGGTGGAAAATCAAAAAATTAGCGCTTTGCTCACATAAAAAGCATTTTTTCTGTCAAAAACATGAAAAATTTTTTGAGAAAATTTAATTTTTTAATGGCTTAAATCGTGCAGGATGATGTGAAAAGCCCAAAAACACATTATTTAATGGCCCCGCGCGTTTTTACGCGTTTTTTAGGCGAAAAATTTTTTTTGGAATTACCCCCTGGCGAAAATCCTGGCTACGCCTATGGGAATACCGCCGTGCGTCCCCAGCTCAGCTGACCTATTTTTATTTCAGAACTTTGGTTTTTAGCCCTATGATCATGGTAGAATTTATTTCAATTCTTCTAAAATATCGTGTTAATGAACAAATGCCATCGATTCGACTATAGTGAATCTTAAGTTAGAGATGTAAGTTCGGGCCCC
Source organism: Mermis nigrescens (assembly GCA_036768485.1). NCBI lineage: Eukaryota > Metazoa > Nematoda > Enoplea > Mermithida > Mermithidae > Mermis > Mermis nigrescens. Next base: position 1,623,592 of record JAVLUZ010000150.1, on the reverse strand, counting down.
AACAACCCGACCTGAAAAACCGACCCGCGGGTCGAATCGGCAGAATGCAGAACTACTTGGATCATAGGTTGAGGGGTGCGGTTGAGATTTTTTAGTCGGATTGAAAACAGTGATCGGACCGAGGCCTCGGCCTCGGCCTCGGCAAGCCTCGGCGTTTTTTGGAGCCTCGGCCTCGGCGCCGAGGGCAAAGCTGAAAAGTGTCGAGGCGCCGAGGGTTAAAATCAAATTTGAATAAGTTTAATATGTCCGTTGAATATTAACTATTTAGAATGCATCTGCAGTACAAAGGCTATTTTTTACCTATAGACTTTTCTTGTGATTTTAGTCGCGTACCCAGTTACACAAAGTTACATACAGCAAAGTGCCAATTTATTATTCATTTGATGACTAAGTTTTAATTCTCATGCTTGCTACATGGATCGAAAACACACATTCCCGAAGGGAGGGGTGAGGAGGTTTATTACCTTCCTCTCAGGGTACAAGACTCAAGTCACTGTCAGACGATTTTTGGTGAAAACCTTTTGAATATTTTTCAACCTAATTTTTACTATGGCAAAAGTGCAGCTAACTATTAGAATTTCCCGAAGTGATACAATATTTTTGAATGTAAGCAAGAGTAAATAGACAAACTGTCACTATAAAACATGCATGTAACAGCTCAAAATTTTCGGGAGGGGCTCCTCGGCATACATGTAACGGCTAGAAATTTCGGTTGCGGGATTAGCGACTCTAATTCTACGTCAAAAATGGCAAAAGCACCTAAAATAGCCAACAAAGCGCAAATTTTCGCCAAAAATGGGTAGGGTGGGTCAAAATTTTCTGACGTTGGAGGGAAGGGTTAGGGGGAGACGTCCAGCCCTGGGTGGGTGGGGAATTTCCTAAAGCCCTTCCTGTTACACGTATGGTTTTCGGCCATTTTTATGGGAAAGGGCATAAATGATTACGAATTTTCGGCCGAAAATCGCAAAAACGCACCTAAAAATGGACAATAAATGCAGGTTTTGCCAAAAATCAATTTCGGCTCGTGCATTTTTTGGAGCCATTTTTATACAATGTTAAAATACTTTCTTGGACAAAGTGATATTAATTATATCGTTTTTCAGTATTTTTTTGGGAAATTTCAAGAAATTTTCGGCGCTTCGCGCAAAATATCGCTAATATATACTGTATTTAGATTGAAGCAGAGGCATTAAACACTCAAAAATCAATTTTTGTGTAATCTAGGCATCTTTATGCAGATTTAAAGATCTTTTGTATCCATTTATACTGTTTTTGAAAATTTTATGCAAAACAAGTACTATTTAATAACTCAGCACATTTAGCCGTTCAAAGATAAACTTGACTAATTTATCCTGATGTTGCATTGAATTTCTAAGCACAGTAGTGCTTATTACAAGATTTAATTGGCATATTACAATATCTGTAATATTTCTGATTTTGTAGTACAAGTTGTTTTAGCTTTCTCAGTCAAGTTTTATGTGTAAATTTCATCAAAAGCTCATAAAAATTTCGGCGCTTTGCGCCGAATAATCTTATGAACTATATCCAGGCCGAATTATCACATTTAGGACCACGGTTATTTGTATTCGGCAAAGATTTCTCATAATGTACAGAGACTTTTCAGGACTGTCTTTGTACATGCACAAAGATTTTTGGAGAGACAAAAACTGTAAAAAGGTGTAAAATTTCCGAAAATTTTCGGCGCATCAGTAATTGTCTGTCCTGTATATCTTTAAAATAGTAGAATTTGCATTTACAATGGAAAAAATGTCAAATATTCAGAGACCCAGGAATTAGCTAAGATACGCTACCGAAGGTCGAAAACCCCTTTTTACCACACTAAATCGCTACTGTACCATACTATAATAGTACACAAAAATCTGCATGTACAAAATGTTCAAAGACTTTTGGATACCATTTTTGTACATGTAAAAAGGTATCTTGCACAAAAAAACACTGTTTAGGACTGCATGCCGGTTGCAGGTCACTCACTGGCAGTATGTAAAAATGTGTATGCTTAAAAATATATTTATATAAAATACCTACAAAAATTTGTTCGCTCATACAAAGACACTACTTAATTTACTGGTCCCCCATTTTGGGATTTCACCCTTCCCTCAACTCTGGACCTTGGGAAACTATGATCGGAAAGTACAGTGCAGTTTCTGTCATATTACCTACCACACCAGAATTGGATGACTGAAATGCGTGTTTAAACATGCATTACTGAAAAAGCGAGCACAACAATGGCTACAGTTCTGTCTTTACTTAGCTTATTTCGTTTGTTCGTTTATTTCTTTGACACTATTTTCGTATTTATGTATAGTAATAAAAGTTTTTAAGTGCTTGTTCAGCCATATTTTTTAATATATTTTATAAGTCTTCAACGGCAACTTGTTAAATTAAGTATGCTTTCATTCTGCTGACTTTATTCAATAAATCCTTCACACGTTAATCTACTATTATTGAAAATGACATTCGATAAAGTGTTCAATATTACGATTATTCTCTAGCTCTTGTGCATATAAAATATTCTAAGAGCACTATTTATGGGTATAGGTATATAAGCGTGACCCTCGGCATTACCTTCCCTCGGCCTCGGCCGAGGCAAGGATTTTGAGGCGCCTTGGCCTCGGCCGAGGCCGAGGGTCCAAAAAGTACCCTCGGTCCGATCACTGATTGAAAACTAGATTTTCAGATTTTAAAATTCCATTTTTATCCGCAAAAGTGCCTGAAAATGAATCAAAGCCACAAATCGACTTCAGTCTATCTTATTATTTCCCTCCATTGCATTTTTCATTATTTTAGCACGTTAAAAAGCCAAAATCTCCGGTATGATGAAAATATTTCAAGGTGAGTAAAATTTAATGGGAATTGGTAACAGTGGCAGTAATTATTTGCAGTCAACTGCAGGTACCTAATATAGCACACGGTATGATATTATATGCAGTCAAGTTCAATGTTTATTGATATAGGAAGCTGGCGCTCCGCTCACATTATAACCTGTAGTAGATGGTTTTAGAAGGCACTTTTATTTGAGATGGTTTGGCAGATTTGCTGCCTCAATAAGGACACTGGCGTAGCCAGCACTGGGGGGAAGTGGGGTATTCCCCCCTGGGGAAAATTTTTACATTTTCAAAAAGTGAGCAATATGGTTGCGTGATGCTGTTTTGCCATGAAAAGTCGAAAAATTCGGTGCTTCGCGCCGGTTTATTCTATTATTTGACAGTTTTTACCGTTTTATTGGGGGAAAATCAGAAAATTAGCGCTTCGCGTGCATAAGAAGCATTTTTTCCGTCAAAAACATGAAAAAATTTTTTTGAGAAAATTTATTTTTTTAATGGCCTAAATCATGCAGGATGATGTGAAAAGCCCAAAAACACGTTATTTAACAGCCCCATGCATTTTTACGCGTTTTTTTAGACAAAAATTTTTTTTTGAATTCCCCCCTGGCAAAAATCCTGGCTACGCCTATGGTAGCCAGTGGGGGGGGGAAGCAGGGTTGGAAAAACCCAACTTTGAAAATTTTGAATTTTGGGTTTTTTGTGGGTTTTTTGTTTTTTTTTGGTTTTTTGTGGGTTTTTTGGGTTTTTTTGGGTTTTTTTACTTGAGGTAAGCTTAGAGGAAGACAACTATTAATAAAGTAATTGGGAGTAACGTATTGGATGAAATATTCCACAATCTCAATTACAAAAAAAGTTTAAAACAAAATTTTATTCAATCAGTAGTACTCAAACAAATGTTTTTTATATTCATTTTTCACCATCCAAATCAACATTTTCATAATCATAATCGCCTTCAGTTGAATTTCCAAGTTGATTGGCATTAGTCTTGATGAAGACTAATTTTTGGACGGTTTCTGGTGCCAGCTGGTTTCGTAATTTTGAATGGATAAACCCAAATGTCGAAAAATTGCGTTCCAAAGCGGCAGTTGAAACGGCCAATGAGAACACCTGGTACAGCGAAAATTTACTAAAAGGTTAATTGGATATATGGGAATTTCTTATGATGAAAGGTTAGAAGCCTTAAATTTAGAGAAGCTTGAACTCCGTAGAATTTATTTTGATTTAATTGTTACGTATATTATTCACAATAATCTCTTGCCTTCTGAAGATTTTTATAAGTTTTATGGTCATTCGTGTACTAGAAATGCATTTGCAAATCAGATCTATTTAGAAAAATTTCGACTTGATTGTAAAAAGTATTGTTTTGCTACTAGATCAGCTAGAATGTGGAACGATCTTCCACAATATATTCGAAGTTCTCCTAATGTTGAGACATTTAAGAGAAATTTGAACAAGATTGATTTCGGGAATTTTTTGATGGGCACGCACATGTGAGCGCACTATATTTTGCCTGTGTGTCCAGGACATTTCACATTTTACTCTATGCTATTTTATTTTCCTTGCGACTCTGTTTTACCTTGTACATGAAAAATGTAACTTGCAGTCAAAAAACCCAAAAACCCAAAATTTCGGAATTTTTTTGCACCCAAAAAACCCAAAAAAAACCCAAAAAACCCAGCCCTTGCCAGCCCTGGGGGAAGGGAGGGGGAATTCCCCCCTGTGGAAAATTTTTACATTTTCAAAAATTGAGCAATATGGTTGCGTGATGCTGTTTTGCGATGAAAAATCGAAAAATTCGGTGCTTCGCGCCGGTTTATTCTATTATTTGGCAGTTTCTACCGTTTTATTGGTGGAAAATCAAAAAATTAGCGCTTCGCGCGCATAAGAAGCATTTTTTCCGTCAAAAAAAATGAAAATTTTTTGAGAAAATTTAATTTTTTTGGCTTAAATCGTGCATGATGATGTTTTTTTAGACTAAAAATTTTTGTTTGGAATTCCCCTGGCGAAAATCCTGGCTACGCCTATGAAAAGGGAATGTTTTTTGCGCTGCATGGGTAGCAGCTTCAATAGCTTCCCATCCGCCCATTAGCGCATTTTCATGGGCCAGCGTAAGCTCTGGTCCTGCATGATGGATATTGCGTAGTTTCTTGTCCTCATTCTGAGGATTTGTTTTACTTTAGTGGAAATAAAATTATACAGCAGGGCGACAGTGATTGCTTGCGGATTCAGATTGGTGCCAGACATGGGCTAAGCCTAAGGCATAAATGGAGCAAAAATTGCTTCACTTGCTTCGCTCGCTCCACAATTTTTGCTCCATTTATCTCAGGCTTAGTCCATGCGCTTTCATCAATGTGAATGCACATAACTAAGCCAAAGCCTGAGACATTGATAACCCCACTCAGTCACAATCCCACGACGCTTCGGAGACTAATCCGAAACATTCCCAAATGCTTGTTGGAATCCTTATTTCACATTTTTGAATAAACTTTGAAGCATTTTATTCTCACTTAAATAAAACGATTCCCCAGAATGAGGACAAGAACAGCAACAGCTACTCACTGTCTATCATGCAGGACCAGAGCTTATGCTGGCCCATCAAAATGCGCTAATGGGTGACTGGGCAGCTATTGAAGTTGCTACTTATGTAGCGCAGAAAACTTTACCTATTGAGGAAGCAAATCTGCCAGGACCATCTCAAATAAAAGTGCCTTCTAAAACCACCTACTACAGGTTAAAATGCGAGCAAAGCGCCAGCTTCCCATATCAATAAGCATTCAACTTAACTGCATATAATATCACAATCTGTGCTATATTACCTGCAGTCTATGCTGCTGGTTTTTGACTGCATATTATTTTACATTGTGTGCTATACTGTCTGCGGTCTAGGCCGCTGGTTTCTGACTGCATATAATTTTACGTTGAGTGCTATATAACCTGCAGTCTAGGCCATGGGTTTTGACTGCATATAATTTTACATTGCGTGCTATATTACCTGCAGTTGACTGCAAATAATTACTACCACTTACAGTGGATGGGACGACGGGAGTTTTTCTAAAATTGTGGTTGCATTGCATTGCAACTGAGGTGAACTGAAATAATTTATTGCTGAAAGGTGACAGACAATTACGAAGGATGCAAGAGAATAATAAAAATGTACGGCCAATGAAGTAAAAGCATACAGCAAAAGGCAACAAGCTAGTCATAAAAATGACGATTTAAGCTTGCCCTCTAATAAATTTAGATAAGTCGATGTCAATTAAACTAGAATTCAATATATTTAAGTCAGGGGAAGAAACTACAAACTTAGGTACGTGATTCCAAATAGAGATATACTTATAAAAAATCAAATTTTTGGGGCTTGGGTAAAATACGGCAATGGCAATGGCTATGGCCATGACCATCGCCAAGTGTGTAAAAGTTGGCTGTCATGCCCGGTAGTGGGTATACATAATAATCATAACATATTCATTATAGTGTGGGTCACTCCGCGTATTTACTTCTGTCAAGCCCTGTAATAACATTCATTTTAGTAATATACTCAGCGTGTCTCTGTGCATGTCAGTCGAGTTCAATCAACAATCCTCAGGTCAATATACTTGGACCACCTAACGGGCTGACCATATGTTCATTTATAGTCACCAGCTCGGACTGAGCTGTCTTGCGGATTGTGTAGCTGTGTATATTATTGCGCGCTTACGCGTTAATAAAACCTGTGCTATTGGGCGAACTCAATAGCCAAATCAGCGCTGACTCCTCACTCAGCAGTTTTAATGTGCAAAGCTTGTAACGGTTCCCTTCAGATTTTATGTCCCTTCAATATATGCATTGAATTCCTGTTGTTCTAACGTGCGCATCAGGTGTCAATAGATTACTGTAGTAATGTATGGTCTTTCTACGTGACATGGTGATGGTGATGGCAGGCGAACATAAATAAAAGGTGGCCATAGTTATGGCAAACATGGGTACAAGGTGGTGAACTTGGTGATGATGACGATGGACTTGGAATTTTTGACAGATAATAATAATACTAATAATAATAAAACACAAGGATAAAAGAAAAGTCTCAAGGAAAATAAGATAACATAGTATAAAAATGCGAAAATGTTCTTGACACACAGGCAAATAGTAAATTGCGCTCATGTGTTCCCCATCAAAAAATTACCGAAATCAACCTTTTTCAATTTTCTCTTAAATGTCTCAACATTTGTAGAATTTTAAATATATTGTAGAAGATCGTCCCAAATTCTAGCTGATCTAGTAGCAAAACAATACTTTTTACAATAAGTCGAAATTTACCTAAATAGATCTGATTGGCAAATGCATCTGGCATGAGTGGGTTTCTTGGGGTTCTAAAAAATCTTTGGTTTTCGGGTTTTTTGGTTTTCTGAGATACAGGTACTTATGTAAGGCTCTATATACATCATGCTGTAGTTACTGTAGATAATTAAAACATCTTTTTTTGACTTCTGGCACCGCAGGCAGGCAGCGCACACACTTATACAGCACAGCACTCAGCTCAGCATCAAGCATCTTCCACTGCGTCATGACTGACACTGACCAACAACTTTGTTCTGCTGAAAATTAAATCCGGCAAGAATTTGTGTTTGGGTTATAATGAGTGACGAGTCGACCAGTACCCAGGATAACATCTGGGCACTAGTGATCGTCCGGGGCCCTGGCCCCGGCAATCCTCGGCCATTTTTCAGCATCCCCCGCTCCGGCCAGGGCAAGGTCAAAAAATGGCTGGGCTGGGGAAAAATTTAGTGTAATTCGTATTTTGTACAGGCTGCGATACTGGCACTTATTTATCAATGAGCAAGTGTTAATTTTGAGAACTGTACTGATTAAACCATATGTATACTTACTTAGTCCTTGTTATAACTGCTACTATGTATAAATGAGCTTTTACTGAATAAATGTTGGAAAATCTGCATGTTTTCGATTCCTCCACTTAACTTATTTAAACTAAATGCTACTTTTAAATCATTCATTCATAGCTATGGCTAAAAGATTTAGAGTTGACAAATACGTTCTATTTCTAGTCGAAAATTGTACGTTTTCAACAAACTATTTTTACAAAAAACACTTTTACATTTAATTGAATAGGAACTGCATGCTTTAAAACGCGTTTCTTGTGTGATAGTTATTAGGACGGCGGTTAATTATAGGCTAATGTAAACTATGCTGCAGACTTGCTTCCGATCCGATAAACTGAATATGTCTCAAATAGTTTCATAAGGTCCAGAGTTAAGGGAGGGGTCAAATCTTGAATTGGAGGACGAGAAAATTCAGTGGTGGTCTATTATTAGCCGACTCTATTTTGTTGTACGAGCTTCTTGTGCTTGTACAAAGATCTCCGAAAAGGTCTTTGTATGAGCTAGCAAATTTTTGTAGCTATATTATATGAATATATTTTTAAACATACACATTTTCGCATACTATCAGTATGTGACAGTGTTTTTTGTACAATGCACCTTTGTATATACTTGAACAAAGATGGTACCCAAAAGTCTTTGTATATTTTGTACCAGTGTTTTTTTGTACGCGGTCTGTTTTGTGCATGTACAAAGATGGTCACCAAAAGTCTTTGTACATTTTGTACACACAAATTTTCGGTTACTATAATATGGTACAGTAGCGATTTTAGTATGGTAAAACAGGGTCTTTTGACTTTTGATCGTATGTTTTAGCTAATTTCTGGGTCTCTAACGCAAAAAATTACTAAAATTGTCTCAAAACGGCGCAAAGCGCCTGAAAATTTGACATTTTTCCAATCTAAATACAAATTTTGCCATTTTAAAGATATATAGGACAGACAATTTTTTATATCGGAGTGAAGCGCCGAAAAATTTCTGGAATTTTACACTTTTTTACAGTTTTTATCTTCCCAAAAATCTTTGTACATGTACAAAGATAGTCCTGAAAAGTCTTTGTACATCGGGAAAATCTTTGGCGAATACAAAAAACACTGTTTTGTACATGCAAATTTTTGTATACTCCAAATTGGTACACTAACGATTTCAGTGTGGTAGAACATAGTTTGTCGACTTTTAGGAGTGTATTTAGCTAATTTTTAGATTTCTCAATATTTGACATTTGTCCATTTTTCCATTCTAAGCACAGTGTTGCTTATTACAAGATTTAATTCGCATATTACAATTTTTGTAATATTTATGATTTTGTAGTACAAGTTGTTTTAGTTTTCTCAGTCGAGTTTTATGTGTGAATTCCATCAAAAGCTCATAAAAATTTTGGCACTTCGCGCCAAACTAATATTATCAACTAAATTCAGGCCGAATTATCACATTTAGAAGCACCGTCTTTTTGTATTCGGCGAAGATTTTTGCTGATGTACAAAGACGTTTCAGCACCATCTTTGTACATGTACAAATATTTTTGAAGAACAAAAACTGTAAAAAGGTGTAGAATTTCTTATTGCAAATTCTATCATTTTAAAGATTTCCAGGGGTGTAAGCGGCTGCAAAAATGGAGCCGCCTACCCATCATCCCCTGAAAATGGCCGAGAAATATACATGTGACAGGGGGTTTGGGCCATCCCCCATCCACGCTTTGAAGCACCGAATTTCCTTGAAAGTCAGAAAATATTTGACCACCCTCCCCCATTTTTTGTCGAAAACCTGCGATTTTTTTTGGCTATTTTATGTGTTTTTACCATTTTTGATCTAGTCGCTAACCTCCTCCTTCTAAACATGGCGAGGGACCCCTACCCTAGATTTCCAGCCATTACATGTATACTGAGGGACCCTCATAAAATTTCAAGCGATTTTATGCATGTTTTATAGTGATAGTTTATCTATTTACTCAAGCTCACATTCTAAAATAATGTATCACTTCATGAAATTCTAATAGTTAGGTACACTTTTGCCATACTAAAAAATTAAGTTCAAAAAATTCAAAAGGTTTTCATTAAAAATCGTCTGACGGTGACTTGTGTGTTGGACCCTGAGGAGGGTAATACCCCTCCCCTTATTGGAATGTGTGATGTCTCATTTATTACATCCAATACCTATTGCATCCAATCTGCTACAGCAACAGTAGCAGTAGCGAAGATTCTAATGATATAGAGTGTGCTAATAGCAGCGACATGGGTTTTATTGATGATTCAGACAATGAAACACTGGACTAAATTTTTTTCTTGTGATATAAATAGTAATAAAACTTGATATTAAAAGGCGTACCTAACTGCGCTTGCCACTTACTACTGAATGGAGCAGTTGCTCATTATTTCTTTTCCTATGCCCACCTTAAGTATGTGTCATGCAATAATATTTTCCTTGTCTGACCCCGGCCCCCGACCGAGGCCGGCAATTTTTTTCAGTCCCGGTACCGCCCCGGCCCCGGCCAAAAAAGTCGCCCTGGTCGATCACTACTGGGCACTAATACCCCATTTCTGCTCATTCACAGGATCACAGGGCCAAAAGTTGGAGTTGGACGGGAGAAGGGACCGTCTGTTGGATGGGGATGTTTCCTAAAAGAATCTAGGTATTTTTTTCAAAATTACACAACGACTTTTGGAGCTAGATACCTATATGAAATGATTAGTAAGTCTGTTGAGAATGCAATAGCGGATTTTTACAGTCGTGAAGAAAATGAACTGTTAAAGAAAGGTTTGTCATTGAAAATTTTTTACAATTTTGTCAACACGAGGTTAAAATTGAAACAATCTATCCTGATCTTGAATTAAATGGTCAGGTTATTTCTGAAGAAACTGAAAAAGTCAATGCTTTAAGTGAATTTTTTGGTTCAGTTTTTTCAATTCATAATGGCATTCTACCATTAAATATTGATTCAATTTAGGTAGACGATCGGCCTATAGTTAAATTTGGACATAGCACAGTTGCTGCACTTTTAAATAAGATATAGCCCACTCACTCAGCTGGTCTTGATGGGCTGCCAGCTTTTTTAAAACAAATTCGAGTTGCTTCAGTTGAACCCCTCTCCACTATTTTTTGAGGTATCATATCATTCTGGTATTCTTCCACATTTGTGATTAGAAGCTTTAGTAATTCCAATTTTCAAAAAAGGCGATCCACACTCAATTGAAAATCTATAGGTCAATATCTCTCATGTTGTGTTTTGTGTAAAGTTATGGAATCCATAATCAATAACTGTATTTTGGACTATTTCGACAAGAGTGATTTATAAATCAGTAACAATTTGGATTTCGGAAGAACAAGTCCTGTTCATCCCAGCTTTTAAATTTTAGGAACACGTGGACAAAAACTTTGGACAATCATGTTCCAATGGACGTGGTTTATATTGATTTTTGTAGGGCATTTGATTGTGTTGTTCATTCAAAACTAATATTGAAATTAGAATCTTTAGGTATCTTGGGTACTTTGCTCAACTGGGTTAAAGCTTTTTTGATGGGCAGGTCACAAAAGGTTGAAATGAATGGTTTTCTGTCAGCCCCCATTCCAGTAATTAGTGGTGTTCCCTAGGGTAGTGTGCCAGGGCCTACATTATTTTTGGTTTTCAGTAACGACCTGGTCGTTAGTATCAAGCATAGCAATATCATGCTAAATCTAAGCCCAAGCCTATGAAAAATCAAGAAGTTTGAAAAAATCAATAGCTGTTACTTCTATGGAATAGTAGTGATCGATCGGAGATCGGGCTCCGCCCTTTGGCAAATTCGGTTATTTTTCCAACTTTATAGCTCTGGCCGGAGGACATCCAAAAATCGGCTGGAGGCCGGAAAATTTTTTTCCTTTTTTGCATAGTGATACACGTACTAATTGCTGACATGATGCTTATTAAATTTAGTCAGAGCACAATACAATAGCAGAAAAAGGTATAGCACCAAATAAAGTGTCTATCACCACCGTAATAGTAAAATATCCATTTATAGGAGGATAGAAAATTACCCTATTGATCGATTCAAGCAATTGCTGTGAAAATCGCTGCAGGAAATTCCTCTTAGCACTGGAACTCATAGAGTAGCATAAGATACAGTCTTGCCTGCACTGCACATGCTATACTCATTTTCCAGATAATGTTGCTGTTCATTCTGTACGTCATATTCGCAGTTCACTGAACATAGTATAGTATGTAACGTACCTATGTATATATGGTCTCACACAATCATGCTTTAGCATCAAATATTGCCTATTGACGCTTTATTTAGGGCAGGCTATGGAGACTGCAAAATGATGACAAGATTGCCGAGTAATTTTGAATAAAATTTTGTTGAATGTAGTCTATTTTACATAACTAACCAGCTGGTATGCAGTTGAGATGCATGTGCAGTATGGTCTAGGCCATAGGTGCACAAGGTCAGGGTCGGCAAGGGGGGGTGAAATGCCAAAAATCTAAAACAGTAAATTTAACGTTCACGATTTTTTTTGCTGTTTTAATGATCAAAATGGTCAAAATAGCCTTTAAAACGTTTTTTCGTGTTAATAACACATTTTAAAAGCATTTTTAGTCAATTTTGACTGCATTATATCACTTTTAACACTAAAAAATGCAAAAATTTATCAATTTTGGGCGCTTTTTGAGTAAAAAGTACTTAAAAGTACTAATCTGGCGCGAAGCGCCGGAAAAATTCTGACATTTTTACTGATTTTGATGTCAAAAATGATGCAGAACAAGACCTGTTTGCTCAAAATCGCCGGACAGTACCGGTCTAGCTGACCCCTCAGCCCCATATATGCATGTGTGGTCTAGGCCTTTTTCACAAAGATGTCCTATCTATCCACACGTGTAAAATAATATTTCTCCGGGCAACATGGTCCAATCCACCCCCAGCCAATTTGGCCGCTCTGGTCGATCACTAGTTTGCCCAACCCCTCTACCCCCGCAAAAAGTCTTCATCCTGCAGACTTTTAGTTTTCAAAAAGGTCGTCAAAAATGACTTCTTTAATACGTTTTTAGCGATCTTTTATTTGGTCCAAAAGTGACGGTTTTGGTAATCAGTTTTGAATAAATTTCATTGAATTGTATTGAATATTTCTTGATAATTTTGCATCTTTTTTACTTTTCAGCAAGAAAAAACATCCTGAGAAAAATTGAAACGTTTTTGATACGTTTCTATTGTTTTTGAGCCAAAAAAGACTATAAAAAATTTATGCTCAAACCTTTAAGAATTCCCGTGATGCATATGCACAGGTATGATCACTGCCCTGTAATTTCTATAGATCAGGCTTTTTTCGCATGTAAAAATAATTTTCCAGCAAGAATATCTAATAAATGCATCTGCAAATTCCTGGAAAATAGTAGTCATCATGGCAAAGCTGACACTTCTGAGCGCTTTGACCAGTAATAAAGTTAAGTATCAGCTCGGATCAAGATAAGCATATGCTTGCTCTATTGCAACAGTCCAAAATTAAACACAAACTTAAGTATATGCTCAAAAGCACGCGCTTAAGATAAGCAGCAGCTCCAATTTTATTGCAACTGTCTAAGCAACAGTCTGTTGCTTAAACTGGTACTTAAGCACCAGCTGGTACTTAAGTACGTTTATTGTAACTGGGCCCAGATAATGTTGCTGTTCATTCTATATATCATATTCGCGCTTCAATGAAAATAGTATAGTATGTTATGTACCCACTGTTTTTTTTTTAGCGCGGCGCAAAGGAAACCCGCCCTGCGCTAATGGGACATTTCGTTCATTAGCGCCATGCGCAAAGGCTTTTTTGGGCAAAAAATTAGAAATTTAAACATTTTATATTGCATTTTGATTTAAAAATTTTTAAATTTTTCGGCGCTTGGCGCCGACTTCTTAAGAATGAATTAATTGTGTTTGCCAACCACCGCTTTCCTGTTTCATCATAAGCGAATCCCTGCTTTAGCATCTTTGCAGTAATGAATCCTTGTTTTTGTGGTGCATGGTGCCAAATTAATTGTTTTCATTTTAAATTTATCTTTGAAATAGCCCAGCCTTGAGATACACATTGAGAAGATGCCAAAATTTCGGGCGCTTTGCATCTAATTATTGGTTTCTGTATAGCGGTTGCATTTTGCAATACACGAAAATTGAGTGCAAACTGCAAAGACAGCTTGAAGAAATCGCTCAGTCTAGTATAGGCAAGGCAATGAGAAATCAGGTATCAAATTGATATTTTTACCATTAGATTTCTTGTTCGACTTGGAACCAGTAGTAAGAATTTTTTAAATTTCTTGCCAGAATTTATTGTCAGTCAGCAGTACATGGAGCGCATCAGAAGTTCAAAAATGCCCTTATTTTTGCCTATCGCCAAGCATTTAAAGGTTTTTTGGTGCGCTAATGAGAAGCTCCGCGCGCAAACGCTCTATCCTGGCCATTAGCGGCTGCGCAAATGGGGGTGGCGCTAAAAAAATCCCTGTATGTACCTATGTATATACGGTCACACACAATCATGTTTTAATATCAAATATTGCTTATTGACACTTTGTTCAGGGTAGGCTATGGAGACGACAGTGTCTCAAATTGCTGCATCAATTATCTAAAAATAGATGGGTGTGATCGATGAATGTTTTCACGTTTCATCCCTCATACACGCTATACCGCGAACAGTGAAGATGTTATAGACACTTAGCTGCAAAATGATGACAAGATTGCCAAGTGATTTTAAATAAAATTTTGTTGAATGTAGTCTATTTTACATAACTAACTAGCTGGCATGCAGTTGAGATGCATGTGCACTATGGTCTAAGTCTTGGTCACAAAGATGTCCTATCTATCCACACGTGTAAAATAATATTTCTCCGGCTCTGGCTTACGGCTCCTGCCGGAGTAACATGGTCCGATCCGGCTCCAGCCATTTTGGCCGCTCTGGTTGATCACTGCGGAATAGTAACTATTATGACGTCATCAGACAAACTAATGCCCCCAATTCTGAGTCGTTGCTTGTATGGTGAGATCTAACCGTGGTAAAGAAAAGATTTTAGAAAACTCGAATTTTTTGCTTGGTTTCAAACATGGATACGAAAATTCTGTCATTTAGCTTATCTGTATCGTGACTAATTTCTCAATGTCAAGTTCAAGCATGACTTCGAAGTCGAAATTATTGTCTTTGCATTTAATTTTGCGGTTCCCCGTAGAAAATTAATGCAGGAATTTTGATACATTTACTCTTTTTAAATGAAGTTCTGGGCTTCTATGGTAAGAAATATAATAAGCAAAGAAAAATGCTCCTATGTAACTAAAAAGACGAATATACCTGGGATTGTGGATTATCAAAGATGCAAAAGGAGGGGACTAGGAAAAAGCTACCTATGATATGCCTAAAGTCGCAATATCTGTTAAATATCAGACCTTCTCTAAGCAAAGCAAAGAATCGAATATATTCTACGGCCTACAGATTGAAAGAAAGTATTAAAGCAAAATACGATTGAAAAACTAGCAAGTTAGTTATGCTATAACTATGGAAAGTAGATGGAGTAAACTAGGGGAGACTTTGTAAGCTAATTGATTGAAATAGCAAACGTCGATGCATTCAAGACAATCAAAGAAATTGTTGGCTTAAAGCAGTAGGAAACGCGTAAGCTTACGTGAAGCAGACTACATGTAGGTACGCTTATGTACATGCCTGCAATGATTTATTGCACTAACCACTTTATATCAGGTTTGCTTGCTTTCATGCTTATGATAAAATAAAACACCTTCAAATACAATTGCAGATAATTTTCTATCGGTCACGATCATATATGCACAGCATGGGAATTCTGGGAGGGTGGTGTGAAATTATAAAGTGCCTTTTTTGTGTCCAAAAATGGTAGGTAAGTGTCAAAAAATCGTTTTTAAGAGTTTCTGACGATGCTCTATCTTTCTAGAGCATAAAAACATTGAAAAATTTTGAAAAAAAAATCAGAAAGGTCAATTGAACAAAATATAGTCAAAACATGGGTATAATGGCGTGAAACGCCAAAATTTCGGCACTTTTTAGCAAATTGATAGCTAAAACCGCATAAGAAGAGCATCTTCTCTACAAATTTTTTAAAAAATTTTTTGCAACTTTTAAAAAATCGCCAATTCTGGAAGTAGGGTGAAAACATTTTTGTGGGGGTGAAAATTTTTTGGGTGGTGAAACCCCCAAGATCATGAATGGTCACGACGTGAAGCAAGTCAGTGTCGAAACATTCAATAAGTTTACAAAAAATAAACATTTTAGATCATATTCATACACTTTTATGTGAAGCATTGAAAATTAGTCAAAGAAGGTTACATTTTGTTAGAGGCCGCAGAACATACTTCGAATTTTGGCGTTGCTTAGAGAAAGCCTGATTTTTATCAGATATTGTGAATTTAGGCCTATACATTGGTTGATTTTTTCTAGTCCCTTCTTTTACATCCTTAATAATCACAATCCCAAGTATATTCGTCTTTTTTTCCATCGGAGCATTTTTCTTTGCTAGTACCCTACTTTTAAGTAGCATGATTTGAGTAAATCAGTAAGTAAACACATAATAACGGTAGCATGCCACAATATTGACAGCAGTCCAAGAACGCGTAAAACAATTCAAAGGTTTTCAGCATAAATACTACACAAATAGTTGGCGTAAAGAAAACTTGCGCTCAGATTCGTAATATTGACTTTACATGAAACATTTAAAAAATATTAAGCTTCTGCAACGCTCTAAAGCTAAATTTAATTTTCAGTGCAAACTTTACATAACAATTGGGTGTAAAGAAAATATACAGTCAAATTCGTAATCCTGACCTCAAGGAACATAATTTGAAAAAAATTAACATTTTGCATTGATTTGGAAATAAACTAAATTTGCAGTGTGAACTTTACATATTAAAAATTAATGAATAGTGCAAACTTTACACAACTACTGGGTGTAGAGAAAACTAATAGCCAGGTTCATAATTCTGACGTACGTAGAACATTTTGAAAAAAATTAAGCTCCTATTAGGCTCTAGAACTAAAGTTAATTTGCAGTGTAAGCTTTACACAACCACAGAGTGTACAGAAGATTTTCGACGGATTCGTTATTCTGATATTACGATCAACATTTATGAAAAAATAAATTCTTCACAAAGGCTTGAAGACAAATAAATATTAGATGTAAACAAACGCGCCTGACTGCTGTATCACGTTTGATTCCTGGTACATTTTTAAACTTGAGATGATGTCCAAACTTATAACCGGAGAAGTTGGCTGGAAAAAATACGACAGAAACACGTTTAACACACCCAATTTTTGACTTTACACCTCCCGAAAAAGCTAAATATTGTTGTAAATAAACGTACTTTGCTGTAACGTGTACCCTTAGATAGTACTTTATTTTTATTCTATTCGAACTATCCCGACTTCTAAATGGAGAAAGTGGCGGAAAAAAACGGACAAAAACGTATTTTCCACCATCCATCACATTCTAGACTTTAAAAATCTGAACCTTACTTCCTGTTGAGTGCAAAGAAATTCGGTTTAGGCCAGTTTGTAGCTTTTGAATTGTAGTTCGCTTGCATGTAGAAAATTTCTGTTTTGCAAAATATTTGAGATATTTACCAATCAAAATAGAGAAAACGTGTTTTTTCGTCCATTTTACACTCCTGATTTCGAACTTTGCACCCCTCATCAATAACTCAATATATCGCTTTTTTAAACGCGGTTTGCTGCGACGTGTAGCCCTTGAAACGTACTTTATTTAAATTTTATTCTATTTATCCCGACTTATTATAACCTGAGAAGTTGGTGGAGAGATCTTAGACGAAACCTCTTTTTTACACCATCCACTTGTGTACAAAGTTTAAATCCCTTGATCTAACTCCTTATTGAATGTACAATAGTATGCTGGCAAGCAGAAAGTAGCCCTTAAGCCGTTATACATTTCTATCACAAAATTTCTTGCGACTCATAACCAGAGTTGTAGGCAGACATCAAGAAGGCAAAAATGCAACCAATTATGTATTTACAACACCCAATTTTTACACTGTTTACACTCCCCCACGAGAACTAATGCGAAATTTATAAAACAAAAAATATAATTTTAGAGACTTCGATTCTCTACAATTGTTTTACCACTAAATTGTATGAGGCATGTATGCTGAGTTGTGTACAAGGTGGCTAAGAAATCGTCAAAGATTTGTTTATGTTATAACGTTACGCCAAAACTTTACACGCTCATTACACACTCGGTATTCATTGAGTGTAAACAAAGTGGTCAGCAAAATTTTTTAAAATTATCTTTTTTGGAAAAAACCGCACCTCCCAGATGTGTCCCGTTATAGCTGTTGGCAGAGGTGCACAGGTATTAGAGATACCCAAGTATATATATTATTGGTACGTGCTAACGCGTTACCTATGATAAAATAAGAAATCCGGTCCAAAGCGCCGGAAAATTTTGAGCTTAATAGCTCAAAAGTGTGTTAAAAACTTATTTTGGCTGTCCTCTTAGTAAACTTCGAGAATTTTTAATTTCCCCCTGGCTGGTTACGCCCCTGGTACTTACAACCCTGAAGTGTAATTTTTTCAGATTTCGAGTTGAAACAGAATTGTGGAGAACTATATTTGTGGCATATATTTAAGTTGTTATGCTGAAAGGCACGTATATCCGCTCCACCTTACTGACGATTGACAAGATTTTTATTGGTCAGCATGCGTTTGCTATCAAATGCACACAACGACTTTTTAGCTCTGATTCCTTAGAAAGGTAGTGTATACTTATAAGAAGTTGCCAAATTTTGTAATATAGTTAGTTGGAATTACGCTTTCTTTCGAATTACTGCTTCGAATTGAATGTATGTAGTACGTTTTTATCGATTTCTATTAATATGCTGTGCAGGATGAATATGACTAAAATATATTATTAGTCTTAAATAAGTCTATGCACTGGAGCTGTACCTAGGCTTGTTATAGCCCCTTTATGGCATTAGTGCTTGAAAAGTTTAACATCGTTTTCACATATATACAGACTTGTAGCTTTTATTTATAAATATAAGTAAGCTCACCAATCAGCTAATAAGTAAAAGCTCAACACAAGTGTTTCGTATGTCACACTTTTATTACATGCTCACGGTCAAATGCCCTTGGGGGGGGTAAGTCGAGTTTTATATTTGGTAGGAGAAATAGATACTAATTTTGCTATTTTGTCAAATTTAATGCTTTATAACGTTATAGTTTATTTTCCATGAATTTTTGTGGTTAAATATGCATGAAAACAAATGAAAATACAGGCGTTTGAATGACCTTTAACATCAAACATATGCGAAATAATAAAAGAAAAGTGTCTGAATGAATGAGTCGAACATTCTTCTGCTCAAAAACAAGCTCATGATTGAACTTGAAATTATAGTGCTATAGTCGTTTGACGCTTTTTATGGTTCGAGTGATAAGTTTATTCCCAAAAAATACAGAAAATAAATAATTTGGCGCGAACGCAACGAAAAAATTTGACATGTCCTACTTGTCTAACTCAAATTTGAGCGGTTTTGGGCGATTAATAAATGAGTAATGAATGAAACGATAAATCCGGCTTGAAGCGTCGGAAAATTTTGAGTTTACTAGCTCAAAAGTACAACCATAAAAATATGTTTTGGTGATGTTTTAGACCTACTTCGAGAATTTTTCATTTTTTTCCTATGAGGGACTCTTGTGTGCTTCGAAAATTATTCTTTATTTCCGTGGGGGCCGTTCCCCTCCGCCCTCCTCGAATATGGGCCTGCCCCCCGGTATGCATGTGCGATGTAAACGAAATATTGTGTAACACAAGTCATTTTAACTTGCTGAGTCGAATTTTTCGCGCCGAGTATCATAATTACATTCTATTTAGCTCTAAGCGCGGGCATTTAACACTCCAAAATCTATCTGTAAGCATGTTTGTACAGATTGAAGCATCTTTTACATCGATTTCCACTGTTTTATAAAGATTTTATGCAGAAAAAAGTACTATTAAACAACTTTGCACTGTTTTCTGCCGTTTGAAGATAAAATTGACTCTTTTAGCTTTGTGTTGCATTAAATTCATAAGCAAATTGGTGTCTATTATGAGATTCAGTCAACCCATTGCAACCGCTTATTATTTATAATTGTGTAACACAAGTCATTTTAACTTGCTATGTCGAATTTTATGTGTAATTTCAACCTGAGACTCATGATAATTTTGGCGTTTCGTGCCGGACTAATATAACCAGCTGAATTTAGGACAAAGTTACACCTTTTGCGAAGCGTGCGGGTCACGGATAACAATCTAGTAGTATGTAAAAATGTGTAAATTCAGTTGCATATCTATACGTTATATGTACGAAAAAATCGCTCGTACAAAGACTTTTCCGGAGATCTTTGTACATGTACAAAGAGGCTCGTACAAAAAAACAGTGGTTACACCCCTGATTTGGAACTTCACACCTCCATAAGTAACTCAGTATTGAGTTTTTAACCGCAGTTTGCTGCGACGTTTAGCTCTTGAAACGTACTTTATTTTTATTCTATTCAATTTATCCTGATTTATAAGCGGAGAAGTTGGCGGAGAAATCTAAGACAAAACTAATTTTTACACTATCTTCTAGATTGTTAAGTTTAAACCCCTAGATCTGACTCCGTATTGAGTGTAAAAAAGTTTGCTGTTAAGCAGAAAGTAGCCCTTAAGCCGTAGTACATTTCATTCAGAAAAAATTTCTTGGGTTTCATAACCGGAGTTGTTGACGGACACCAAGAAGGCGAAAAAGCAACCAAAATCTGTCTTTACACTCGCAAATTATTACACTCTTTACACTCCTATTCGAGAACTGACGCGAAATTCAAAAAAAGTATTCGTTCTTTTACAATTCAAAAGCATTAAATTGTTTGAGGCGTCAATACTGAGTTGTTCACATGCCATAGTTTCTTAAGGTCGAAAGTTTAGGGGGTGAAATCCCAAAATTTAGGACCACTAAATTTAGAGTCTAGCCTTTTTTGCGGGTCAAATATGAAAAATGGCTAAAACATCCTATATAGCATGTTTTAATGAGAAAAACTGCGTTTTTAAGTACTTTTTGTATCATTCTGACTAGTTTCGTCACTCTTGTAAGTAAAAAATATAAGAATTCATCGAAAATTCTGACTTTTCAGATCATTTTAACTTCATTCTAGGTATTTTATAGGTAAAAAAACAGAAATGTATTAGTCAGTGCGAAGCGCGGAAAAAATTTTTATATCTTCGCTGCTTTTGTACTCAAAAATCATGCAGAAAATGTTTGATTACTCAAATTCGTCTGACAGTGATTCAAGTCTTGGAACCTGAGGTGAGGGTAATACCCCCTCATCCTCCCCCTCCTATGGGAATGTGTGTCACAAGCCGTGTAAAAAACCGTCCGAAATTGTTACCTATACGTTATGACGTTACACAAAAACTTTACACGTTCTTTACACAGTCGGTACGGTATTGAGTGTAAAGAAAAACAAAAAACATGCAGCGAATTTTTTTATTTTCTTTCTTTCAAAAAACTGCACCTCCCAGTTGTGTCCCGTTATAAGCTATAGGGGGGCTCATATGTTAGGGATGCCCAAGCATATATTATAGTAGGTAAGCGCTGACGCACTACCTATGATTAAATTTCTGATGAAATATCTATCTTTGAATGCTCGCTTCGGTTTTATTGCCTCTAAACCCGTTCTACCTTTATCTTTCTTGTCAAATATTGACTTGCTGGAAAGCTGTTAGAAAGCCTTAGCTAAAATTTGCTTAATATTGCATATTCACCGGCTTCAATTTTTACCTGCGCAAAAATGTTTTTTTTTCAGTTATACTTTTTCAAAAATGAGTGACCACTGATCACAAATGGTTTGAAGGCTTATAGCGCAATGAAATCTAACCGGACAACAATCGTACGTTATACAGCTGATGGGAACTTTTTCTCTCGAATGATGTGAAGAAAAAATGGAAAAATACGATTTTTAAATATGAGTTTGAATAAGGTGATAATCACACGTAGGCGTGGGGGATGGGGGTACGCACCCCTCCAGAAACCAAAATACCTCTTCCCCAGAATTCAATTTTTTCTCGCAATTCTATGATGCTAATGGATAGTGCTCGATGAGTAACGTTGAAAAATGGTGTTTTTTCGCCATACCACCATTTTTAAGACAAGTTTTTGACCTTTGAAAAAATCTTGCACCTTCCCCCAGAACTTTGGTGTCGCCCACCTATGGTTTGCACTTGTGATGTCCTGGGCACCGGCACCGGCATCGGCGCCGGTGCCTAAGCACCGGCACCGGGCCAGTGCTAGGCTGGTACCGGCGCCGGTGCCGGTTCTAGATAAAAGAGAAAAAATTAGTGTAAAAAGAATAATTGAAGCTCATTTATCACTAATTTAAGGAATAAAGGCGCAAAAAGGCAGCATTTTGTTAATAAAATCTTCTGATTAGCATAGTGAAGCATTTTGACTGAACTTCAAAACAAGTCTTCGAGCTTTAAAAATAAAATTATTCATCTAACGAAACACATCTTATTGAAAACATCAATTAACAGCAAGAAGCGTGGACACTAATACATAAAGTAAATTAAAATTAAAAACATCGACATATAGAGTAGAAAGTTCTTCTAATTCTACCATCTGTAGGCAAGAAGGATGAGTACTACAGAGTACTTTTCAACTTAATTTCATCAAATCCATTTTTATTTTTCCATTTCGTGTGCAGAAGACCGTGAAACGCAGCTAGAATTTTAAAATAGTTTTTATGCAAAACTTTTTCTGCAAATTATTCAGAAAGAGCTTGCTAAAACTTTGTAAATGAACTTCTATGTAAGTCTTTTGCATTACTAATATATCCCATGTTTGTTTTCAGAGGCTTCTGAAAATGTGAAATGATAAACTCAAATAATTTAACCTCAAAAAGTTTTTGTGGCTATATTCATGTTTGTTTCTTACTAGTTGAATATATAACTGATGCACTAAACCCAAATTTCGATTTGACTAAAGAATCAACTTTTGCACAAGCCAATCTTGATTGCGCTACACTTAAACTTATAATACACTATTTAGCTTTAATTTTTCTTCGAATTTCAATTTTATTACAATTGTTTGTTTGTTTAATGCTTAAGTGAGAAAATTAATATGTATTCATAAATTAGAAATAATGAAGTCGTTACTAGCCAAATGAAATTTTGCCCTTAATATGTATATCCGGTGAAAAATAGGTACAAATTTAACCCTTTTTGAAGAAGCATAGTACACTATATAATATGCTAATGTAGCACCGGCACCGGCACCGGCACCGGTAAAAAAAGCGGCACCGGGACATCACTAGTTTGCACCATACATGCACAGTATGGGAATTCTGGAGGGGGGGTGAAATCCCAAAGTTCCTTTTCTGGGCCCAAAAATGGCCGGTACGCGTTAAAAAACATCGTTTTTTGGCGTTTCTGACGATACTCTATCCTTCTAGAGCATGAAATCATGAAAAAAATTTCGGAAAAAGTCGAATAAATTGACCAATATATCGCATAAAACATGAATATATGGCGCGAAGCGCCGAAAATTTGGCGATTCTGAGCAAATAGATATCTAAAAACCCTTAAAAAGACACTTTTTCTACCAATTTTCAGGTAAGTTTAGGAAACTTTTGAAAAATCGCCAATTCTGGGAGGGGGTGAAAAATTTTTTGCGGGGGGTGAGAAATTATTCTGCGGGGGGTGAAAACCCCCAAACCCCCCAAGATCATGTATGGTTTGCACCCCCCAGAAGGCCGAATACCCCGCTCCTAAAAAACCAAAATACACCCTCCCAGAATTCAATCTTTGAGAAGTTTTTCGCAATTCTATGATGCCAATGGATAGTACTCGAGGAGAAACGTTGAAAAATAGTGTTTTTTAGCCATACCACCATTTATAAGACAATTTTTTTACCTTTGAAAAATATTGCACTCTCCCAGAATTTTGGCGCCGCCCACCTATGGTGCTGATTGCCGATTTTTGGTATTGATGTATACAATACCTTCGAATATAGTGAATCGAAATGCGTTGTTATACCCAGAATTTATATGCCTATAGAAGAAAAATGAATGAGTTCAAACGGTTGAAAATTGGGTGGGAAAAAATTTTATAGGGGTATGTCGAATCTAATTTTTCAGCATACTGTAGTCTTTATTTGACTTTTTCTCTAGAGTAAGACAACAGAACGTAGAAATATTTTGCGACTGTGAATAACCTATGTGTACTGTATACCTGTGTGTAAAGTATGGTCGAAATCTGAGATATGGAATTTAAAAATCCTGTCATCTGCAGTGACTATTATATACGTATCAATTTGTTTCGTATAAAACTGGTTTTCAAGCGCAAAAGCAGTAATGCCAAAATCTTTTGGGCTACTAATTCATTGTCTTATTCACCCGAAAACGCTCAAGATTGCGTAAAAAAGTCTCTGAAATTAAATTTTTTCGATGCATAGATGAATTTCCATATTTTTCTTCTATATTTTTATGGATAAAATTGCTGTGCTGGCAGTGCAGTCGAAATGACAAAAAATGATAAAAACGCGATCATACCACATGAAAGCGTTTTTAGGCTATTTT
This sequence comes from Mermis nigrescens, assembly GCA_036768485.1. NCBI lineage: Eukaryota > Metazoa > Nematoda > Enoplea > Mermithida > Mermithidae > Mermis > Mermis nigrescens. Next base: position 1,599,309 of record JAVLUZ010000150.1, on the reverse strand, counting down.
GATTACTTTCATCATTTAATTACCTGGCGGAAAATAGTGTGAAGGCTAAATTTGCTAGTATCCAACCCCTCCGCCTGCCGAACTGACCTTGTGTATCTAGAATCCAGACTCTATTCTTCACTAAACATTCGTGCATAGTCGATGGTCCAATGTTCCATCGCCCATATATCTGCTAATATTCATGCAAACTTAGTTAATCACGTATTATATTCATGAAGAGTGAAATCCAAAGAATTAAGTCTCAATTTCGGTATATATTCCAAAACGTTTTTAACGTTGCGCGTTGCTTGTGAGGGAGGGATATATAGGACTATCCTTTATTTTTAAATTATTATTCAAATGAAATGTTTTGATTAATTACTTTTAATTTAAAAGAATTCGACGATTCTCGTCAAGCTCTATTATCCTGTATTTAAAGTAATAAGCGAAACAAAAGTTTGTAGCTAACGGAATTATCTTTCCCATTTTTTGGGGGTCCCTTACCAGACATGCACAGCATGGGAATTATGGGGGAAGGGGGTGAAATTTGAAAGTGTTTTTTAGGCTTGAAAATGGTGTAAACACGTCAAAAATATCGTTTTTTGGCGTTTCTGACGATGCTCTTATCTTTTCAGAACATAGAAACAAAAAGGTTCGTACAAAATTAAAAAATTCGGATAAGTTGAACAAAATATAGTCAAAACATGAGGATATGGCGCGAAGCGCCGAAAACTGAGCCAATAGATAGCTGAAAATGCTTAAAAGCGCCTTTTCTACGAATTTTCAAAACATTTTGGAAACTTTTAAAAAATTGCGAATTCTGAGGTGACAAAATTTCTGGGGGAAAGTGAAATCTTTCTGGGGGTGCTTCACACACCCCCAAGATCATGTATTTCTTTAACCAGCCCCGTATCCAGGATCCAACCAAAGGGGGCAAAGCCAAGATAAAGTGGTCTATATCTCGGGAAATTCGTCGGGATAACTCGCAAAAACCGCTAAATTCAAACTTTTCAAGAAAAATTTTTGTTCATACGCAAAACGCTATAAAGAGTGTCGTTTCTTGGCCGCGCTTGAGCCAAAATTATGGAAAATGCGTCACATGTGGCGCAAAGCGTCGAAAATTTGAAGATTTGACGATGACGCGATTTTTTCATCTTTTCGCGCAGTATCTTACCTTTCAACAATTTTTTCGGCCAATAGGGGAAGGGGGTGGCCGCCATCCCCACCCGCCCCTAAACACGGCCCTGTCCCTAACCATTGCACTCACCTATGAACTCGCCCTTGCAGAACCTGATTTTGTGCGTCTTATTTCAGCTATTCCTCGTTACATTGTTATTCAAATTATCGTAAAGCATCGAAATTTGGTCAAACAGAACGTTCCAAGTTAGCGAATGCTATAAAGGTACTGAATTATCATTGCTGCCGTGAGAAGGCTAGCGAATTCGTTCCATTGTTTGAGACATGGTGGAAATTATTTAGTCCGCATTTGGGTGATATTAGAAGGTATGAATTGTGCGATATAATTCATCGTCTTGGCAGAATTAACTCTACTTCCGGTGGTTTATTGCGTCATAATCTCACTGTGGATCACATGAATTGTTTGGAGGAACCACTGATTGTCGATGATGGATGGCGCTTTAAGAAGAGGTAGTCTATTTTGATCATAGATGTGCTGCCCCGTATCCAGGATTTCATTTCGCAGGAGGAAACAGTGGCGGTGGATGCAGGATTTTCTGACAGGAGGGAGGCGGAATCCCAAATTTTCCTAATCGTGTCGAAAATTGTCCGAAAAAATTCGTCCATTATGCTTAAAGTAGCGTTTTTTTGCCGTATTTTGATGGACAGAATCAGTTGTGAGTGTGATCCGAAAGAAAGTTCAATAATTTTCAAAAATTTTGTTGGAAAATTTCGCAAAATTAGTGCAAAAGTCGGCAGAAAGCGCTAAAAAATACTCAAGAAATCATTGTAAGACAAGGAAACGTTATTCTGTAGGTAAACTACCTCATCTGACTTAAGAATAAGGTTTTTAGAGCACTAAAAAAGTCAGTAAATGTCAAGTAGTACCCTGTGCCTAAAAATTTGAAAAATCATGATAAAAAATGGCTAACATTATCAACAAATACATACTCATTATTTTCTATTCCGTCAAAGAATTTTTGGACAGCAGGGGGGAGGCGGCCTCCCTCAAAATCCTCCCTTTGAGGGAACCGCCAAAATGTTCGAAATGTAAGCAATGCGCTTACATGTTAGCGATCTTTTGAGCTAACATGACATTTTTCGACGTGCTTTGCGTTATTGGTTTATGTGTGTGTGTGGTAGGGATGCAATGGGTTGTGAATTTAGCTGTATTCGGGTTCGGGTAGTTCATCTAAGTTTATTCGATTTCGAGTTCGGGTAGTCCACTTCAATTTATTCGGGTTCAGGTTCGGATATCAAAATCAATACTCGATCTGGTTCGGGTTCGAGTATACCCTTGCTTCTTCTGAACTTGCACCGCTTATACAATGGAACACAAAAAACACCCTGTCATCCGACCATAAGCCTATCATACTTAAAATAGATACGAAACAAGAGCTGATCATATCGCAAAAGAAGACTTTCGTTAACTTCAAAAAAGCCAACTGGTCCCTTTTCACCGTCGAAGTGGAAAATAAAGTGTCATCGCTCACATTGAACAATAACCTCTCAGAGCATCAACGCGAAGTCATGCTTAGACGTATCATTATAGCCGCCGCCAAGAAAAGCATACCATTTGGTCGTTGCAAATTCTATGATCCAAGCCTTTCTGACTGTGCTAATGAGCTGATTAAGGAACGTGATATCATCAGAAGCATCGACTCACTTCGAACAGACTAGCCGACCTGACCAAAACGCTCAATCAAGTCTGCAATGAGGAAAAGACCAGGAAATGGCGAGAATTTGTTGGCAACCTGAACAATCGTCCTTCAAACACAAGAAGACTTTGGTCCACCATAAAAGCACTTGACGGCGAAAATTGTGGCGTTGACAATGCACCCATTTGTTTCTCTACCAGTGAAGAAACTGACAGCAATCGTATTGCCAACAAATTGCTGAAACAGTTCACAGCCGTTCGCCAACACACCTCATCGCCCGACACCCGACGTGTTATACGCCAGATTCATAAAAAACAACTTAGCCAAGTGCAGTTAATATCAACGATGTCAAAAAAGCGATTAAAGAAGCCAAAAATTCAAAGGTGTTTGGTCCAGATGAAATTGCAATGCCGTACCTAAAACACCTTGGCCCTTTTGGTCTGCAGTTCCTTACCAATTTGTTCAATTTGTCTGGCTCGACCGCTATTTTGCCTTTGATTTGGAAACATTCGATCATAATCGCCTTGCCTAAACCTGGCAAAGATCCTAATACTGCATCATCATACCAACCTATCTCACTTTTATGCCCTTCTGCAAAAATAATGGAACGCCTACTCTTGCCACACATTATCAATCATTTACCGCCTGCCTTACACCAGCACGGCTTTAGACCTGGCCATTCAACTATGTCTGCCCTCTTGCACCTTACAACGGCAGTATGCCAAGGTTTCAACCAACCAAAACCAGCGAAAAGAACAAAACAGTAGCACTGGATCTGAGCAAAGCCTATGATTCTGTGGATCACACTATGCTGCTGAAAACTCTGGCCGACTCGACCTTACCTGGCTGGACCTGCCGCTGGTTGGCAGCTTATTTACGAGGAAGAGAAGCAATATGTACTTTCCGCAATGTGAGATCAAAAAGTACAATCACTAGAATGGGTGTGCCTCAAGGCTCTGTGATTTCACCAGCCTTATTCAACACATATGTTTGCGACTTGCCAACACCACCACCGGAAATTCAAGTGATTTCATATGCGGATGATATAACCGTGTTCACGAGCAACCCAACAATCAAAATCAATGAAAACCGGTTGAACAACTATCTACCTCTACTCGCCACCTTCCTCAAAAACCGCCATCTCACAATTTCTACCAAAAAATCAACAAGTACACTATTTACTCCTGAAACCAAACAACATTTGCTGCAACTCAACATCTCCATCAACAACGTACATCTGCCAACCAAAAAATATCCAAAAATTTTAGGTGTTACGTTTGACCCTAGCCTATCGTTCAACCGCCATACCGAGACGATCAAACAAAAAGTTCAAAAACGCAACAACATCTTGAAAGCGTTAACTGGACGAACATGGGGTGCACAAAAAGAAACGATTCTTCTAACATACAAGGCCATTGGCCGTTCAATTTTGAATTATGCTGCACCAGTTTGGACGCCGTCAATTAAAACATCTAATTTTGGAAAACTGCAAAGCTGTCAAAATACGGCACTCTGTTTGGCCACCGGTTGCCTTCAACTCACGTCAATCGACCACCTGCATAGCGAAACCAGAATGCTATCTGTATCAGATCACAACCGACTCTTGGGTGACCAATATTTCGTTGCATGCCTGCATAACAACCATCCATGCAGGCAGTTATTCGGCTGTCCTGGACCACCTTGCCGACGTCAAAGAAATTTCCGGCTCAAACCAACACTTAAAATGTACTCAGAAACTAGAGTTCAACGCCATTTAAGAAATCTACCTCCACCTACGACACTTCACCAATGTCAAAACAATCTCCACAAGAAGGCAGTGATTGCCAGCCATCACCGCTTCATCAAACCAAACCCTTTCATATTCCGTCGCCCACCAAACATCGCCGCACAAGAAACAAATCTCCCACGTTGCTCCCGAGTCAAACTTGCACAACTAAGGAGCGGATACAGCTACATATTGGCATCGACTCGCAGCCGACTAGACAACACTGGCCAAACATCTGATCTTTGCCCTTACTGCCTGGCGGCGACAGAAGATACACTACACCTCTTCAATTGCCCGTCACGGCCTCTACAAGCAAATATCATCGAACTATGAGGAAACCAGCAAAGATAGCAACCGCGTTAAACATTTGATCGATGGTACCATGTCCGGCAAATACTACAACAACAACAGTATATCAGTAAATATACAGGAAAGCAAAGAAAAATGTTCCGATGGAACAAAAAAGGTAAATATACTTGAATTCGTTCATTGCTAAGGATGTAAAAGGAGGGGACCATACATGATCTTGGGGGGTTTGGGGTGGTTTCACCCCCGCAGAAACATTTTTCACCCCTCGCAAAAAATTTTCCACCCCCCCCAGAATTGGCGATTTTTCAAAAGTTTCCAAAACTTACCTGAAAATAGGTAGAAAAAGTGTCTTTTTAAGGGTTTTTGGCTATCTATTTGCTCAAAATCGCCAAATTTTCGGCGCTTCGCGCCATATATTCATGTTTTAAGCAATATATTGGTCAATTTATTCGGCTTTTTCCGAAATTTTTTCATGATTTTATGCTCTAGAAGGATAAAGCATCGTCAGAAACGCCAAAAAAACGATGTTTTTTAACGCGTACCGGCCATTTTTGGGCCCAAAAATGGCACTTTAGGTTTTCACCCCTCCCCCCAGAATTCCCATGCTGTGCATGTATGGAGGGGACTAGGGAAAATATCCCTGTATGCGCAGAAGCCATAGGATTGTGCTAAACAATTAGACTTCCCCTAAACATCGCAAAAATCGAAGTATATCCTGCGGCCTATGCGCGTTTCTGCAGTTTTTCCGTAGTAATTTCGATTATGATGACGAGTATTTTGATTACTTTATTTTGGAAAATTTTAAGAAATTTTTCGTGGTTTTTCAAGAAAATTATTGAGTTGTCCATGTAGGTGTAAAGTTTACACTATTATCTTTTACTTCAGAGCATTGCGGAAGGTCGAGATTTCATTTAATAAATAACACATTGATTATTTAATAGTCATGAAAGTGTCTTTAATGCTCTTTTGCGTAACACTTAGATACGTTTTGTGACTACACCCTCATTTTTCACAGGCCGCAGAATATACTTCGATCTTTGCGCGTTGTTTAGGGGAAGTCTAACTGTTTAGCACATTCCTATGGCTTCTGCGCATTTAGAGAAATTTTCGATTTTCCCTAGTCCTCTCCTTTTACATGCTTAGCAATGAAGAAATTCAAGTATATTCACCTTCTTTGTTCAATCGGAGCATTTTTCTTTGCTATTTCCCTTCTTTTATTTAATAATTCAGGCCATATATCCATAGGTGGGCAGCGCCAAAATTCTGGGGGGTCCGAGTAGCTGGAGAAATTTCTTTTTTCGTCTCAAACCCTTACACCAAAATGATCACAGATCAGGAAATATTGCGTAAAAAGAGAAAAAAATTTTACGTTTTGAGATATTGTAGCCCTCTATATTATAAAACCAATTGGACTGCACAGAAACCGACTCGCTAACAGTAAAAAACCCGTATACTTTACACTTTTGTGCAAAAACCATGGAGTGTAAAGAAATGTTAAGGTCAGATTCGTAATCTACAGTGTGAAGAAATTTTCATTTCAGATTCGTAATTTACAACTCAGAGGCAACATTTTAAAAAAAATTGGTCTTCCGCAAATTGTTTGATACCCAATGCTCTGGGCGGAAAAGTGCTTCTCAGTGTAAACTTTACACTTGTGCATATAAGGCAATATTGGGTGTATAGAAACAAAATAAGCTAGGATCTGTAACATTAAGATCTGTCAAAAAAATTTTCTGAGCGCCGGATTAGTACTTTTGTGTACTTTTTGCTCGAAAGCGCCCAGAATCAATTAATTTCTGTATTTTTTAGTGTTAAAAGTGATATTATGCAGTCAAAATCGACTAAAAATGTTTTGAAAATGCGATATTAGCACGATAAAACATTCTATAGGCTGTTTGGCTTTTTTGATCGTTTGAACAGCAGAAAATCGTGAAAGTTTAATTTACTGTTTCGGATTTCTAGGATTTTACTTCCCCCACCAACCCCGACCTTGTGCATCTATGACAAACGGCTCAAAATTTTTGTGGAGAGAGTGGGTCATTTGTAAGAGTTAAATATAACCTTCTATTTTTGGCTAAAAATGTATCTAAAAAATGGCCAAAAAACGAGGTTTTGCCGAAAAAATCTCACCTTCTGGGCTAATGAGGATCTTGCAAAACCACATTCATACCCTATTTCGACCCATACGCGAAAATGACTACCTATTTTTGAAACTTGGACAACCATACATGTAAGAGGAGAAATGCGGGGATCCCCCGCTCATAGTTGGCCGTCCCCCTCCCCACCACCCCTTCCGTAAGCCAGAAAAGTTTGACTCCTCCTCCCCGCCGGTAAAATCTGACATGTTCTTGTCTAAATTAAATTTGAGCAGATTTTAAAGACGACCTAACTCGGAAGTACTCCAAAAACCCGTTTTAGTGATCTTTAAGACTTATTTTTTTGAATTTCTAATGTTTTACTGTGAGGGATTCTTTTGGAAAACAAACTACCATTCTTTTCTTTCTATTTCGGAACACAATGCTGGCCAGACCGGCTTACGTACTAGCAAAGATAAATGCTCCGATGGAACAAAAATGACAAATGTATGTACTTGGAAAAACGCATTATTGTGGACATGGAAACTTGCATAAATTCAAAGTGATGCTAAAATAGAAGAAAATGTACATCGTCATAGGATGACATGCTTCTCTTCATAGAACTATTAAAACAACATTATGCGAAAGTCATGATTTACTAAACCGTTGATGCATTGGTCTGATTAAATGTCTTTCCAAAAAATCATGTACGGAGACGGTCCTGAAAAGTCTTTGCACATCGGGAAAAATCTTTGCCGAATACAAAAAAACCGTGGTATGAAGAGCAAAATTCAGAGGTTTACTCAACTCATTTACACATTATGTTTATTTGAGCAATGATCAATGGCTAATTCTTTTATTTTTCAGCGGGAAGTTATTAAATGGAATAAGTAATTTGCGAAAACCATCGGACGAATTCGCGTCGACGTGGCAACGAGTAATCCTATATTTTGTATGACATAAGAACGAATCTTATCGTTTCCTTGATCAATGTATTATTGTCCTACGTGGCAGGCACGTAGCTGGCCGTCCTATTTGGGGGGGGGGCAAGACCAATTTTTGTTTTTGGGGACTAAGCCCAAAAAGGCCAAAAATAGCACATCACTTGAGATTGGAGCATATTTGTACACGAAGTATAGGCACTTTTTGGCCGATTTTCGATTGCACAAAAATAAATTGAAGTTTTGTGCAAAAAATAATTAGTGTCTGTTAATGACATTTACTTACTTTTTTAGCGGCCTGGAAGCTATATTTTTGCTCAGGTTTCATGAACAGAATTTCCTATTTCGGCATAGTTTTCCTATAATTTCAAACGAAAATATAAAAGGGGTGGGGAGATCCCCACCCAAAGTTGGCTGTCTCTCCCATCCCTCAACCAAAACCAGAAAATTTTTGATCCCTACCCCCGATTTTGGAAAAAGAATTGAATATTTTGGCCGTTTTTAGGAGTTTTTGGCCAAAAATTGTATGACATTTACCCTCCCCTTAAAAATGGCTGGAAGCCCTTCCCAAATTCTCGAGCCCTTACGTGCACACCTAGACAATAGCCCATCCTAGCCCGTCCATGGAAGGGGCTTACACAAAAGCTGGACGGACTGAATGGTCCATTTGGATGGGCTGATTTTTAAAAAATGCGAGAAAACAGTAGGAAATCCAACAAAATTGCCTCTTTAACTAGTTCAGCCCAAACAAACTAACCTTTGAGAGTCCATAGTTGGGGGTCTGAAGCTTTGGCTATTGCCCAGACTACATGTACGATTTAAAGCATAACTATTAAAAATTGTCGACGCTCCGGGTTAAATGCTACAAATACAGGAAATTAAGCAGTGATTCAAGCTTTTAAGCGTTCTTACGCCTAAATTTCACAAATTTATGGGCGATTTTCGCTCAAGTCGACGAAATTTAATGATTTTTTTGTTTGGCGAAAATTGTTCAAAATTTTAAAATTTTTCGAGATGTTGCGCCGAAAGCGATTTTAAATAAAATTATATAGCGTGAAAAATCAAAAACCGCTATTTCGCTCGTGAAAGGCAAAGTTTTATACCTATTTCTGACTGTTCCTGGGAAGGTTGGGGTACGGCTCCTCTTGAGAAAATTTTAGATTCGCCACGCCATTGTATTTTGTTAACCGCAAATTTATTACGAAATAACTTTTTATCGGGTAGTTTTGCGTCCTCTTTCTAATAGTACTATTTGCAGCCCATTACATTTTCTTTATTCTTTGAAAAATAGATATTCTTCGGCAGTGAGCGATTAAGCTAGTTATCTATGCTGTCAAAGTTCCAATTTATCTTATACCTTATCAAACAATTTCAGATGAATTTTCGTTTTTAGAATGAACATTCGTGGTCTTCTTGTGATACCCATCTTGTTGTCGTTATTTTAAAAATATATTGAGAACGCCTCAATATTCAGGATGCCCTAATTCAAGTGGACTAAGTCCTGATTTAATTTGGGAATGTTTACGGCTAGTTCGATGATAAATCAAACCACTGCGAGATATTAGATGAGCGTAATGATTGTTAATCTAACGGGGCGGGCCACCTAACTATCTGCATTGTTTTTCAGCAATTACTTTTTTGATAATAGTTCAAATTTAAAGAAAATCTAAAATTTCATAAAAAAATCATATTAATTAGTCACAAATATATTTAGATACTGCAAAACCTTTTAAAATAGGGCAACTCTTACGCAAATGGTTTTTCTCTTAAAAATTTTGTTTGCAGCTCATATTATTACCTAATTAAAAACATCTGCCTAAAAAGCAGTGATGCTGAATATGCATGGGCAAGGCCTTAGGGGGAAGGGGTTAAAATTCAGGAATGGTCATATATGAGTAGTAAATTTTGTTCGTTATTTTTTTTAAGTTTTCTCTGTACATACATATACATGTAGAAATACGGTTCCCAAAAGTCGATGCACATTCTGTACCTGCATGTAAATTTCAGGATACCTATAGTGGCACGTTATGTGCTGGTTTTTTCGATCTTATTAGTGGAATTTAACCAATCTATGGGTTTCCAGCGATAAAAAAGAACACAAATTTATCACTACAGCGCGTTGCGCCGAAATCTCTATATTTGTACCGTTTCGAGCTAGAATTTTCGGCCCCTCTTATCCCCCTCCGCCCATATGTGATGCCTAAATTCTGGAATTTTTGGATTTAGTAGAGAAGATTTTTATAAATAAATTTATAAAATAAAATATATAATTTAGAATTTATATGACAAGTTTTTGCGTGCGACCTGAACGATTTTGGTCTAAAAACTGGCAATTTGGAAATGTTTTGCATACGCTTTAAGGTTATGCCAATAATTATCGAAGACACTCTGGAAAAGATGAAGGCTTTGGAAGAGAGAAATAAGTTGTACCTCTTTGTTCGACTCAGCAGATTTACACATGTGAGAGCTGTTCTGAGCTCGACTGAATTGAAGCAGTTAGCGGATTCCCTCTTGGCTAGAATGAAGAATACTCATGCTAATTTGATGCGAAATGCGGCAACGCGCCAAAATGTCGCCTCGCCCATTAGTATTGCAGTGAGGAAAAATTGATCATTTGTCTTTGTTGTTTGTACTCAGAACTTGTCAAGGGGGTAGAGAAGGGTGTCTCTGAAATTCTTTTCTCAATTCATCGCTAGAAAAATATGCTCCTATCGTTTTGCAGCGTAAAAATCTTCAAATTTGCGGCGATTAATTATTAGGAATTATCGGTAGTCGTTTACGTATCAACGAATTTCGAATTGGATTTCAACACTGAAAACCTATGTTTATTTAATGTAAACATCAGGAAAGATGCGAAAAAATAAATTATATCTTTTTATCCTTCCGCGTTCGACAGTTTTGGAATAATTTTATTTTGGTTGGAAGGAAACGGGCAAAATTCATATGTTCTGTGCCAATACGAAAGCGGAATATACTTTGTCCACAATGCACAATTAAAGGTAGTTACATATGCAGATATTCTGTGTTTTCATTGCCGAATCTAGGATTTTCTGACAGGAGGACGGAACCCCAAATTTTCGGATAATCGCCTGGCGGTACCTGATTTTCCAAAACCAAAAACCACAGGTAGGAGTCGGGTAATACCCCCTCTGTCATCCCTATGCCTATGAAAAAGGTAATTCTCAAATGTCATCATCAGTTTAATTTTTATCTTTCAATCAGTAGAAAGCTAAGCATAATAGAATTTTAGGCATACCTCTCGAAAAAACTCGGTTTTTTCACCCTTATTAGACAAGCTTAGCTAATTTATGGGTTTTTAGCTATGAAAAATGGAGAAATTTATCAAACGGCGCGAAGCGCCGGAAAATTCTGATTTTTATACCGTTTTCGGATTGTTTTTCATCTGGCTGGCCCTTCAGCGGTGGGTAATTCCCTCCTCACCCCCCTATGTGCATGTATGGATCCATCATTTTTGGGCCCGAAAGAGGCACTTTAAAAATTCCCTCTCCCGGAATTCCCATGCGATCGGGGGAGGGTCAGTTGGTCCGGTGGGGGGTCAAAAATTGAGCTTTTTCCGGGAAAATGACCTCAAACATTGGTATGAGCGCTAAATTAGAGTTAAAAGTACGTTATTACATAGTTTCTGGTCAATCTTAAGTACTTTTGAAGAAAATTGTCAATTTTCATCCGTTTATGGCCTCTATTTTGCCTCATTTTCCCCTCAAATTTTTTTTTAAATTTTTCCATTCTGAAGGTCAGGACTCAGGACCATACGTGGGCAGCAAGAAAATTCTGGGGGTCAGGATGGGTAAAATTGCCAACAATGTTATTAAAAATAGAATTCTGGGGTCTACAGTAATCTGGGCGAGGGTTTGGTTTCCAACTTCTGGGTGGAAATACAAACCCCCCACGCTCATGTGTGGTCAGGACTCTCGATCCCCCATGTCTGCTGTCTATTAAACAGCCAAATTATTTGCACAAACCAAAATAATTTACATGCGCCTTATAGACTGCATAAATTACCGCACTGCATTAAGTTCGATAAGCTTACTATGTACATAGGAATATGTCTTTTACTGTTTTTGTTTTTTGCCCTGTGTCCTTACGTTCTTGCTTGGCGTTCAAGGTCAGCTCAGTTGAACTCGTACATGTTCTCGTAGGGTTCGAAATTTCAGTTGGGGTTCCCAGGCCATGTTTGCAGGGGGTAATGTCCTCAAATTTTTCTGCCAAAATATGCCAGATTTTTTTCCAGAAGCGGAGGGGGTCAAAAATTTTCTGGCTCTGTGGAGGGACGACCAACTCTGGGTAGCGAGAAGCCCACCCCCTGTTACATGTATTGTTGAACCTCAATTCACCCTAAACTCTTGCTTGGTCACCATTATAAGGATTATTTTCGTATGTACTGTTTTTTGAACTGAATCAATTCCATTTGATTCTTTAAGGAGTATGCGGCTACGTGGTATTTATTAACAGCAGTGGTTACTTTCTTTGTGGAAAAGAAGGCTAATCCAAGCGACTTTATGCTGGATCAAAACGATGGCCATAATAGTATTTCCAATTTTTGGCGTGAGTGGTGTTCTCTCGTTAAATTAGTTTCGAGTTTCCAAGACGATACGCTTCCTTCGTTGAATGATCCTAATAATTATGTACGTAAAAATGGTCTATTTTTAGTTTTATTCACCATACGTGAGTATAGAAAGGGGTGAGTGGTGGTATTTCCCCTACCTAAGTTTTTTAAAAATCAAGCTACGGGCACACCTGAGCAATGGGTTCAATTCGGTTCAACTCGGTTTTGACGGTAGGCCGTTCGGTATCAACGGTCAAGGCTGCAAGTATCAACAAGAATTTTAAGTAAAAAAATCAAAGACAAATGCAACATAGAATCAAAATATATTTAAGCACAAGAAATAGAAGTAAATATCATAAAACAATGCATACCAATTAACCAACTAACCAATACATATCAATCAGTATACACTAAATCATCAGCCAACCAACCAACTAAGCAACCAATCAAAGAAGCATTCTACTAAACCAACCAACCAACCAACCGACCGACCAACTAATCAATCAACGAACCAACCAATCGACCAATCAACTAATCATTCAACCAATTAACCAATCAGCCAGCCAACCAAAATATACAACTGTGAACTCCTTTGACTATAAGCATTAATGTAATAAAGTTGATTGCTAAAATGAAAATTTGATCGCACGATATGTATTATGCAAAATGTATAAGAAAATATGCATCTGCTTACGTAGACCATTGCAAAATTTATTGATTAGCATATCACACACATTAAAAAAATTAAAGTTATACCTACTTAGTGAATGCTATTATCAAAACCGATTTAGCTCTCCCCATACCTTGACTGATAAAACAAAGATGCATAATGCACTTAGAAATTCATTATTCATTGGAAAATCGTGAGGTAAATTTCACAACAAAACAGCCCTTTTCGAAACTGGCAACCAACCAAAATTTTTTGCTCCCGGTATCAACGGGAAGACTGGCCATTGCCCAGGTATGGCTACGAGCTTGTTGTTTGCACGCCAATCCCATATACATAATCATCCGATGAAATGCAAATTTACTCCAAATATTCGAGAAATATTATTACAAAGATTCGAAACAATCATAAGCTATTCAACACCTCGTTTTGAAACGACATTACGTGCAATAAAATTCGTTGGAACGAAAATTTGACATGATAGAAAATTACTCATTTACCTTCCCCCTTCCCCCGTCCCCAAGGAAACTCGGTTTATCCTCTCCTAGAACTTTTGGCCGTTGCATGTATGATGACGTTCTGCTAAAATGCACAAACGCACTTCATTTCTATCATTTCTTCCGCGTTAAACAATGGGATTCATGCTGATTAATAAGAAGCTATTAACTGGAAGATATAAAATTGGACAAAAATATCAAATTCAATGGTCAAAAGGACTTCAAAGTGCCTTGGTTTGGGCTTAAATTGTTTAACAATACCTGACTTTCTGGCGTTCGCTAATGCCCATAGAAGCATAGAAGTCTTATGGTCTCTAATCTCTAAAAAAGAATAAGGCAAATGTACGAAACGACTCTTCCATATATTGAATCAATGTGCTGCTGTGCATAATTTTTTATATTGGATACATGCATGGGCGGATTTAAGGGGTCGGGTGGGCGGCCCTCTTAATTGGCCAGAAGTAATTAGCGAGAAAATAATGAAAATATAATTTGCAATGATTTTTGGTCGTCAGTGATCATAATTTCTCAAATTTTTCTGATGCTTTTCGCCTGATAGTACATATGTATGACATGTATTTCCTTTCTCGGCGGCCCGGAAGTCATATTTTGACTCGCGGAATAGGTTTTAAAACGACTTCAAGAGCAGAAACAACAAGAATATTTTTCCTTCTCTTTTCAGGCATAACTTTTAAAAATTTTCGACGTAACGTCGAAAAAACGCCCGCTTTAATTTCACAGAGTTTCCGTCGCTTTGCACTGGATTTTCGCTATAATTGAATAAATTTAATGATTTATTAGCAGAATGGTCGAAAATTCTCCAAATTTTCTAAAAAATGTTGCGCCAAAATCGATTTTAAATAAAAATAGACAACGCAAAACGTCGAAAAGCGTCATTTTGCACCTGTAGGGCATATTTTTGGACCCATTTTCGACTGTTTTTTAAAAAGTTGGGGTACCGCCCCCTACGAAAATCTTAGAGCCACCAATGGATACATGGTGAAGAAATTTGGCATTTTCTATTATTTAGACATTATTGGTGACTATCAGAGAAGTTTAAAGTTATGTTGGCAGAAGCATCACTTTATTACATATAATTTGAAATTAATTTTTAGAAAATTATCAAAAATTAAACCAAATTAGTTAGACAAGCGTAATCAGACGTGCACATGGGGGTTTGGGGGTCTAACAAATAGATTTGCTTCAAAGTGCTTGAAATTGACCAGAAACTGTGGATTGGTGTAGTTTTAACGCTATTTTAGCATTTTTACCAGTTTTTGCGTTCATTTTGGCACAAGAAAAGCTCCATTTTTAACCCTTGCCCCGGACTGGCTGCCCCTCTCAGATCGTTCATGCTTCGCATCTCTGGGCTCTGGGCGTAATTACCATGTCTGACGAATTATGTACATTAAAATTTCATAATTTATGCAGCCTTGTAACGAAAAGTTGCGGCTAAAGAATGGATTTTTGTATACAAAAACTAGTAGGCCTTGGTCTAGTGCAGCTTTCAATCGCAAGTGATGTTAAGTTTTAATCATTCCTAAAAATATGAAAACTAGCAGAGAAAAATGCTCCAACGGAACAAAAAATACATGTAACCGGTCCCTATACACAGTACACGTAAGGCTCGGGCCTAGGCCCGGTAAAAATTCCAAGCCCGGGCCCGGTCGTTCACTGTTTAGAACCCCTAACCCCCACGTGCTGATCCGCTTGTTATATCTCTGATATCGCTGATTTTCATTTTTATATTGATAAAACTAACGTATCGAACTTAGTGGCAGTTTTATGGATCAGTTCTATGCAACTTGCTTATGATTTTGGATATGTGCCAGAAATTTTGGACATTAGCCCGGGCCTGGCGCATGTTCTCCAATCTAATGGTCCTAGATTAATTTCCTGGACCAATTCGGTAGCCTTATTGCACGCTATCGAGGGTTTTCTGCTAAAATGTAAAACTACTACTACGCCGGCTCATTTAAACAGTAAGGAAGGACTAATTTGACGTGTCAAAATCGTAGGCACTCTCTTTAACTGTAGCTCGAGCTTTTTATAAATTTGTAATTGATCGTGGCCATAATACACACAGTTGTCTGTTGCCTTTAAATTCGAACAGTTAACATTCCTAAAAGGTTTCTTAAGGATTGATTCGCCTATATTATAAGAGGACTTCTCCATATGTTTTAGCACCATTGCCCAGGTATGCATGGATCCGCGTAACTATCCGATCTCTAGTTATGTAGCTACTACATGTAGGATGTGTTTTCTTGTTCAGAACGTGCGTTTGATAACTACGTATTTTGAGGGTGTAGCATTAATGCGCAATGTCAGGATTGGCAGGGGGATAAAATTTCTTAAGCTGAGACTAGCAGATTTTATCTTTACGATTTTTTTGTTAGTTAAATGATGAAAATGGTTAAAATAGTGGAAATGAAAAGCTTTCTGCGATGAAACCGCATTTTTAGTTCATTTTAACTGCTTCACAGCACTTATAAACATATAAATTCATCAATTTGGGCGAAAAATGTGATTTTTAGACAATGATTGTTTTTCTGGTAAATAAGATTGGTATTATTATATACTGCTTTTGCCCTCAAAAATGATGCAGAAAATGTTTCTTCGGCTAAAAATCCTTTCTTAGTATCTACCACTTTTACCACACGGGGCAACACCTACCACGCATGGGCGTGGGAGGTGTGGAAGGTTTAGGGATTACGGCCCTAAGGATTCGGCAATCCCCCCAAATCGTTAGACCCCCTAGAATTCGAACTTTCGGCATGCTTTTTGGAATTCTTGCTGGTTTTATATTCACCGAGACCCCTCAGTATTCGGCTACTGCCTATGTATTCGTACTACCCCCTCACCCTCTATTAGGGATCGACCGAAGGTCCATTTTTTCCTCCAGGCTGGAGCCGGAGGCCGGCGCCCGAAGGTGAACATATACTATTTTCACATTGATGTTGTACATCATGTAAATTTTAGTGTTATGTATATAGATAGATACCTGGCCACCATACAAAAGCATGGGGCTGAGGGCGTATAAGCATACGTGAGCAGCAAGAAAATTCTGGGGGGTGCAAGATTTCTTGAAGGTCCAAAAATGGCGCTTAAAAAATGGTGGTATGGCGATAAAAACACCATTTTTCAACGTTTCTCATCAAGCACTATCCATTGGCATCAAAAAATTGCGAGAAAAACAAAAAATTTTAAAAATTGAATTCTGGGGGGTATTTTGATTTCTGGGGGGTGGTATTTTGGTTTCTGGGCGGGGTGCATACCCCCCTAACCCCCCACGCCCAGGTGTGGGTATAACCCCCTGAGCTGTGAAAAACTGATAGCCATACAGCCATTTTGGTTGAAAAAGCATAGCTAAATAGCTTTTTTGGCTCAGAAAATGATCTATATAGCCTTTTTGGCTTCAGAAAACTTGCTGTATAGCCTTTTTAGGTTCAGAAAACTTGCTATATAGCCTTTTCTTGACTCAGAGAGTACGAACTGAAATTGCCATACATGTAATTCTATTTTCTTAATTTAAAAATTTAATGTTTATTTATTCGACTTCAAAAAGGGCTAAGTTACTATTTTAGTCCAAAAAGGCTGTATAACTATCTTTGTGTGCCCAAAAAGGCTAGTTTTCTAAGCCCAGAAAGGCAGTATAGCTAATTTTCTGAGCCAAAAAAGCTATATAGTAATGCTTTTGAAACCAAAATGGCTGTATAGCTATCTACCGATTTTTCGTTTTCACCCTACCCCCTGAAAGTTTGACCTTGCGCATCTATACTGGCCACCATAAGTGTTCTTGGGGGTAGAGTTTGAGGAGGGGCTTTTGATTAAGCGGTTTTGACCCCTGCAGAATGACTCCTGACCCCCGCAAAATGGCTGCGACCCCCAGAATTGTCAATTTTTTGGAAAATGGTAAAAGTGTGCACTTTTTCTAGCTCATTTTTGGCTCAAAAGTCTAAAATTTCCGGCGCTTCGAACCATATACACATTTTTTGATTATACTTTGTTAAATTTTCTCGATTATCTTTCAAAATTTTTCCTATTTTTTAGGTTTTTCAGTGTTTTTGACGTGTACCCAACGTTTTTTTAGCCTGAAAAAGGCACTTTTTGAAAGTTGATTGAGCCCGACCCACGGTTTTCTTGTATTCGGCAAAGATTTTTTCCCGATGTACAAAGACTTTTTAGGACCGTCTTGGTACATGTACATAGATTTTTGGGAAGACAAAAACTGTAAAAAGGTGTAAAATTCCAAAGAAATTTCGGGCGCTTCGCGCCGACATGAGTAATTTTTTTGTCCTGTATATCTTTGAAATGGCAAAATTTGCATTTAGAATGGAAAAATGTCAAATTTTTGGCGCTTTGCGCAGTTTTGAGACAATTTTCAGTAATTTTTGGCGTCAAAAATCCAAAAATCAGCTAAAATACACAACTAAAGATCTGAAAACCCTGTTTTGCCACACTAAAATCGCTACTGTACCGTATTATAGTACACAAAAATTTGTATGTACAAAATGTACAAAGACTTTCAGGAACCATCTTTGTACGTGTACAAACGGACCTTGTACAAAAAAACTTTGGCCTGACCCCTTCTCCAGAATTTCCATGTTGTACATGTATGCTGGCCACTCTTATATTACTACAGATAAAGGGGAATGTGAAGGTGCGATGTGCATTCATGGCGAAGGAGGAGGACTTTAAGCGCCCGAACATCCTTGCTTAATGACTGAGGGATCTGCAGAATAGATGGGCAGCATGGCCAGGATCATAGATTAGTCGGTCCTAGGGAAGAGACTCAGATAGCGTTTTTTAGTTAAAATGACTTTAAGAACTGTTTTAGATGCTAATAAAATCGTGCAAAACGTGGACTAGCTTTTAACCAAAACGAAAAAATTGTGTAAATTGAACAAAATATGGTCAACAAATGTGTGTATGGCGCGAAGCGCCGAAAATCTGAGATTTTTGAGCCAAAAATGGGCTAAAATAGCTTAAAAAGGCACACTTTTTTACAACTTACCAAATTTTACAAAAAAATCGATAATTCTGGGGGTTCGCAGCTATTTTGCGAGGGGTCAGTCAGTTTCCATTCTGGGGGTCAATCTCCCAAAATTACGTCTGCTCAATAGTATGCATTATTTTAGAAAGGTTGGTTATCAATCATGATGTTATCAATCATCAATCACAAGACTAATTGTTTGGGTGGGATTGAAAAATGTAATATTATAAAATTATAACATCATATGCACTAGCGAAGAAAAATGCTCTGATTGAACAAAAGAGATGAATATACTTGGGATTGCGGATTAATAAGGATGTAAAAGGAGGGGACTAGGAAAAAGCTACCTATGTATGTGCCTAAAGTCGCAAAATCTGTTAAAAATCAGGGTTTCTCTAAGCAACGCCAAAAATCGAAGTATATTCTGTGGCCTGCAAATGGAAATAAACTTGAACCAACATAAACGATTGAAAGAGCAGCAAGTTAGCTATGCAGTAGCTACGGGAATGCTGAGGGAGTAAACTATGAGCGACTTTCTAAACTAATTGAATGAAGTAGCAAGCATGCATTCAAGACAATCAAAGAAATTGTTGGTTTAAAGCAATATGAACCGCTTAAGCTTACGTTAAACAGACTACATGTAGGTACACTCACATGCCCGCAACGATTCGTTGCACTGACCAATTTACGCCAGGTTTGCTTGCTATAATGCTCATTATAACAAAATAAAACACCCCTAAATACAATTGCACTTAGTTTTCTTCCAATCACGATGCGAATCAAGTCAGCGTTGCAACTTGCGAGCAATTCACAAAAAGTATACGTTTCTGATAACACCCTTATGAAGTATTTAAAATTATTTAAAGAAGGTTACTTTTTTCGTAGGCCGCAGAATATACTTCGATTTTTTGCATTGCGTAGTGAAAGTCTGATTTTTAACAGATTTAATCCCAAGTATTTTCGTCTCTTTTGTTCCATCGGGGCATTTTTCTTTGTTAGTACCCTACTTTAAATTAGCTTGATTTGAGTAAATCAGTCAGTAAACACATATGGTAGCATGCCACAATACATAGGCGTAGCAAGGGGGGCATTGGGGGCACATGCCACCCCCCCAAAGTTTCAGAAATATTGTTGATTTTTCTGTTGCAATAATGTGTGTCCAGAAAACTGAGTTCAAAAGAGCAAAAACGTCAAAATTTCCCGGCGCTTCGCGCTGAGTCATTATTATTTATTGTTATATAGATACAATGAATTTGAAAGCTTGAATCAGCTAAAATAATCCAGCACTTCACATCACTTTAAAAATTTGATGCACTATTTCTTCGTTGAATGAAACTGCGCATGCTTGTTATGCATAATAGTAAAAGTGCGAAAATGATTGTGTACCAGTTTGTCTATTATCTGCTGTGTTTGTCTTTTGTGTACCAGTTTGTCTATTCTTTGCTTTGTTTTTTTACAAGGACACATAGTCCTATTTTAAATGGAAGGAATGGCCAAATTTTCTTATGCTTTTGCGCAATTCCTTTTTCTGAACTGCATCTTGTTAATAAGAAGGCCACAAATGGGCCTGAAAACGGTAAAGACAAAATTTTTATTGATACATTTTTCTATATATTATGGGCAGCGACCAGTTGCTGCGCTATGCAATTAGCAGGGGTGGAAAAACACATTTCAGCTCAGAAGTTTTGTACAATGTAGGAGTTCATCAATTTTAATTGTTTTTGGGCTTGATTCAGAACCGAGATTTGACCGATTTTGCGAAAATTTTAACGTTACTATTTAACATTACAATGCTTTTTTTACAAAATTTTCCGGGACTCAACCACGGACCCCGCTGGGAACGCTTGAGCGCGCCATCCCAGACCCCCGCAACCGTAAAATCTCGTTGTACATGTGCAAGGAGATTTTAGGGAGAACAAGCCAGGTAAAAAGTTAGGGAGTTCTAAAAATTTCCGGCGTTTCGCGCCGGCATTAATTTGTCTGTTTTGTATGATTTAAGCGGTATAAATTGAATTTAAAGTGCAAAAACGTCAAAATTTTCCGGCGCATAGCCAGTTACTGTTCTTTCTTTTTGTGAAGCTCCAGCATCGCGCTTAAAAGCCTGAATCACTCAAAATATCTTCAGACAAAGTTAGTAATTCGCACTTTTCTTGTTGGAAGCTTGAAGTGTCAAAATTGTTTTGTACAAATTTGATAATTTTCTGCTCTGTCAGACTATTAGTATTCACAGAGCTACAACATGTTAAGGGCGGTAAAAAATGACTAAATTTCTTGGCACTTTACGCCACTTATGATTTCCGAACTGTTTGTCAATAGAAAGGCCATAAATTCTACATAAAAACGGTAAAAATTCCGAAAATTTTCGGCACTTCGCGCCGCTTTACACTTTTTGTATTTTTGATCGTCAGAAACCGGTAAATTAGCTAGGCTACACTTTTAAAGGTCGAAAAACTCATTTTTCTATGCATAACGTTACTGGCATTCAATGCAAAAGTAGTCTTATAAAAGTTTAGTTTATGCCCCTCCCGAACCAAAATCCTGGCTACGCCTCTGCCACAATAAGGACAGCAGTTCAAAAACGCGGAGACCAATATTGTTCTAAACATTAGCATTATCTTTTTTGAACAAAAGAATCTTACCTTATTTAAATAGACTAAATGTTTTCAGCATAAACTTTACGGAACTACTGGGTGTAAAGAACAAACTCAGATTCGTAATCCTGACAATAAATAGAACATTTTGAAAAAATTAAACTTCCGCATAGCTCTGAAACTAAAGTTAGTTTTTAGTGTAAACTTTACATAACTACTGGTTGTAAAGAAAAGGTGCTGTCATATTCGTAATCTTGACCTTACGGAACATATTTTGAAGCTCGGGAAGTAAAATAAATTAGTAGTGTAAACTTTACACATTAACAATAAATAAATAGGTCAAACTTTACACAACTACAGGGTTTAGGGAAAAGTAACAGTCAGATTAGTAATTCTGACGTTACATAAAACATTTTGGAATAAATTAAGCTTCCGCAACGCTCTAGAACTAAAGTTTGTTTTAAGTGTATACTTTACACAACCGCCGAGTGTAAAGAAGATTTTAGTCGGATTCGTAATTCGAATATTACTCTTATATATATTACGACCGACACTTATGAAAAAACTACGTCTCTCCAATGGCGTGAAAGCAAATAAAAATCAGATGTAAACCACTTTACACCACTGTTGAGTGTAAAAAAAGCACTCAACTGGCGGATCAAGTCTGATTTCTGGTACATTTTTAGGCCTGACATAAGGTCCAGCTAGACTCATAACCGGAGAAGTTGGCAGAAAATAAGAAAACAGTAACACATAAAACACCCCAAATTTGGACTTGACACATCTCGAAAAAGCTAAATATTGATGTAAATGATGCAATTTGCTGTGACGTGTACCCCTTAGTTAGTCCTTTATTTTTATTCTATCCAACTTATCCCGACTTCTAAATGGAGAAAGTGGCTTAACAAAAAAAGGGATAAAAACGTATTTTTCCACCATCCACCACATTGTAAACTTTAGAAATCTGAACCTTACTCCCCATTGAGTGTAAAGAATTCGGTTTGGGCCAGTTTGTAGCCTTAGTACGTCTGTGTGTGGAAAACTTCTATTCCGCAATATATTTGAGATATTGCCCAATCAAAAAAGGGCAAAAAACGTGTTTTTCCGCCCAATCTTTCACCCTGATTTTGAACTGTACACTTCCATAAGTAACTGAATATTGAGTTTTTTAAACGCGGTCTGCTGCGGCATGTAGCCCTTAGAACGTACTTTATTTTCATTCTATTCAACTTGCCCCGGTTTATAAGTGGAGAAGCGAAGTGACAAATCTTAGACAAAAACTATTTTTACACCATCCACTAGAATGCAATGTTTAAACTCTACATCTAACTCCACATTGAGTGTAAAAAAATTTACTGGTGAGCAGAAAGTAGCCCTTAAGCCACAGTACATTTCTATCAGAAAAATTCAATGGGACTCGTAAGCATACGTGGGCGTTGGGGGGTCGGAGAGGGTATGCACCTCTCCCCCCTACCTAGACGGCCGAATACCCCCAGAAACCAAAATACCCCTTGTTTTTTTTCGCAATTTTTTGATGCCAATGGATAGTGCTCGATGAGAAACGTTGAAAAATGGTGTTTTTCGTCATACTAATATTTTCAAAACCCTTTTTGGACCTTTGAAAAATCTTGCACCCCCAGAATTTTGTGCTGCCCACCTATGCTCTTGATAGACCAAAATGTATTTTTCATCCTCAGGTTCTGTACACTCTTCACACTGCCTCTCTGGAAATGAGTAATTTTTCAAAAAAATAAAATCTGTACACTTTTTACACTGCCACTCTGGAAATAAGTCACTTTAAAAAAATAAAAAAGCACTTTTGGGCTTACTTAATTGTCTAAAATTTAAAAAAAAACAGATTGAATCGAATGCAAAACTGAGTTAGATAAGTCGAGCGTCCTACCGAAATTTACGCACTGGGTATTGACTTAAACAAAAACAAAAAAAGACCAGCAGCGAATTTCTTTTAAAAAAACCGCACTTCTCAGATTTGTCCCGTTATAACTGTAGGGGGTGCACAGGTGATAGGGGTACCCAAGTATATTATAGGTACGCGCTAAGGCACTGCCTATGATAATATAAAAATATATGCTAAAGAAATTGAAAGTCACTGTTCAATGGAAGAGCAATTTGAATAAGTTTTTGTATATTTCTTAATCCTGGATTCCTATTCGAAATATAGTGTAAATGGTGTCAGAAATATCTGTAGTTACGCCCAAACCAACGGACCTTCCAGTCTGAGCAGCTTAAAACATTACAATTTATTAGAAACCATTTTTAGAACAAAATGCGGTCAAAGCAATCTAAAATTTTTCGCATTTCATGTAGGAGTTCGAATTTTTCATCATTGTTTAACCCTTCGTTTACCATCATGTTTTTGCAGTCAAAGGATACTGTGACAGACCGCCGTTGTAGCTTATGTCAAGATACATCCTCTTTGCATACTCTGGCAATTATTAATTTGATTTTATGCGATTAATCATGCTCTTTCTAAATATATATGTTGCTTTTTATGAAAATTATTTTGAAAGAGTCGCAAACAATGTCTAAGAATAGGCATCTGGTGGACATCCGTGCAAAAGGTAGAAAAAGTAGATTTCTCTTGCGTTAAACAACCACGGGATGCATTTGAAAAGCTTGAATGGAACAAATCACTAAATTTTTCATTAGAACCAGATTTCTTCAATCTAAGGTTTCTGTGATATCACTGTAAATAGGCCAAAAATTCTCATTCCTTTCTGCTCTAAAACTTCTCATAGAGCTAAACCATTGAAAATGATGTAAGTGGAGCCAAAACGAGGCTAAACAAAATCCTTGGCATTAAGATGAAGAAGATGAGAAGAAAATCCTGATAACGTGATTATGTAGGACGCCGTTCTAGCTCATAGTTAACAGAGGGCTAATTGAAGGTTTCAGAGTTTGAGCATTCTGAGACCTCTTTAGATGAAAATGTCCAGGATATCAATAAATTTGTATCCCTGCATGAAACGCCAAAACTTTTGAAAAATAAGTTATAAATCAACAAGGTCACTTATTCTTATTTTGCAAACTATGTTGGGCCATCCGGCGAACTATCGCCCTTGACCGCTCCTGCATTAAATGCACGCTTATTTCTGAGAGGACTGTTCATGTTGGTTTAAAGCAAAATCATCTCATCCACCCATTTACTGCTCGATTATACTATTGCACAGCTAGCGTTAATGCTTGTTCATTGCTACATCTTACACCATGTTTGTTGCTTCAGTTTAGACCGTTTTGTAATCGTTTTATACCAATTCAAGATAGAAAGTTCCTCCGGCTCCGGCCTCTTCTCTGTTCCTCTGGTTGCCGGAGGTCCAAAAAACGGCCGGAGGAGCCGGAGCCCCGGTTCATCTCTACACTTTATTTGCATTTATATGGTCTGTACCAGACATACACCGCATGGGAATTCTAGTGGGGGTTGATATCATAGAGTGCCTTTTTGGGTTCAAAAATGGTGCCTTCGCGTCAAAAAAATCGTTTTTCGGCATTTCTGACCGCACTCTAGCTTTCTAGAGCATAAGAATATTTTAGAAAATTCGAATAAATCGAACAGCTGCGAAGCGGTTAAAATTTCACACTTTTGAACAAATATTCAGCTAAAAACGCAAACAACACATTTGGCGGGGTTAAAAAATTTCCTGGGGAGGGGTGAAACCTTCTGAGCGCGAGGGGGAGGCATGAAACCCCCAAACCTTCCTCAGGATCACGTTTTGTCTGTTCTGTACTGTAAAAGGTTACTTTTTTCTGTGTCAGTTGTTTGAACTTGCATCAGGATTTTCGGTCGCATCTATACCAGCATGCTTTGATTTGTCTGTAATTGTTTATTTAATATTTATTTCATTAGTCTGACTCTGATCCTCATGCTTTGTCATTTAGCCAGAAATTTGACTGCTGTCAAAAAATCTGCTCGAGCAATTTACGTCCGAGGATTGGAAAAAATGCATAATGATGGCCATGATTTTGGTTTCGTGTACAATCAAATGGTCTCTTGGGGCTGTATTAATGTGCGCGAAGCTGCCCAACAAAATACTTTTCGTATATGTAGCTTGCGTGACGTATATCCAAAGTTAGTCTTCCAACTCTGACGTTGGCCTTTAAGTTCATTTTCTATTATACAGAGTGTCATAACTTCTTCAAAAATAAACCAAAGTTGATGAAAATTTACAGGCTTACAACATGTCCAATAACAATGTAAATATCTCTGATTTTCATCAGAATTGGTTAACTACAAGGTTTACAACAACACTTTTTGTGATTGGTACTTTCTGATCAATTTATTTGTTACTTTGAATTTTTTGAATACGTAACTTATTTGAATTTTGTTAAATCTAATTTTTTTTCACTTTTCTAGGTTATTGTCGTGCTTGTGGTAATTTATAACCAATAGAGGCACGACATAGAAAAGTATAAAAGTTAGATTTAACAAAATTCAAAAAAGTTACGTATTTAAAAAATTTAAAGTAACAAATAAACTTATTCGAAAGTACTAATCACAAAAAGTGGTGTTATAAATCTTGTAATAAAACAATTTTAATGTCAACGGTTTACAATGTTCTTGGATGTGTTGTAAAGTGGTGAATTATCATCAAGTTTGGACCATTATGACGGAAATTATGACTGAAAAACACTGGGGATAGTTAGGTGGGATATAATAAATATATAATATAATAAATGGTATAATAAATGGATGTATAATGTATAATAATATAAATATATAATATAATATTTGCCATATATGTTATTTATTTAGATTAAATCAAGCTTTTCGTGAACCTAGTACATTTTTTAAGCGCTGTATCTAATCAGGACAAATTTTGTAGAAAATTAGTTTTTTTACAGCCATGTCTTTTACTATTTTGATCAAAAAACGAACGATCGACCGCCCTTGAAATCTTCATCTGTTAAAAATGCGTGTGGTCGGCTCAGCCCAATTTTTTTGAATTTATTCATCGAGCTACGTAACATAACCTTAAAATGTGATGCAGATCTTTAAATTGCATGAAACTTAATATGTGGTTTACCTTAATTTCCCTTCTATGAGTGACTCTTAGCCCCTCCTCTGTAAAAAAGTTTCGAATTTGTTTCTTTTTATTTAGTTCAGCTTCGACTTAACATGAAATTCTGATTTAGATCTTATCAATTTTGATGTGTAATTATTTAATGATTTTTATCAAGTACCTAAATAATTATTTAGTAAATAAATCTTAATTTTGGCTAGCATTTTCAGCACGGAAGCTTCCTTTTTCTACATATATTAAAAATTGATAATCTTTGTATGTTAAAGGCATTAAAAATTTTTACGGCTTTTACATAACTTCAAATGTTGTACTTGTGTATTTCAAGTCATTTTTCGAAGAAGGCTTGCTGTTTGTCAGACACGTGCAGCATGGGGCTTTTGGGGGAGTGAAACCAAAAAAATGTAACTTTTTCCTTTTCGGGCCCATACGCCGATAATTCGACATTCTAGAGCACTTGTAGGCGTGGGGGATATGAACCAACTTGGGCAATAGCCAAAGTTTCAGCCCGTCCAATCATGAGCTCTCAAGGGTTGGTTGGTCTCCTAGCTGGGCTGAAAAGGGTCAAAAAGGACAATTTTGTTTGATTATCAAAATACCCCCTCCCCAGAATTTAATTTTTGAAATTTTTTTTCGTTTTTTCGCAATTTTTGATGCCAATGGATAGTGCTTGATGAGAAACGTCGAAAAATGGTGTTTTTACGCCATCCACCATTTTTAAGGCCATTGTTTGACCTTTGAAAAATCTCGCACCCCCCCCAGAATTTTCTTGCTGCCCACGTATGCTTCCAGCCCGTCCAGCTTTTGTGTCAGCCTTTCGTGGACGGGCTAAGATTGCCTATTGCCCTGGTGTGGTATGAACCCTTCCAAAAGGCCGAATACCTCTCCCCTCAAAAAAACCGAAATACCCCTCAGAATTCAATTTAATTTTTTTGTTTTTTCGCTCTTTTTGTGCCAATCGATAGTGCTCAATGAGAAACGTTGAAAATGGCGTTTTTTCGCCATGCAACTATTTTAAGGATCATTTTCGACCTTTAAAAATTGCTCCCTTTCCCCAGAATTATGGTGCTGCCAGTGCCCACCTATGCTCTAGAGCCAAAATATCGCTTAAACGTTTATTGTACGATTTTTTTAAAACCAAGAATTCTGAAGGAGGTTAATACCTTTTTTGGGGAGTGAAAACCAGACATGCGCGTGGGGGTTTGTACCCCCCCTCCCCACACCAGAAATTGAAAAGTCCCCCGCTGATTGGTACCCTCAGAATTATATTTTTAGTTACATTTTTTGGCGATTTACCCCATCCTGACCCATCCTCCAGAATTTAAGTGCTGCATATATATGGCGAGAACCATTTATGTACAGCATGGGAATTATGGGAGGTCAGGCCCGAAAAATTCCAAAAAGTGCCTTTTTTGGTCAAAAACCGACGAATACACGTCAAAACACTGTTTTTAGACGGTTTCACCGATGCTTTGTTCTTTCTACAACATAAACATAAAAACATTTTGAGAAAAAATGTATATTTGGTGCTAAGCGCCGAAAATTGAAAACTTTGAGCCAAAAATAAACAAAAACGCTTAAAAAAGCACTTTTTACAATTTTTACGAAAAATAATACAATTTTTTTAACGTTTCTAACCGAGCACTATTCATTGGCAGCAAAAAATTGCGAAAAAAATTAAAAAATTATATTCTGAGGCGGGTGGGGTATTTTGGTTTCTGGGGGGTATTCGGCCTTCTGAGGGGTTGCACACCCCCAAACCCCCTACCCCACGCCCACATGTAAACCCCCTACCCCACGCCCACATGTGGTCGCAGCCGCTTTGGGTTCAGTTGCCATTCTGGGGGGTCAAAAGCCCGAATCTCCCAGAACAGGATCATGTGTGCTTATGATTATCTTATTAATTTATTGAATATAAATTTATTATAGATTTTATAATCTTCGTTATTACTTTGAATATCTATTATTACTGATTTCTAGGTTAAATAATAAAGTGCATTTCAACATGTCCTACTATTTATTAAGATGATAAAAATTTGAATTTTTTAGGGGGGCGCGAAGCTGGAATATGTCTCTGATAGATACTGTTGAAGAAACTACTCGCTTCTTTCTAAGATACTGCATTTCAATTATGTATTTATCATCATTAAAATTATTGAAATAAAAATCCTGCTCGATATCTCAATTAAAATCTACATTTTCTCGCATTTCTCCCGCCGGACCATACATGGGCAATATGCAGCAACAACACTTTGGGTATCCGATGGGGGCGTAATTGCCAAAAATAGCACTAAAAATAAATTCTGGGGTTTATCGATTTTTGGAGGGCGCAAGAAAATTCTGGGGGAGGGGTGAAATTGCCAAAAATTGTTCAAAATATTACTAAAAATAGAATTCTTGGGTCAACAGTAATCTTTGGGGATTTCCTACTTCTGCGGGGGCTGCATCCCAGGTCCCCCACGCCCATGTGTGGCCTAGACCTTCCACTGATGTTGACTAACAAGTCCGACGATTATAGGGTTCCACCAATTGTTTGCAAAAAAGTATTTTTGACAAATTCTTGACAAAATTTAGGGTCTGTTGTCCAACAAGTAATTCTTTCGTAGTTTTTATGAGATGAGCGTTCATGATAAATAAAATTGCCATTTTCTTCGATTAACTTTCTTCATCTTGCTTGACAAAACAACTTACCTCGAGTACCACGCCTGGGCGTGGTGGGTTTGGGGGAATATGCACTTCCCCCCAGAAACCAAAATACCCCCCCCAGAATTCAATTTTCGAAAATTTTTCTCGTTTTTTTGCAATTTTTTGATGCCAGTGAATAGTGCTTGATGAGAAACGTCGAAAAATTGTGTTTTTTCGCCATACCATCATTTTTAAGGCCATTTTTTGACCTTCAAAAATCTTACACCCCCCCCAGAATTTTCTTGCTGCCCACGTATGTCGAGTACTATGTTAAGCTTAGCTTTGGTTTAGATTCACTGTTTGAGACGAATTTTTTGCATATTTGATAATGACGTTTAGGCCGTTTTACCGGTGAGTACAAATGAGAAGAACAGGCACGAAGCTGCTGGCCTTTTGAGTTTGAGGAGACTAAAATTTTGTAGTCAGATATCTCAGCAACTACTTGTAGACAGGCAAAAATAATGGTGTTCTTGAGCATTTCTCTTCGAGCTCTAAATGTCGAAGACGAAAAGTTGTAAAATTTAAAAAATTGATTTTGTTTTCAATTGTTTTTAAAAGAAGTCGTATGAATTGGCCGCACAGATGCTTTCTCAAGTTTATATCCAAGCTCGACCGCGCTGAAAAATTGTTAACTTATTCTATACAAGAAAAGCAATACACAAAAAAATGTGAAGCGTAAGAAAATCATATGAATTGAAAATTTTTGATTATAACTTCACTTTAAACCAACTAACGCTCGCAAGTTGAAATAAAGTTTTCTTTTAATCTTTATTGCATATAGACATGCGGACGAAGAATAGCAGCAGAACGAAGCTCAACAGTTGACAGAGTAACTCTTTGATTGGATGATTAGCATTTCAATGAAAAACGTTTATTTGTCTAAACTAGACCGTGCATATATGTTGAATAAATAATATCGATAAATAGTATCGATCCTGACAAGGTTGTGGTTAATTTTAGTAACCGAGTTTTGACAGCTGATGAGAAGCTTCTCTTGTCTTATGGTATGAAGTACTCTATTACACCTAGGAAGATTGAGTACGGTGATTACCTGCTGCCTTTTGAGAAACTGATGGGTTTCCTCAATAAGCAGACTGCCTTTAACAGTGACAATATAAAAATTGTAATGATCAAGAATCAATTGCGCGAAATTGCTCTTAGCTCATATTTCAATTATGATAAGAAGCATTGTGATAATCT
Organism: Mermis nigrescens; assembly: GCA_036768485.1. Lineage (NCBI taxonomy): Eukaryota > Metazoa > Nematoda > Enoplea > Mermithida > Mermithidae > Mermis > Mermis nigrescens. The sequence goes on along the minus strand of JAVLUZ010000150.1, from coordinate 1,569,170 downwards.
ATCAAAGCGTGTCTATGAAATCCTCAGCAATCTGTCAAAAGAAGAATATCATTGTTCTAAGGGCGGATAAGGGTAATCAAGTTGTAATTTTGAACAGAGATGACTACGTTAGGAAATCGAATGACATCTGAAAGTTCAAAGTCATTGACTGTAATCCTCTTGTAAATGTAGGGGCCTGCGTCTACAAGAGCGACACAGACCGGCCTAACATTACCTTCGAGATTTACCTAGGTACGTAGGTACTTAAGTCTGCGCTTAGTGCTGGCCCCAATCGCGCGGCTCTGAATGGCTTTCGATCTTTGGACCCTTACAGACCTTACGGCTTCGATCCCCTCAGCCCTAATATTGCTGGCTGCTTTTCGTCAGGTGATCTCAGCAGCTACGCCCTAAGACCTAAGGCTACCTACCTAGTCTCGGAATTTGCCGCGGAGGTCAGTTGACCTATCTCAAGCTCAAGTTGTTATTTAACTTATTTTCAATCAGTGCCTGATCAGAAATGTTTTTGGTTCCTAATATGTGTAGCACGCTGAACAATGAAAACAACAACAACGAGCTCTATGCTGATCAATCATCCCTAAAGATTAAATAATATTTTTGATCAATTTTTGGCTTGAGAAATAAATTATGATTTCCGAATAAAATAGACTATCATACGAAATTTACCTATCAGTCCACTAGATGGGTGGACAAGTCCTCGACGTAGGGATAATGGCCGACCTAACCCTCGGTATAACCAAAAACCACTGGGTAGGTTTTCTCTAATTTTAATTCGACGTAGAATTCACGGCCTACAGCCGGACAACAAAATACGCAAAAGAAAAACGACAATGTACAGATTATACAGTCGAACAACCGGCCAACGAAAAAAACCAAAAGCCAGACTAAACTACAACGTTACGTATCTTGGCCTCAAGGGCCATTACAGTAAAACAAATAAAGATCAAATTAACGTAATACTGATAAGCCTTTATCTCAGATCGAATATTCTCGATTGCACAAGCGGTATGCATGAAACGATTACTATTATCATACACTTAACTCTATGCTACCGGACAAGTATCTAAATGTTTTTTATTATTGAAAATTTGGGGAAATAATGGGAAGACCGAAGGCATAGCCCACAGTGCACTATCATAGATAGCTACTAGTATTGGCTATGTTATGGCTATCGCGAACTGCTAAGGCAGGTTCGCCTATCGTGTAACTCTCGCAGTTACACTCCCTCACGTATAGAAAAAAAATTTGAAACGAAGTGGAGAATTTTTTCGGGGGTACACCATCAACACTAGCGTCGGCGACGCTCTACAACTCGGCTCTCTGGCGTTCGCAACGCCTCAACTCTGGCGTCCGCAACGCCTCATCCTGAGCAAACGTGAAAAACGAAAATAAAAAGAACGAAAAAATAACAAATATCGATAACCGGTAACGGTCAACGCATGACCTCGTTCGCACTCAGGAAACTCTCGAGCAACACTGACAATGGCGCTAGGGATAACTATATTGTTGCCCGAGTAATGATGAACTCCGGTCTTGGACAGTTCATCCGTTGTCCATTAGCCTCCTTCAGTCCCCGGGTAATGAGAAAAATTTTGAATTGAAAAAATTTGTAGATTGGGTATAAATTAACCCCTTGTCCGTTAAAGAGTTAAGGTACCATAATAGTAACACCGCTAATTGAGCAAAAGACAAATTAAAATACGGAATGATAAGGCAAAATTATGCTGAGCAAAAAATTAAAGACACTGACGAGTTAAAATACGAGGTAACAATAAAAACGAGAAAAATGGCAATTATGCGAGATAACGAGGAAAAATACGAGCACCGTCAAAGAAAAAATTTTTACAGCAAGAAAAAATGACAAGAGAAAAAATACACAGGAAATAAATGATACACAAAGTCCTGGAATCCACATCAGGACGAAAAACGAAAAAATTTGACGAAAAGCTGCTGGTCGAATTCGACGCCGTCGCAGAGTTCCAAAAAGTTCAGTACGTCAAACTTGATAATTAATAACGATCCTGATAATTGGCCTTTGAGCCATATGGTTTTCCGCGACGTCTTTGACGTTGAAAATATTCTTGATCCGATTCCGGTTCGCGACGCGTATTCGAACGCTCACGATACTGATATGGCGATTGCCTACGCCCGTACATATGTTGGCGTAAGCGTCGATGTGGATCGACTGGTCGATCATCGTCCTCAAAATCGTCGTCGTCCTCGTAGTCGTCCGCGTAACGACGCGGTATAGGTGGCGGCGGAGTAAATAATTGCTCCGGCGTAAAACCGTAAGATTGTTCACGTGAAGGTTCGCGTGGACGCTGTTGTTGTTGCGTAACAGGCCACGGTTTTGGCAAAAGTGGACCGGGTCGAGGTTGTGGCTGATAGCCCCCGGTGGCTGGTTGACTTTGTTCCAACGGTGAGCGATACGACTGGTCCCATTGTTGTCGTTGACGGGATTGTGACCGGCCCCGATGAGTTCCGCGGTTCGACTGTGGCGGACGGCGGTATTCATAAGGCTGCTGCTGTTGCGAGCGCGACAGATGACCAGCATCGGCCTGAGAATACGCCTCGGAACGCTCACGCGATTCCGTAAATTGCTGCTGTTGCCGCGGTTGGGTCTGCGGTCTTGTGTATTGCTGTACATGTGGTTTTACTTGTGTCTGCGGTTGTGCTTGTGATTGTGAACGGTGATGCGTTTGTGCATAGCGTTGCCGGGATGACTGCGGGTCTTGCCGCCTCGATCCTCTTTGGCCTAAACGCGCTTTTAACTTAGCTGCAACTTCAGCTTGGACGAGCCTTCTGACTCATTGTTTTTCCAAATTCTTTAACCGACGCAAAGTGTGCTCGGATTTAGTATCGTAAAAACGATTCAATTTGGCCTTGTGTTCGTCTTCTGACATGTGACGAACTTCTGAAGACTCAGCAAGAGAACCGGCGGCGCGTAACTTCGTCGCACGCCGTGGCATTTCCGTTGCCAAATTCTCACGATCGCGTTTCTCGATCGTCATGCGTGTTCTACGCATTTCAATTTGTGCTTCCAAAGAAAGATCAACTTCTGGCATATCAAGGCTCGCTGCGGATCCGCTCGGTTCCTGCGAGGATGCCTGTCGCCTTTCTCTACGAATTTTTTCTAATTCGCCTTGTATTCGATGTTTGAGGTAAAATACAGATTTTTGCTGACCTCTGAAACGATCGAATTGAACAGGAACTTCGAGTGGCGGGTCGGTAGCTAACCGAATTTGCCTAATCATGTTATGTAAAACATGAGGACTTTCAATTCGTGCCGTTAAGTCCGGGAATTCCGGAAAAGCCTCACGTGGCGATGGCGTGTAAGATTTGCCAAGGAACGCTACGCGCAACATGCGACGCAACTGTTCCACCATGCGCCAACCTATTCCGGCATTGCCGTAGGCGTACGCGAAGAAGTGGAATTTCCTATCTAAGAATTCCAAAAGCGCTGTAGCGCGCATGACGTCTATTGAAGAGAAGATCGTCATGTGTCGATACTCCGAATCATATAATGACTGAAATTCTCGGAAAGTATCAAAAATATCGACCATCTGACGTGTCGATATTAAAATGGGCGCTAGGTGATCCGGCGCTGGTGACATTCTGTGCGGATATAAATCCGGGCGAATCTGATGTGTAACGCCGTCGATCACCTCGCTCGGTGCGTCAAGGTGTGGGTGTACGACCAAATACTCGAGCGGAACCTCGTACAACATCATTCCGGTTGTGATAAAAAACCGTATGCGCACGAAGTATTGGTCGGGGTAAAATAATCGGTTAAACACGCTCATTTTGCTAATAAACCAAGGTGCGGGCTCATGATCGACACCAGCCACAGGCTGTGCGATTGTAGGCCACACTAAAGGACGCGAGGGCGAGTCAGTCGAAGTCGCGTACTGCAAATGGATTGCGTACACTCGATCGAAGTACACTTGAGCAGCTTCGACCAACTGATCGTACAAACGCGATCCTGCGACCTCACCCAAATAGGAACGTAAGTCGTGCAAAACGACTGGCGCAATAGTGCACGGTGGTCCGCGCGTCATATTTTCCATCATGGTGAAGAAATGCTGTACGTAGCGCGAGCGATTTTGTACTCTAGCGCTTTCATTCGCGGAAATACGTTCGCGAATAGCTTGAATGTGCGCAGGTATTGCGACTTCCATATTTGATGATTGGCTTTGCGTAACCTGTGGTTGAATATTTGCCACGGTACTAGACACACCCGTCATGGCCATAGAAGCCGTAAAACGAGTATCCGGTGCCGACGTACCTTGTGGCACGGGCTGAGACGTGACTTGCGTGTATAATGCTACTTGTGGTACTTTGTGTGCAGCTAATGTACGTTGTGGTTGCGGCGGAAAACCAATAATTTCAGTCATGATCACGTCGGGCTCAGACTCACGCTCTACCCAACCCGGCTGCAAAGTCGGTAAAGGTGCGAGCGAACTGATGCCCAAGGGCGCTTGTTGGTCCGCCGCAAGCGATTGCGAGACAATCGGTTGCGAAACGGTAACAGTCCCTTTTCGAGCCATTGCCGCGCGTGTTACACGCGGTGGCGACAAGTTAGCTTGTCTGTCCGCCTCGGCGTCAGATAACGCCATCACTAAGCGTTTGGGAGATAAATCGTCATCCTCAGTGGAAATCGATGGTTCAACATCAACCATGGGTGAATCGTAGGGAATATCGGTTTGTGAAGAAAACACAGAAGCTGGTGTGCTTGAGCTAGTTGGTTTTGACTTAGGTTCCGTGTCAGGCGCATTGACCGGGCCCGAAACTGGGTCGGCAACGGTCTGCGATTCCTGAGCATAGAACATTGGATTCTCGAAAACATTAACGTGAGCCATCGCATCCGTTACAGAAGCGATGGTAGTGGCCGCAGCTATGGCCACTGGCGGTTGCGGAGCTGGGCAATAAAAGTCCTCAGCTAAGATTAACTCTTCGCCATTCGAATCAACTTCAGCGTCAACAGCTGCGCTGGTCGACTGTCCTTGTGGTGGCTTACTAGTCGACAACGGTATGCGCACTCTAGCTTTCGGACCGCTAGCCTTAATATACAGTTCATCGCCTGTAAACGAAACCGACATGGGTTTTCTATCGTCAGTAATGCGATTATCTTGCGTGCACCCTTCTATCAATATAAACACATCGATAGTTATGAGGGCGTCCATCGCTAGATAATGCTGCATGTCCCGAGTTAAGGGTAAGCTCCACGCCTGTCCGAAGTTATCAGGCGCGTTCGGATCAATATACATGTCAAAAAAGAATTCGGCCAAGCGCTTTAATGAGTGCGACTGCGCTTTAATGCGTAAACGACGCGTAAACGCTCTCGCCAATGGCTGAATATCAATGAAATTTGCAATGAATGGATCTTTCCAGTGCAGTTTATTGCGAATTTCTGCATCCGGTATTGCCACAATTTCCTCAAAAGTTGGCCCATAAACATGGAAATACGCAAGTCGATCTTGCGTTGGGTCATAACAAACCATATATACGTTAGGTAAGCGCGTTTCAAGCAACTGGTGAAGCCCGAACGGAGGTTGCGGGAACTTCGCTAGATCCCAACAGAACACATGGCCGTTCGCGCTCGCAACTTGGACGTAGCGTACGAATGGGCCATGGAGGTCCTGGTAAGTGGGACATAGTTGCTGAAAACGCAAGTCCCAGGTCTTATAATGCCTGCCTTTTCTGTCATTCACAAATTCGGAATCATAGCCTAAGAATAAAGTGCCATTTGTCATATTCGATGGCTGAATTAACGCCAAAATGGCGGCAAACGACTTCTGGTCGTCGGAGATTATGACGGTGGGTAGAAGTCTGTTCTTTGGTACGCGAGGGGTTACCAAAGGACATCTACCAAGCCTATTCTCCCACCAGAGTTGTTGGTCGTTAATACGCTTTTTATGATTTACGATTTTATGTGCTGCTTTATGCTTTATCCATTTTGCGGTAAGTGATTCTAGACCGCCAACACGACTATTATCGTTTTGGGGTAACGGGTCTGGTACGACCAAGCCCCGCTCCAAAGCCATACTGGTCAATGCCGAACGAAACTCATCTAGGGACGCGGGATCACGCCCCTCAAATTTGCATCGGCGACCAGCTGCTTCCAACAATGCCTCCTTGCTAGGGGTACCTTGTGCAGCCATGGGTCTGCAAAAGGAAAAACATTAGATAATGGTACGGCATGTGCTGTTTTAGAGCCATTTAATAAACGTACAGGCGCGCAGTCCTTAGCTTTTTGTTCCCTGCCCGGTAAATCCTCAAAACTTATGACAACTGCCGGGGCAAGAGGGCGATGTGGTAATTTTACCAACACAAAATCGCCAGGGACATACGCGTGTTTTTCCACAATTAAGTCAGAATAAGGTAATTTAGGTTCAGGCAGAAGTCTATTTCGGTGAACGAGATGCGTTATTAAAGGATTATAGACATATGCGATTTTCGCAGTTTCAGGCGTAGGTAAGTCAATAATTCGGTATGGCCCAACACGCTTGGGTGATAATTTACCGATTTCGGGTTGAATGACTGAAGTATTATTAAGATAGACTATATCCGAGAGGTTAAAATTTGTATGCGTTACGGATTTATCATATTGCGATTTTTGCTGCTTACGCGCTTGCGTTAAGTTTTGAGACGCGATTTCATGCAGATCTTGTAAAGTCAGCTTTAAATCAATGACATATTTTTCCGCAACAGATGGTAAGTTCGGATTTATTACGAAGTCATTTATAAGTAAAGTGTCAAGAGGAAATGCTGGTTCGCGACCATAAAGCATTTCGAAAGGAGATATGTTAGTCGATGATTGCGGAGTCGCGCGGTATGCAAATAATGCAAAAGGTAGAAATTGCTCCCAATCATACTGGGAACGCGCACTCAGCTTAGACAAACAATCAATCAAGGTTCGATTATAACGTTCCACCAACCCATCACACTGGGGGTGATATGGGGTTGTAAATATTTTTTGAACGTTTAATAATTTGCAAACTTCCGAAATGAGGGTAGATGTAAAGTTTGACCCCTGATCTGTCAAAAATTTCTTGGGAACTCCATAACGTGGTATAATTTCTCTTAGTAATAAATTTGCAATTGTTGTTGCTTTTATGTCAGAAACAGCAAAAGCTTCCACGTATTTTGTAAAATAATCCATAAAAACTACAATTTGGTCATTTCCGGAGGGGGATCGCGGCATATGCAAACAATCGCACGCAATGAGTTCAAAGGGCGCGGATACTTCGATTGGTTGCAACGGAACGGATGTGGAATTTAATGCGACCTTACGTTGTAAGCACACATCACAATTCCGACACCACGCGATCACATCATTTTCCATGCGCGGCCACCAATAACGCATTTGTATGGCGGGCAAGATTTTGCGCGATGAAAAATGAGCTCCGAAAATAGAGTCATGAAATTCCGTTAATATGAAACGACGCAAAGATTTGGGTATGACTATTTGATGAACGACAGTTGGTGAACGCTTAGGTTGGAAACGACAAAAAAGTACATCGTTTACGAGAAAAAATTTGTCACGATATTTTTTCGTTGTTAAGTCATTCAATGCAATGCGAATTTTATGCAATTCATCATCTGCACGTTGCTCAGCGAGTAAACGCGCAGGTGTTAGCATTTCAGCTTTTTCGGCATCGGTAAGTAATAAGCGTTCGCGAAATGTAGGTGGTTTAGAATTGGTAGGATCGGTTTGCGCAGTAGAATTATTATTTTGCGCATTTGGATGATTAATTGGTGCAGTAGGCGCATTATCGCACGATCGGTCAGGTGGAACCGATTCATCATCTGACTCAGAATCTTCGGATTCTAAATTTGCGATGTTAACGATATTTTTGCGCTCTACTTTATATTTGCGTTCTGCATGATCATATTTAGGGTGTCGTGAAAGAAGATCAGCTGCGCAGTTATATGCACCAGGAACGTAAACGATATCATATTCGTATTCCTGTAATTTGAGACCCAAACGGCGTAAACGACTCGATGGGTCTTTAACGTTTACTAACCAGGTTAACGCTTGATGATCAGTTTCGACAATGAATTTTTTACCGTAAAGATAATGTCGATAATGCTTGATGGCCCACACTACCGCTAACGCTTCTTTTTCTGAAGTAGCATAATTACATTCAGCAGAATTTAGCACATGACTAGCGTAGCTAAGAATAAAACGATTTTTGGATGGTAAATGCTTTTGCATCAAAATAGCACCTAACGCATAGTTACTTGCGTCAGTTGTTAAAATAAATTGGTGCTCATCATCAAATTTTGGTAATTGCAAAATAGGTGGGGACGTAAATGCTTTCTTCAGAAGCTCAAAGGCGGTTTGGTGTTCAGCCTTCCAGCAAAATTCGACATCTTTACGAAGAAGATGGAATAATGGTTTAGCGATTTTAGCAAGATCTTTAACGAATTTCTTAAACCATTGGACTAAGCCAAGGAATTTCTGCAATGATTTAACGGTTTTCGGGACTGGAAACGAGATTAAATCTGCGACTTTGGACATATCAGGAGCGATGCCCATTGCACTTATGCTGTGGCCAAGAAATTTTACCTCTGCATGCGCAAGATGGCATTTGTCAGGCTTTACGCGTAAGTTTGCCTTTTTAAGAGCAATGAAGACATTTTCAAGATCTTTTAAATGTTCTTCGAAAGTACGTGAAAAAATAATTATGTCATTGATGTAAACGAGACAAGATTTCCAATTTAGACCTGCGGAGCACAAGCTCCATTAGTCTTTGAAAATCTGCGGGTGCATTTTTTAAGCCAAAAGGTAAAACTTCAAATTCGTAATGACCAACAGGACATATAAATGCTGTTTTTTCGCGAGATTTATTATCGAGTGGAATTTGCCAGTATCCAGATTTTAAATCGAGTGTGCTAAAATATGCGGCATTGCCTAAGGTGTCAAAATAATCATCTAATTGCGGAAGAGGATAAACTTGCGTTTTAGTGAATGTCATTTAACCGTCAATAATCGACAACTGGCCTAAGGGAACCGTCCTTTTTTCCAATGAGAAATAATGGACTTGCCCATGGGCTAGTAGTAGGTCGAATAATTTTATCCGCAAGCATTTCATTTATAATTTTCTGCATAGATTCTCTTCTAGAATGCTCAACACGATAAGTTTTTCCAACAACGGGTGGATTATCCCCTGTGTCAATATGATGTTTCATCAAGGGGGTACGTCCGAGAGGTTCGTTTTTTAATGCAAAAATTGAGTCGTATTTTAGACAAAGTTCACGAATTTGTTGCTGCTGTCTAGAATTAACGGCGGAGCCGTTTAAAGCTTTATTTATTGATGCAAAAAGTTCTGGTGTCCTATCATCCAAAGATGAAACGTGTGACACGACTTTGGCATCAGTGGTTAAAGAACCTATTAATTCACCAGAGTCAATGCGAATTGGCGCTTTAGAGATGTTACAAACGCGAACAGGTATTAAAGGTTGTGAAGCATCGACTATAGACGGAGCAACAAAAAGTGAAGTTTTTTCCATAAAATCGGGATTTGGTTCAAATAATGCGAAGTCAAAATTGCAAGAACCGTGACTTATATAGCCAGGTGTAATTAATTCATGCCTAGGTTGTATAATAACACGCTCAGGTAAGGAAACATGCACACATACAACACCAGAGGTGGTTGTGTTGGGTTTTGCACGAAATTGCAATTTTTTGTGAGATAAAAGTAAATTAACCTTTATGCCGTTTATAAAAGCACAACGCTCAATAGGATTAACCCACATGAGTGCGGATTTGCAAAAATCATATCCTAAGAGCATGTCTTCTGGCAAATGATCAATTATAGCTACTGGGGTAGAAATAGATTGTTCCGCGATTGTTAAAGTCATATTTACTTTATAACAAACGACTGCGGTGATTTTGTCTACACCATGTACGACTTGTGAAACCTGTTTAGGTGGTAAATTAAAACCAAGACGTAAGAATGCAGACGTGGTCATCATGGTGACCTGTGAACCCGTATCTTTGAGAGCAGGTACGTCAACGCCATGAACTTTAACGAGAATGGTGGGTAAATTTGTCCCAGCATGGCTTACGATAGGAATAGTAGGATCTAAGGTCTTAGACGGAGGTAGATTGATTTTTTCGTAAGTTGCAAGACAACGTTGTAGACGTTCGTACTCTTCAAGAAATTCTTGCGACGTGAATAAATTAGGACGCGCGCTAGATTCTGGCCCTTTCGCAGTAACCGTGTTCACATCATGAGGAGATGTAAGGGTTGGCTGCATTGGGGGCACATTTGTGGTGGGTTGGTTATCAGCCGTATGAGTGACATATGGACGATTAAAATTATTGTCGTTGCGATAATTCGAGTTATAGCATATCCCACGCTGTTCATTTGGAAATTGCACAAAAGGTGTATTTTGGCACGGTTGATTATTATAACAATTATCGTAACGTGAATTTTGATAATTAGCATGCGAATTTTGGTAGTAGTCATTACGATTTTGCCGAAAATTCGATCGTGATTGCTTTGATTCAAAGCAATTATCATTATTTGCATAGTTAGATGAACAATGTTGACTAGAATTACGATATCGTGATTGAGATCTATGTCTATTTTGCGAATTTGAATGCGATGGCGAACGATTTTGTCGCGAAAAAGAACGCAATTGGCTGTGATTGCGAGCCATAGAATTAGTATTCCGATCAGCTTGATTATTATAATTAGCACTATTAGACGTTTCTTGCCTTTGACGCGTGAAACATTCCTCGTAAATGTGACCTATGCGCTTGCAAAAGGTACAATATTTACGAGAAGAATTTTCTGGTTTCTCAGCACGCAATGAGCGATGAAACGTTCTATGATGTGAACGATTTGAATCATTTTGGTTAGATGCGCGAGGAGTATCTTTAGGTACTACGCTGCCTACGGGAGCAGCTGTTACCGATACGTAAGGCATTACTGCCTTTTTATCCTCAAATTCTTTATTAGCAAATTCAGCGCTAAGCGCATTGTCCAAAAATTCAGCTAATGATGCCCTAGATTTTTTGTGATATGCCTCTTTCGAAATGTGTGGTAATAAACCTTGTTTTAGTTGATGTCGCATTAAATTATTAAAATGTGGCGAGTCAACTTCAAGATAGGGATCCGATTTAATTAACTCTTCGCGAAGCGAGAGGTAATAAGCTTTAACCAATTGTTAGGCTGCTGTTTGTGTGACAAAAAACGATGAAGAGCGCACCGGTGTCCATTGGACAAAATTTGGTTATTAGCGCTTGTTTCATTTTCGAATAAGATTGTTGTATATCAGCAGGTAACAAATGGTATAAATGCAAAACATAAGGATCAAGAAATCCAGTTGCGAATTTTGAACGATCAGCTTTGTCAATATCATAGGTATTGGCAAGCGATTCAAATTCTGCAAAATATGCTTTTATATCCGATTTATCGCCATCAAAAAATTTTTATTTGCAATTGCAAATTGCATCTGCTGCAAAAATGGTCCGCAATTCAAGGAATCAGCGAGGACGTGAGTCACCACGAGAGCTTTCAGATGAAGAACCTGAACTATGGCGGTGACGTCGTCTGCGCGATCGACTTTTGCGACGCGAGCGACGACTGCGCGGGCGATCATAGCTGCTAGATGAGCTGTCGTCAGAGAATTTGACATGTGTTTTTCTACTAGACGATTCAGATTGAGGAGCAGATTCGTTTTGCAGATGTGCAGATTCATTATTAATGCCAGATAAGTTTATCTCAACAGGTTGCATTTCGATATTAGAAGAATGCAAAATAGGATTACTAGGTGGTATTTCCACATTTATAGGATTAGGTACATAATTATTTGGTAAGATTTCTTCTTGAGGTGGAAAATACTGCAGCGGTGGTGGATTCAGTTGCTGCTGCGAGTTTGCAATAGAAGGATTAGGTACAAAAGAAGGCGCATTACAATTTATGGACAGCGATGGCCGAGATCGCGACGTCCGCGAAATCAATACCGACGGCTGCGAAATCGTAGGTATATTCTCCGAAGAACCCGAGTTTTGCACTGGTTGCAAACCCGTGTCTACAGGGTTCTGTGACAAATTAGATATCTCAGGCGCGCGATTCGTACGATTTTGAATGATATTTTGGGAACGGTTTCCGAAGGTGAGCGTGAATTTGATGCGCTGTTGCCAGTGGACAACAATGAAGATGCCCTATGCGTACTTTGCGCACGAGTCGCACTTTGCGCATTAAATTCAGAAAAATTTGCGCTATCAATTGAGTGGTTAACGCGCTCAGATACATTATTTTCTATGCAATTCAGAACTGGTTGGGGTTTAAGCATAGTGCTTAGCTCCAGACGCAGTTTACGCATTTCATCCACATTTTCCTTTTTATCTTGATCAACGCGCGTAGGAAGGTCCGAAAATTGCAAATGAATAGCTTGTAGCGCTTTCAAAATAAGATCATTAGTCACATTAGCATTAGCACGCTCTCTGTCGGCATTCATGCTGCGACTATGATTACTTTCTATGTCAGAATCGGGATTTTCGCGCTCCGAACTGGTTTCAGGATTATTTGCCGTGTTAATGGTAGTCGTATTATCAATCATTGTATGATTTGATGAATTGTCAATATTAGGGTCCGATCCATAGGTGGGCAGCACCAAAATTCTGGGGGTGGGGATGAAAAAATTCCTGGGGGGGGTGAAAAATTTTTAAAGGTCAAAAATGGCCTTAAAAATGGTGGTATGGCGAAAAAACACCATTTTTCGACGTTTCTCATCAAGCTCTATCCAATGGCATCAAAAAATTGCTAAAAAAGCAACAACAAAAATTTTTCTGGGGGGTATTTCAACTTCTGGGGGGGTGCATACCCCCCAAACCCCCCCCCACGCCCATGTGTGGTCCGATCTAGTTAACAAAGTTTGATTAATGCGAGATCACATGGTACTCAATGATAGTTCATCTTCAGACTGTGTATTACTCGCGGCATTTAGTGACGCGGGTAATTTATCATAATTCGCCTTAGTCGTTAGGTCTCTCATAATTGTGTCATTACTCGCAGAATTACTCGCGCTATTAGAATCAACAGGCGCGGTAGGTAATTGGCGAGCTGAAGTAGGTGGCGTAGAAGGTTTTTTCAATTTAGCAGGCGGTGTCCGCAAAACCTTTTTTCCTGCCATTTTTAGGTATCAAAAATGTCAAAAAATGTGACCTTGGGTTAAAATAAATTTCAGTACGTCAAAATTTTTCCCAAAATAAATGTTTCGAATTTGGCCTTTGTCAATCCGAAAAAACAGGTTTTTCCACGTAAATAGTACTTCCTTACGTGAAGTAAGATATACCTGACGTGAAATGATCCAAGAAAACAGGTAGGACTAAGCCTAAAGCACAAGAACGTGTACGTGGTTAGAAAAACAGGTAGGTAAACACCCAAATGACGGAATTTTGAATGCGAGCGTGAGAGCTGCCTTCGTCGATGAAAGTTTCGACGGAAATAGAAAAATAACAATGACTTTACCACGATACACAAAATCTTTACCACGGACGCTTACTTAAATTGCGCACTGCCACAATCGCGGGTCGATACAACAACAAGGGTGAACGAAATGTTACACATTTTTAGATGGCCAAAATGATAAATTTTTGGATCGAAAAATAATTTTACGATGATTGATTAGCTCGGCTGTAGCTAGCAGCCTAAAGGGGGGAACGTCCAATGTAAATGTAGGGGCCTGCATCTACAAGAGCGACACAGACCGGCCTAACATTACCTTTGAGATTTACCTAGGTACGTAGGTACTTAAGTCTGCGCTTAGTGCTGGCCCCGATCGCGCGGCTCTGAATGGCTTTCGATCTTTGGACCCTTACAGACCTTACGGCTTCGATCCCCTCAGCCCTAATATTGCTGGCTGCTTTTCGTCGGGTGATCTCAGCAGCTACGCCCTAAGACCTAAGGCTACCTACCTAGTCTCGGAATTAGCCGCGGAGGTCAGTTGACCTATCTCAAGCTCAAGTTGTTTATTTAACTTATTTTCAATCAGTGCCTGATCAGAAATGTTTTTGGTTCCTAATATGTGTAGCACGCTGAACAATGAAAACAACAACAACGAGCTCTATGCTGATCAATCATCCCTAAAGATTAAATAATATTTTTGATCAATTTTTGACTTGAGAAATAAATTATGATTTCCGAATAAAATAGACTATCATACGAAATTTACCTATCAGTCCACTAGATGGGTGGAAGTCCTCGACGTAGGGATAATGGCCGACCTAACCCTCGGTATAACCAAAAACCACTGGGTAGGTTTTCTCTAATTTTAATTCGACGTAGAATTCACGGCCTACAGCCGGACAACAAAATACGCAAAAGAAAAATGACAATGTACAGATTATACGGTCGAACAACCGGCCAACGAAAAAACCAAAAGCCAGACTAAACTACAACTTTACGTATCTTGGCCTCAAGGGCCATTACAGTAAAACAAATAAAGATCAAATTAACGTAATACTGATAAGCCTTTATCTCAGATCGAATATTCTCGATTGCACAAGCAGTATGCATGAAATGATTACTATTATCATACACTTAAGTCTATGCTACCGGACAAGTATCTAAATGTTTTTTATTATTGAAAATTTGGGGAAATAATGGGAAGACCGAAGGCATAGCCCACAGTGCACTATCATAGATAGCTACTAGTATTGGCTATGTTATGGCTATCGCGAACTGCTAAGGCAGGTTCGCCTATCGTGAAACTCTCGCAGTTACACTCTTCAGTTTATACGCTCAGTTGAGAAACGCATATCAGCCCATAAGGTTCATAAGCAGAATGGACTATCTGCTGATGTGTATAAGGCTATAAATCCTGTAGGATGCTGTTATGGCAGCCTATATGGCTTGCCTAAGACTGATAAGAGAGATGTTCCTCTAAGACCAATCTTGTCAGCCATCAATACTCCAACTTATAAGTTGGCTAAGTATTTTGTGCCGATCCTGCAAACGTAAGTACAAATGAATACACTTTATGTGACACAGGTAGTTTCCTGACAAGACTTAAGGCTTTTATATTCAAGAGCCATTATTTTATGGCTAGTCTTATTCCACTCAATGAGACCATTAACATTTGTATCATAGGTAGCGCGATAGCGCTACCTCATAATATACCTACTTGGCCATCCTTTTTTCTTATATGTTCTTCACAGCGAGTGCGAAATTTGTGTCCCCCCTCACAGCTATAACGGAACACATCTGGGAGGTGCGGCTTTTTTTAATCGATGATGGGTAATTAAAAAATTCGATGCTCGTCTTTTTTTTGTTTACACTCAATACCGAGTTAGCAATGAGTGTGTAAAGTGTAAACCGAAAAATCAAATAATTTGCGGAGGGCCAATTTTTTTTTAAAATGTTGCCCC
Source organism: Mermis nigrescens (assembly GCA_036768485.1). Lineage (NCBI taxonomy): Eukaryota > Metazoa > Nematoda > Enoplea > Mermithida > Mermithidae > Mermis > Mermis nigrescens. The sequence continues at coordinate 1,553,785 of JAVLUZ010000150.1, read as the reverse complement.
CGAGCTGCAGATTACGAATCTGACCTTAAAAGTTCTTTACACTCAATGGTTGATGCATAAAAATGTAAAGTATACGGGTTTTTCGCACTTTGCTTGTTTTCAGCTTATCTAACTCAATTTTGTTTTTTGTTCAGTCCAATTGGTTTTATAATGTAGTGTGTCACGAATAACAAGTTTTTTTCTCTTTTAACTCAATATTGTGTAAGGTAGACCGTTTTTTACTGTAGGAGCATATCTAACTCATTTTTACATTCTATGCGGTCTGATTGGTTTTAAAAGGTAAACAGTTATAAAATCTAGGTAAGTATATTTAATTTTTTTCGAAACAGTATTATTTTCAAATTTAGAGGTGGTTCATTGTAAAGAGTCAGGGACAAAAAAATGTTTTTTCCTACCATATTCTCCACTTAGTAGACAGAACGTGGTAATTATCTTTAAAATGTGCCTCGTCCTAAGCGCTACACGGCAAAATTTATTTTATTTCTTTACAATCAATATTGCGTTATTGGTGCAGGTGTAAACGTTACACTGAAAATTTTCTTCCGTCCAGAGCATCGTGGATGATGAATTTTTGTTTTAAAATGTTCTCCGTATGGTCAGAATAACGAATCTGACCTTAAAACTTTTCTACAGTCAGTGTTTGTTGGGATATGAAGAGGTGACTTTAAAATTTACCCACATCTATTCTGTAATGCCGATAGGTAACTTCGTATTTCACTTTGTTTGATCAGATTTTTCTTATTTCAGAGGTTTTTGACTCGTCTTTAATTAATAACTAGCAAATGGGGCGCTTCGCTGCCCCATCTGCTACAGTGTTTGTAAACAAATAATATCTTAACCAGTAATTAGTATAAAAAATTGAATGACTCTGCAATGGATCGGCGAGCGGTTTTTATATTTTTTATATCTAGCTGAGCTGCCCGGCGTTGCCCTGGCTGAACATAGGCCTGATAGCTGTATGGGATTGAGATGTCTCTTGTATTTTTTATTTTTCGGGACTTTTGATGTTTTTGGGTTATTTCTAAAAAAATTGTTGGTAAAAACATATTGTATTTTTTAAATTTTTTAAAACTGTCTTTTGTCAACCATTTCTTTGATTAAATCCATATTTCTGACGTTATAGAATGGTTCTGAGAATTCTTCATCCTAAATCATATTTTTGATTTTCTGGGATGTTCTGGAAATTATACCATTAGATGGTTCGGGATATTTAAAAATTTTGTTTGATCATAACCCTATTTTTAGCGTTTTGGAATATTAAAAAAATTTTTGGTCCAAAACCATACTTTTGATGTTTTTGGAGGTTTAAAATTTTTTATTTGATCAAAACCATATTTTTGATGTTTTGGGGTGTTTAAAAAATTTTTTGGTCAAAACTATTTTTTAAATGTTTTGGGATATTTGAAGATTTTTTTGGTGCACACCATATTTTTGATCTTTTGCGACACCAATCTTACAGCACAGGATATGTTATAGCACTGGGTATGGTATATCACGTCCTATCTTGTAGCATGGATATCACGTCCTATCCTGTAACACTGGGTATGTTATATCACGTCCTATCTTATAGCATAGTGCATGTTATATCACGTCCTATTGTATAGCATGGGGTATGTTACATCACGTCCTATTGTATAGCATTGAGTATGTTGTATCACGTCCTATCTTATAGCGTCGGGTTCAACTTTGTACAATGTTCAACTTTCCCCTCATTGTAAACAAATGCAAAAAGTTGCATATTAAATTAGCCGCTAGAAGCAAAAACATTTGGATTTGTATTTTCGAAAGCCGCATGTTTGCTGCTTTCTTTCGAAAGCCGCATGTCTGCTGCTTTCGATTGCTCCGCATTAAATTTCACGCGCGCTGGTTTACAAGGTCAAAAATTTTGACTTGGTGCAAGCTCTTTTTCAGTGATTAATCATGTTTGTAAGTACCCGTACGTTATTTCCTTTCAGCCCGTCTCATACATGTTTTATGATGCCAGATCGTATATTTAAAGTAGCGAATATGGAATCAGCGGTCCCAGAAACCCCAGGGGCCAAATTTTTGGAAGCAACAGTCAATCTGTGCTTCTGCAAAAAGACAAAACCGTAAATTTTACGCTATGCATAGGGTACCTTTGGGCTCCTGTATCTCAGAAACCAATCCGTGAATTTTCTTCAAATTCTACAGTAAGGTCAGCCATAAGATATCCAATAATTGGTGGAAACTTTAAAAAAATTTATTAGCTGCGATTTGAGATATTTGATAAAATACACTTATAAATCACGTTTTTCTTACGGCATCACATCAGTTTACACTGTAGTGTAAAGTGGTCCACACCAGTCGATAGCGCATAAAAAGTTGATCTAGGGTGGCTTTAAAATTTTACCCTGCGGCAATTGCATAAGCGGCTAGAGCTACCAAAACCTTTTACATAAATCCGTAGTTTCCGGGTTTCAGGAGTCCGATCGAGCCATTTTAATCAAAAAATTGTAATTAGCGCCCGAGAATACCCGTTGAGTGAAAATATAAGTATCACAAAATTATCCAGTAAAAACTTTTTTGCCTCACACACACACACATACACACACACACACACACACACACACACACACACACACACACACACTACACACACACACTTACACCAAACTCGAAATTAATATTAATAATTAATTATATTATCATAAATGCACTATTCTTAAACTTTAGTAGAATGATGGTAATTTTTCAATTATTATTTAAGTATTAAAATCTGCAAACATGTCGAGTTGGCGCAGTGGCTTAAGCATCCGTTCTCATATGCAGATTCAAAAAAGAGACTAATGGGTTCGAATCTTCTGAATGCCGACTTTTTCATTTTTTTAATTCTTTTGGCAAAACCATGCACTTCATTTGACTTATTCATCTATTTCTGTTCTGCGGCTGACACATTTTGTTTTTTGAATTTCTCCTTAGTTCTCGAATGGGAGTGTAAAGAGTGCGAAAATCTGGGGGTAAAAAGACACATTCTAGTCGAGTTTGCGACTTGTTTATGCCTGCCAACAACTCTGATTATGAGATTTAAGAAATTTTTCTGACAGAAATGGACTACGGATCAAGGGCTATCCTGTGCTTGCCAGCAAACTTTTCTACAATCAATACGCAATTAGTACCAGGGATTTAAACTTTACACTCTAGTGGATGAGTAAAAAAACAAATTTTGTCCGAGATGTCTCTGCCAATATTTTCGGTTATGAGTTTGGATGAATTGAATAAAATAGAAATAAGGTAACTTCTGAGGGCTACACATCGAAGCAAGCCGCGTTCAAAAAACGTAATATTGTGTTATTTATGGAGGGTGTAAAGTGTCATGTAGAACGCATATATAAGCACGTATTTTGAAACGTCTTAAGCACTTTTCGTAAGCTACATACATATGTTAGCAGCACATACACGTTCATGCACACACATAATAAGCATTTTGGTAGAATTCACACATGCATGTGATTTTATAATCCTAAGACTCATGCACATTATTTTAAGTACTAGCAAAGAAAAATGCACCGATGGAACAAAAAAGGGGAATATACTTGGGATTGTGAATTATCGAGGATGTAAAAGGAGGGGACTAGGAAAAATCTCCCTATGTTATATGCCAAGAATCGCAAAATATGTAAAAAAATCAGACTTTCTCTAAACAATGCAAAAAAATCGAAGTATATTCTGCGGTCTCTGAAAAAACGTATTATTTTGAAATAATTTTTTCTGATTGACATAATATCTTAAAAGCATATTACGTAATGCAACTTTTTGCAGACTTCATTCAACTTTGAGTTGCTTAATAATGTGACTGAAAGTGAAATGCTGTTAACAAATCATAATTAAGTTGTTCGTATTTCATTATTACTAAGCATGTCACTTAGCAGATACAGCCATTCTAAGTGTCAAAGTGCAAGCAATATTCAAATTACCAAAAAATTGATTGAAAAAAGCAGCGAATTAGCAGTGCAGTAGCTAAGCGAATTGAATGAAATAGTACATATCGATGCATTCAATACAATCGATGATATTGTTGGTTCAAAGCAGTGGGAAACACGGAAGCTGACGTGCAACAGACCTTATGTAGCTACTCTTTTACACATGTCTACAGCAATTGTTTACTAAACTTTTACATTTTTCAAAGGCCGCAGAATATACTTCGAATTTTCGCATTGTTTAGAGAAAGTCTGATTTTGTACATATTTTGCGATTCTTGGCATATAACATAGGGAGATTTTTCCTAGTCCCCTCCTTTTACATCCTCGATAATTCGCAATCCCAAGTATATTCCCCTTTTTTGTTCCATCGGATCATTTTTCTTTGCTAGTACCCCACTTTTAATTAGCAAGATTTGGAAGTACAATACTAGATTTCATTTACTGTGCGGTTCTTCTAATGATTGAATGGTTTAAACTTTACAAAGCTACTAGTTGTAGAAGAAACAAACATTTTGATTAGTAATTCTTATGTTACGTAGAACATCCTGTAAAGAAATATGCTTCCAACACTTTTTAGAGCTCAACTTAATTTACATTTTAAACTTTATACAAGAGTGTAAAAAATTTTAGTGGGATTAATAATTTCGATATTGCTCTGATATAACGATCAGCATTTATTAAGAAATGAAACCTCTATAATGTTCTAAGAACAAATTAACATTAGGTTTTAATCACTTTACACTATTCTTCATGCGCCCCTAGCAGATGTATCACATCTGTTTCCATATATATTTTACGACTTTAGAGAAAAAAAGTTACCGTGAGGCTCTAGATTGAAGCTTATTATATAGTGTAAACTTTACACTAGCAGCGAGTGTAAAGAAGATTTTAGTCTGATTTGTTAATTCGATATTACTCGGATATTACGATCAACATTCATGAAAAAATTACGTCTCCATAACGGTTTAATGACAAATAGACACAGATGCAAACCACTTTACATCACTGTTGAGTGTAAACAAACGCGCCTAGCTGACGTCCCTTATTTGATTCCATGTAAATTTTCAGATTTCGGCAAAAAATTTAAGGTTTTTGCAAAGCTCTAGAACGAAGATAAACCACTTTACATCACTGTTGAGTGTAAACAAACGCGCCCAGCTGACGTCCCTTATTTGATTCCATGTAAATTTTCAGATTTCGGCAGAAAATTCAGGTTTTCGCAAAGCTCTAGAACGAAGATTAATTAGCAGTGTAAACTTTACACAACCCTCTAGTGTAAAGAGGATTTTATTCCGATTTGTAAATCTGATATTGCTCGGATATTATTATAAACATTTATGAAAAAATTGCATGTCTACAATGGTCTGAGGACAAATAAACAATGAGTGTAAACTACTTTACATTACTGTTGGATGTAAACAAACGCGCCTACTTGACGTCTCACATTTGATTCTTTGAAAATTTCTAGACTCCAGGAAAAAATTAGTTTTCTGGAATGCTCAAAAACGAAGATAAATACATATGTAGTGTAAACTTCATGTAAACACCTAGTGTAAAGAAGATTTTGGTCAGATTCGTAATTTTATTATTGTTCCGATATTACGATTAATATTTATGAAAAAAATTGAGTCTCCATAATGTTCTATGGGCAAACTAACAATAGGTGTAAACCACTTTACAATACTGTAGAGTGTAAACATATGCGCCAGACTGGCATATCAAATTTGGTTCCTGGTCCATTTCTAGACTTGATAATCGTGTCCCTGACTCATAACCGGAGAAGTAGGCAGAAAAAACAAGACAGAAACGCATTTCAAACACAAAATTTTTGATTTTACACTCGCTAAATATTAATGTATAGACAATTTGCTTTGACATGCACCCGATATAAAGCATTTTATTTTTATTCTATTGGACTTATCCCGACTTCTGGACGGAGAAAGTGGCGAACAAAAAACGCAACAAAAACGTATTTTCCATCATTTAGAACACTGTAAACTTTAAAATTCCGTACCGAACTCCCCATTGAGTTTAAAGAAATTCGGTTTGGTACAATTTTTAGCTTTTAAATCGTAGTACATTCCTGTGTGCCAAAATTCTCTTGCAAAAATTATTTGGTATGATTTAATAATCGAAATTCGGAAAAAACGTGTTTTTTCGCCCATTTTTTACCTCTGATTTCAAACTTTACACCCCCATAAATAACTCAATATTGCGTTTTTTTAAATGCAGTTTGCTGCGATGTGTAGCCCCTGAGAGTCACTTCATTACTGCTGTATTCAATTTACCCTGACTCATAAGCGAAAAAATTTGGCAGAGAAATCTTACTTAAAATCAGTTTTTTACACCATACACTAGAGTGTAAACTTTAAACCCCAGGATCTAACTCACCATAGAGCGTAGAAGACTTTGCTTATATGCAAAATGTAGTCCTAGTTAGTATCAGACATAAGCAGGTTAAAAACTCGACCAAAAAGTGCTTTTTCACCCCCAGATTTTCGCATTCTTTACATTGCCATTCGATAACTAATGCGAATTTCAAAAAACAAAAAAAAGTACCATCTGTAGAATTCATCCCTCTATTATCCTATGCTGTTCAATTCTTCGAGTCATCAGTACTCAGTTGTCCACATGCCGCATTATAAATGTCCCAAAATTTGTCCAATGTTATAACGTTACACAAAAACATTACACCTTCTTTACACAGTCAGTTTTGAGTTTCAAGAAAAACAAAAAAAGACGAGCAGCGAATTTTTTAATTATCTTTCTTTTAAAAAAACCGCACCTTCCAGAAGTGTCCCGTTATAGCTGTGGGGGTTGCACAGGTGTTAGGGGTACCCGAGTATATTATAGGTACGCGCTAACGCGCTACCTATGATAATAAGAGTAGCATACGATACGACGACGACGAGGCGGAGAATCCGGTCAAGAAGATGCTGCGCGCACGGGCGAGTAAGAAGAGGCTGCGACGAGAAGAGGCGGAGTTTTAAGATATATTAGTGAAAGAGTGTGGGCCAGTGTGTTTTGTATCTGTATATATCATTATTTTGTATATTATTATCTATTATTTTGTACCAGTGTGTTTTGTATCTGTACGGCTTGTGCTGTTTCGCCGAGTAAAGTTAGGCTACTCTAACGGTTTTGTTATACTTTAACGTATATATTAGTAGGCATAGTGCCTGAATAAGCGACTGTGTGTAGAATAAGCTTTTGATTCAAAATAGTGATTTTTATCCCTAACTTTTGATAAAGCGAAAACAGAAATTAAGAGTCAATTTCTGTAAGAATCAACCCAGCGATGTAGTAAGGGCGGACAGTTAAAAATAACCTAACCTCATTTTGACGAATGTTGTACAGTTTTTTATTCTGAGCAACATGGTGTACAGCGTTTTGTACAAAAACCATTTTTCGCTTGGAACATCAACCTCAAAGTTTGAAAAATCGACCCTTTTTGTCAAAAAAGAGTAGATTTACTTTTATGACTATAACTTCTTAACAACGCAAGATATTAGAGTCAATATTTTTTTAAATGAAAGAGCAAGATTTTGGCTTTGAATTATTACTTTGATAAGTCCATAAGTTTGACGGGTTGAGAAATTATGTAAGACTGAATATGAAAAAGTTTGACTAAGTGCACTAGAAAATTTCACATTTTGTCCTATAACTCCTATACTAGATGCGGGTGATTCCCAAAATCTTAGTATGATGTGGCACTTAGATGTGACATATATTTGGCAAAAAATAAAAAAATTAAAGGACCACTTTTTGAGCAATGAGTCTTCACGCAAGACCATTTATTGTGAGTTACACAATTGTTCTTGCCCAAAACATTTCTTTTAGACGTTATATCTCGCAAGTAAGGTAAGACCAACTCTCAAAATTTTGGTTAAATAATTTACTTAGTCTTATGATGTTATCGGCAAAAGAATATGAAAGTTGTCAAATTTCTGACTGAACAGTGGCCCTTAGCGTAAGTGCAAGTCAGGTAGGAATGGCTGATTATCAGCACACAAAATTCTTCTTTTTCCAATTATAACTCCTGCATTAGACATGGGACAACGCATTGTTACTGTAAGCCCTTTTGTGCCATTGGTAAAAAATAAAAAATATTGCTAAACCACTTCTTGAGCAACGGATCATTAAGTAAATACTACTATGACACATGACTGGATACACTCAAAAACCTTTCTATCTTCAGGAGATCATTCATTATAGGAAATTAACACAATTTTACTGCACCTCACCATGTTCAGCGCATGATAAGAGAACAACACCCAATTTCTCGAAGCATGACTATCAAGAGTTGTCTTATTTTTTAGCTTGCTCAGTTGTATATCTGAAGATAATTAATTCTGATGGGATTTCACTTTGCCCCAATTACATCTGTAGTTTACCTACTCACCATGTAGGTATGGATTGATTTGTTGTGAATGTAAGCATGTGCTAATGTCAGTTTCTTTGCATAAGAAGAATTGAAATAAAATTTTTTAAAGCAAAGGAAGATAGCAAGTTGATTAAGTTCAAGCTTGTTAGAAGGGCCATACTGTAAGTAAACATTTTTGAAGCAATATCTACTTTGTATTGAGAAGTGCAAAAGACGCAAGCTTGGCTGTAGAGAACTCAGCTTATGGACTCATATGAAAGATTACTCAGACAGTGACAAATGTACATATATAATCTTGCTTTGGATTACTGGGACATAGATGCTATCATTCAAAGCTATTCCATAAAAAGTTGAGTTAGGATCAGGAATGGACTATGAGGACTTAATATCATGCGACAAATTGTTACAAAAAATTCAAACATCAAAACAGTCACTGTGTAGCAGAACATCTTCAATTTCTTCAGACTCTAATTTAAGGTTTGGTTCAGCCATAAATTCATCCTCATAGTCCATTCCTGATCCTAACTCAACTTTTTATAGAATAGCTTTGAATGATAGCATCTATGTCCCAGTAATCCAAAGCAAGATTATATATGTACATTTGTCACTGTTTGAGTAATCTTTCATATGAGTCCATAAGCTGAGCTCTCTACAGCCAAGCTTGCGTCTTTTGCACTTCTCAATACAAAGTAGATATTGCTTCAAAAATGTTTACTTACAGTATGGCCCTTCTAAAAGCTTGAACTTAATCAACTTGCTATCTTCCTTTGCTTAAAAAATTTTATTTTAATTCTTCTTATGCAAAGAAACTGACATTAGCACATGCTTACATTCACAACAAATCAATCCATACCTACATGGTGAGTAGGTAAACTACAGATGTAATTGGGGCAAAGTGAAATCCCATCAGAATCAATTATCTTCAGATATACAACTGAGCAAGCTAAAAAATAAGACAACTCTTGATAGTCATGCTTCGAGAAATTGGGTGTTGTTCTCTTATTATGCGCTGAATATGGTGAGGTGCAGTAAAATTGTGTTAATTTCCTATAATGAATGATCCCCTAGAACATAGAAAGGTTTTTGAGTGTATCCAGTCATGTGTCATAGTAGTATTTACTTAATGATCCGTTGCTCAAGAAGTGGTTTAGCAATATTTTTTATTTTTTACCAATGGCACAAAAGGGCTTACAGTAACAATGTGTTGTCCCATGTCTAATGCAGGAGTTATAATTGGAAAAAGAAGAATTTTGTGTGCTGATAATCAGCCATTCCTACCTGACTTGCACTTACGCTAAGGGCCACTGTTCAATCAGAAATTTGACAACTTTCATATTCTTTTGCCAATAGCATCATAAGACTAAATAAATTATTTAACCAAAATTTTGAGAGTTGGTCTTACCTTACTTGCGAGATATAACGTCTAAAAGAAATGTTTTGGGCAAGAACAATTGTGTAACTCGCAATAAATGGTCTTGCGTGAAGACTCATTGCTCAAAAAGTGGTCCTTTAATTTTTTTATTTTTTGCCAAATACATGTCGCATCTAAGTGCCACATTATATTAAAATTTTGAGAATCACCCGCATCTAGTATAGGAGTTATAGTACAAAATGTGAAATTTTTTAGTGCACAAAGTCAAACTTTTTCATATTTAGTCCTACATAATTCCTGAACCCGTCAATCTTGTGGACTTATCAAAGCAATGACTCATAGAAAAAATCTCGCTCTTTCATTTAAAAAAATTTGACCCTGATATCTTGCGTTGTTAAGAAATTATAGTCATAAAAGTAAATCTACTCTTTTTTGACAAAAAGTGTCGATTTTTCAAACTTTGAGGTTGATGTTCCAAGCGGAAAATGGTTTTTGTACAAAACGCTTTGCACCATGTTGCTTAGAATTAAAAACTGTACAACATACGTTAAAATGAGGATAGGTTATTTTTTGACTGTCCGCCGCCGGGGTGAACGTTACAGAAATTGACTCTTAAGGTGGGGATACAGAAATTACAAAAGTTCGAAATCTGAGGAGTAAAATGGGCGAAGAAACAGGTTTTTTTCGTATTTTGATTGGTAAATCATATCAAATATTTTGCGGAACATAAGTTTGGCTCATACAAACGTACTACAATCAAAGGGCTACAAATTGGCCTGAACCGAATTTATTTAGGTTCAGATTTTTAAAGTATACAATTTGGTGGACAATGGAAAATACAGGTTTGTCCATTTTTTTGTTTGCCACTTTCTCTGTTCAGAAGTCGGGCGAGGTCGAATAGGATAAAAATAAAGTAATTTTTAAGGGGTACGCGTCACAGCAAATTGCGTTTGTTTAAATCAATATTTAGCTTTTTCGGGAGGTGTAAAGTCAAAAAAGTGGGGGAGTTTAACGTGTTTCTGCCTTGTTTTTTCTGCCAAGTTCTGGGTTATGAGTCTGCACATAATCTCAAGTCTAAAAATTAACCAGAAACCAAATGTGATACGCCAGTTTGTTTGCACTCAACAGTGCTGTAAAGTGCTTTACTTCTGATATTTATTTGTCCTCGATCCATTGTGTTGACTTAATTTTTTCATAAATGTTGATTGTAAAATCACAGTTTTATCAGAATTACGAATCCGACTGCAATTTTCTTGACACTCCATGGTTGTGTAAAGTTTACACTGCATTTTAACTGTAGTTCTAGAGCCTTGCGGAAGTTTAATTTTTTTTAAATGTTCTACGTAAAATCAGAATTGGGAATCTGACTGTTAGTTTTCTCTACATCTAGTAGTTATGTAAAGTTTGCACTATTCCATTTGTTGTTAATATGTAGTTTATACTACAAATTTATTTTACTTCCAAATCTGAGCGTTAGTGTTCCTTACACTTGATATTAGCGTAAAGTTTATGCTGAAAAACTTTGATCTGTTTAAATAATGTAAGGTTGTCTTGTTTAAAAAGGATAATGCTGATGTTAAGAACAATATTGTTTGCCGCGTTCTTGGACTGCTGTCATTATTGTGGTATGCTTCTGTATGTATTTACTGATTGATGTACTCAAATCATGCTAATTAAAAGTAGGGTACTAGCAAAGAAAAATGCTCCGATGGAACAAAAAAGATGAATATACTTGGAATGTGGATTATTAAGGACGTAAAAGGAGGGGACTAGGAAGAATCTACCTAAAGTCGCAAAATCTGCTAAAAATCATACTTTCCCTAAGCAACGGAAAAAATCGAAGTATATTCTGCGGCCTCTAAAAAAGTGTCTTTTTTAAATAATGTTCAAAGTTTCAGATAAGAGTGTATAAACGAAATCTGTAATGTTTTTTTTAAATTGCTGGCAAGTAGCAACGCTGACTAACTTTGTATCTCGATCGATAGAAAACTAAGTGGTATTGTATTTCAAGTTGTTTTATTTTGTTTTGAGCATTAAAGCAAGCAAAGCAGAGGCCGATTGATTAGTGCACACAATCCTTAAGGGCATGCTAGTGTACCTACATTTAGTCTGTTTCAAGTCAACTTAAGTGTTTCCTACTGTTTTAAACTATTCATTCAATTGGCTTAGAAAGACTGTTAGTTTACTCAACATCATTTCCCAGAGCTACTGCGTAGCTAATGTGCTGCTTTTTCAATCATTTTATGGTTAAACATTTATTTTAATCTGTTGGCGTAGAATATACTTCGATTTTTTCCGTTGCTTAGGGAAAAAATGATTTTTAGCAGATTCTGCGACTTTATGTAGATTTTTCCTAGTCCCCTCCTTTTACATCCAATCCACATTCCAAGTATATTCATCTTTTTTGTCCCATCGGAGCATTTTCCTTTGCTAGTTAGGAAACTATTGATGATCAGAATGTCATGTTAGTAAATAACATGAATCGTCATCAATTCAAACTGCTTCTAGAACTTGCAGTTAAAGAGTGTTTACTTGTAATGGTAAAATCTATCAACAGATAGATGGTGTTGCTATGGGTAATCCGCTTGGCCCAGTTCTTGCCAACATTTTCTTGAGCCATCACGAGACTAAATGGCTCAGAGAATGTGATATAAAGATCAGACCCAAGTTTTATGTAGGTATGTTATGTTGATGACACATTTGTAGTGTTTTCTGACAGAAGTCCGCCTAGTAAGTAATTTGATCACATGATGAATCAGCAACATCCTAATTCAAGTGCGGTGCACATACACACTCATCGAAGTCATGCGCTATTTCCCGACAGCGCTGTTCGGATGTGCTTTCCCAGCAGCTCGTTTCGCTGTTATGGATGTGCTTTCCCGTCAGCTCATTTCGCTTTTCAGATGTGCTTTCCCAACAGCTTCGCTGTTATGGATGTGCTTTCCTGTCAGTCACACATGGGCGTGGGGTTTGGAGGGGTATGCACCCCCCAGAACTTGCGATACCCCCACAAAAATCAAAATGCCCCCCAGAATTCAGATTTTGAATTTTTTTTGCTTTTTTAGCGATTTTTTGATGCCATTAGATAGTGCTCGATGAGAAACGTCGAAAAATGGTGTTTTTTTCGCCATAAGACCACTTTTAAGACCATTTTTTGACCTTTGAAAATTTTTTCACCCCCTCCCAGAATTTTGGTGCTGCCCACCTATGCTGTCAGCTCGCTGTTCAGATGTGCTTTCCCAGCAGCTGCGCTGTTATGGATGTGCTTTCCTGTTAGCTCGTTTTTGCTGCTCGGATGTGCTAGTTATAGCTTTTGCGCTTCTTTTTCGCGCTTTATCCCGTCGAGATGACCTTTCATCTCCGGATTAAATAGCGCAAATTTTTAGGTAATTGAACACTGGTTCGGCTCGCGAAAGCGACCGAACACTGCGCAGATGGCGGATCTTCGGATCTGCCCAGTTTTTAGGCCTCTCAATTACACTTATATGAAGTTCACATTTGAAACTGAATGTGACAAGAAATTAAATTTCCTTGATGTGCTTGTTGAAAGAAAGTCCGATGATATTGTGACATCATCATATCAGAAGCCCACATTTTCTGGTCTTTATGCCAAATTGTCTAGTTTCATTCCTTATGCCTATAAAGTTGGTCTAATATAGACACTTGTGAGTCGTATTTACATGATTTGTAACTCATATCAGACTTTTGTCTCTGATATTGACAAGCTGAAGCAGACTCTACTGCAAAATGAGTATCCGGTTAGCTTGATTGATAAGGTCATATCAGACTTTATGACAAAAATTTATAATAAAAGTGATGATATAAAAGTCGGGTGTGATGAACTATGCTATTCGCTTGTTTTGCCTTACACTTAGGAATCTTGTAAGAATCTACAATGTACGGAGCAGAATTCTAAAGCTTATATCAGCATTTTACCCCTCCCCCTTATTAACGTAAGGTTTGTTTACAAACCTGTCATGTGTATAAGCCGGTTTTTCAAGAACAAGGATGCTGTAACTGCTAAGCTACTCTCAAATTTAGTATATAAGTATACGTGTTCTAGCTGTATGGCTAGTTACATTGGCGAAACTCGCCGACATTTTTGGAATAGAATTGCAGAGCATACTGGCATCTCATTTGCTACAGGAAAGCCAATTCAGGGTGATAGCTTATCTGCTATTCACAAAGATATTGCAAATAGCAATCATCCAATTGCATCAGATTGCTTCAAAGTTATCAGCCGAGCATCCAACTCTTTTGATCTTTTAATCAAGGAGTCATTATACATAGCACGTGATCGTCCCATTCTCAACAATAATGTTTCATCATATCCTTTAAATTTGTTTGAATTTACCAACATCCCACCTTTTTCATTTTCTTTAAGTTTAAAATATTTCATAATTCTCTTCATAATATAATGGCAGGTTTAAACTTTAAGTTTCTCTTGGTTTACAAGTCTCGCTTAGCAAGCTCATTTTTAAAAACGTACATATGTACTTGCGCAAAGCATGGCGGGGCACCAACGACTAATGAACCTTTCTATACGTTCATTAGTTCATTAGTCATAAAATTGCGTTGCACCAACGCGTACACCAATGAACTAATAGAAAGGTTCATTAGTCCGAAATTGGGTTGCACCATTGTTTAGACTTATGAACTAATATAAAGGTTCATTAGACTAATAGAAAGGCCGTTTAGCGGCTAATAGAAAGGTCCCGGTTGCAACAAAAATCTATTAGTTCATAAGTTCATTGGTACATTAGTCCTTAATGCACAATTTTCTATCAGTCGAGAACAATCTTTTTAGACAGTTTGTTGTAAATTTGTCAGTTGATTCATTGCATTTAAGTCTTCTATCTATACTTGTTCTTATAATGCTTACAAGTAGTAGTGATGAGGAAGAAAACGCAGAACCACCGCCTAAAAAACGGCTGATTCGTCCGCGAATTAATTCCTATTTGGAAAAAAAGTTTGGAAATTTAAGAAGTAGGTATGTATATGTCCGTGTAACGATAAATACTGTTGCCAACATCTAAAAAAGTGAATACTGCATTTTTCACAGTGCAAACTTGCAATTTATGAACACATTTGAGCACATTCAAGGAAAAGCTTCCAACAGCAATACGTGCTACTTTTTATACAAGGTACATATCCATCATGAGCAACAGTGAAACCAAAAATGTTATTTTTAAGTGCCTTTTTTGTGGTTAAAAAGGATGGACGTGCGTTAAACACGATTTTTAAAGAAGATCTTTCTTTTTATAAGATAAAAACAGAAAAGTTTGCGGAAAAATCGAAAAATAACATTGAATTGACCTAGATGTAGTCAAAAAGTGACTACTAGCACGAATTCAGTGCGAAGCGCCGAAAATTTGGCTTGTTTGAGCTATTCCTTCCTATGATTTTTCTGAAAAGTTGCAAATTCTGGAGGATAAAAACATTTTTGCGGGGTGTGAAACCCCTTAACCACTCCAAGATCCTGCGTACTACAATGCATGTATGTACAACTGCATAACAAAAAACACAGTGAAAAGCTTGTAACAAAATAACGACACCAACAAACGACGTTGGTTGCAAACAGATTATTGATTGGTGTTGGCAACAAAACAATACCGCTACACTTATGAACTTATAGAAAGGACTTATGAACTAATGAACTCATAGATAGGACTAATGAACTGATAGAAAAAGCACTCTTCTATTAATCGTTGGTGCAACCGGACACTTATGAACCAATGAACGACTAATGAACTCATGAACTGATGAACCAATGATGTTAGTGCAACTGAAAACTAATGAACCAATGAACTCATGGACTAATGAACAAATGAAGTTGGTGCAACAGCCCCTGGTCTGGTTGTCAAACATTGAGCTTCTTTTTACCAAGATAACGGAAAAGACTGGCAAGCAGACATGCATGTGGGGGATGGAGGTCCTGCCTTACCCCCTCAGAATAGGAAAACGAGAAATTTTCTCGGGAAAATGAGGCAACATAAAGGCGGAAAACGGATGAAACTTGAACTTTTTCTTCAAAAGTGCTTTAAATTGATCGGAAACAGTAATAACGTAGTTCTGATGCTCTTTTAGCATTTATACCACATTTTGCGGTCACTATGGCACAAAACAATTCAATTCTTGACACCTATAAGGTCGGTCATGCTGTTGCTGATAAGTATTAATCTAATTTAATCCAGTTTCTGGTGCCTGTGTTCCACGCACTTTTGAGGATCAATTTTCATTTTTGTCGGTATCTAGTTTTCATTTTTTCATAAAATTCTATATTTCTCCACTTTGAGGGTGTAACTTGACACGCATGTTTGATACGTATGTATGTAGATCTTTTTGAAAAAGTGTAAAACGACTACAAAAGTTTTGCAGACTAATATATACAGGATTATCCGACGTAGGCAGGGTATTCCACATCTCTTTTATACAGTTTCCATACGACACTTACTTGGACATGAAGGAGTCAATTCAGTTTTTAATGTGCCTTTCTAGGCTAAATACGATGGGATGGGAACATGTTGAAACAGTGTTTTCTGACGTTTTTAACAAGACCCGTTCGTTATAGAGCATATTTATGAACAAACAATTCGGTGAATTCAACAAAATATATTCATAAAATGAGTAGGTAAGCATGTAGATACTCATATGTAGTGTTGTAAAAGATAAGGATTTTTTGCAAGATAAAAGATAAAGATAAAGTTGAAATTTTAAAATCTAGAAGATAAAGATAAAGATAAAGATAAAAAATTAAGAAAGATAAAGATAAAGATAATTTGCAAGATAAATGAACCAAAAAGATAAAGATTAAGATTAAGATAAAGTGTACATATGTAAATATGGTCGTCTAGACCCAGGACAATGATGTTTGTGAAGTGCAATAAACGAGAGTGGGTGATGTAAAGCAGCCAACTGAATGCCCTAATTCTTACACCTGAGATCAAAGTGGTGATAGGCATTAAGCACACATAAATGTAGGTTTGGGGTTTACCCGCGGTATCTGACTGACCCACGTACTACTATTACTGGCAGACCACTTAATTCTTTTCACAAGCATCAAAACCCTGCTCTGTGCGCCTGTACAAAATATACATAGTCGCAACAGTTATTGATTTTTTCAAACTTCTCTGTTTCCTAGGCTTGAACTTACATAGATTAACTTGGGTGCTAGTAGTAGTACTCCCGCTTAGATCGGTATCACTTCCACTTACTCAGGTTGATATACAGGCATTAGTTTGGGCTGCATGCCATAGGGTTTAAACAATCGTTTTCTTTTCTTTTCTTGTATTACAATAAAACTTGAATGCGTCTAAAATGCATTTCACGTCAAACGTGCATTTTGGATTAAATGCTAACTAATGTACATACTTTATCTTTTTTGCAAGATAAATTCCTATCAAAAAGATAAAGATAAAAAATCGTAGAAGATATAGATATCTTTATCTCGCTAAAAAGATAAAGATATCTTTTACAACACTACTCATATGCACACATGGATGTGGGGCTTACGCCATCGAAGTCCGGTAGACCTCCAAAAAATTGGTTAGCCCAGAATTGATTTTTGACATGTTTTTTGGGATTTTTGCCGGTTTCGACTCCCCCTCCATGGTGCATTTGAGTCAAAAATAGCTGAAGTGCTTACGGTTTAATTCCTATTAGTTTTGAAAAATCGACGTTCTGTGGCGTCGCAGCTGTGAAGGGGACGGTCGATTAGTCATCCTTTGAGTCATACCCACACATGGGCGTGGGGTCTGCTGAGTGGTAAATAAATCCCCTCCGGTAGTTGAAAAAACCCCCGCAGATTATTGTAAACCCCTTCCAGAATTCTATTTTTAGTAACATTTTTGGCGATTTCATCCCATCCAGAATTTTCTTGCTTCCCATGTATGGTCATAACCATCATCAAAAAGTTGCGAAAAAGACAAAAAAATTTCAAAAATTGAATTCTGGGGGTATTTTGGTTTTCTTGGGGGGTATTTGGCCTTCTGGGGACTGCATACCCCCAAACCCCTCCCCCCACACCCAGGTGTGGTCCGGATGGTGTAAAACTGGCAAAAATGCCAAGAATTCCACTCTGGGGGAGGTAGAATCAAGCTGAAGATCGCCGTAAAAATTCGATTGCGATTCAAGTTCTTGCGCAACGTTTACTTTACAGAAAACAGACAACAAGTAACAAACAGTAAAAAGTCGAGAATATATCGATAAATCTGATCACGTGTGCCTTCTATAACCGAATAATTTGCCAGCATACGTTTTTGTCAAAGAAACGTCGCGATTTTCCTGATGAACGATTCGTTCTTTCTCCTACGAATAGGTTAGACACATAGGTGAGCAGCACCAAAATTCTGAGGGGGGGGGGGTGTGCAAGATTTTCTAAAAATAAAAAAATGGTCTTAAAATGGTGGTATGGCGAAGAAACACCATTTTTCAACGTTTCTCATCGAGCAACTATCCATTAGCATCAAAAAATTTTGCGAAAAAAGAAAAATATTTCACAAATTTAATTCAAGGGAGGGGGTATTTAGGTTTCAGAGGAGGGTATTCAGCCTTCTGGGAGTGTATACCTCAACCCCCCCCCCCGCTCACGTGTGATTAAGACCCCAAACCGTGTCCGACAAAATTTTTTGATTAAGGGTGGTTTTGGGGCTTGGAAATGGGATATCCCATTTTCATATGTGATGCGCACTCCGGTTTCGTTGGGAGTTCTCCATCCTAGACTTGCTTAAAAATGCCATAAGTCAGGGTTCCCCAATTACACAGGAGTAATCAGCAGTGTTTTGCTTTTTTGTACTCGGCAAAAATTTTCCCCGATTTACAAAGGCTTTCCGAGACCGTCTTTGTACATGTACAAAGATTTTCGAGAAGACAAAAATTAAGAAAAGGTCTAAAATTCGCAGAAATTTTCGGCGCTTCGCGCCGAAATGAGTAATTGTGTTCTATATATCTTTGTAATGGTATAAATTGCATTTCAAAGGGAAGAATGTCAGATTTTTCGGCGCTTCGCGCCGTTTTAAGACGATTCTTATTGAATGTTGCCCTTAGAGACCCGAAAATTAGCTAAAATACACTAATAAAAGTCGAACAACTCTGTTTTTACCGCACTAAAACCGCTACTGTACTATATTATAGTACCCAAAAATTTGTGTGTTCAAAATGTACAAAGACTTTTGGGGACCATCTTTGTACATATAAAAACGGACCTTGTATAAAAAACACTAGTAATCAGGATGAACACCCCCCCATTTCGGGCCAAATTTCTCCCACTTATGGTGGTTTTGGGGCTCGAAAAAGGGTACCCCATCATTAACGTGTGATGCTCTCTCCACTTCCATTGAAGGTTCCCCACCTTGACAGTGGTTCAAAGTGCCGGAAACGAGTTGGGGTGTTTAGCCTGATGGTTCCTGATCGGGGAACTCCGGTTCCGGTTATTTGAACCAGCCCCATGGTGGAGAAACCCCTCCCATGTAAAAAAATGGGGTACCCCATTTTCAAACCCCAAAACCACCCTTAAGAGGGAGAAATTTTACCGGAAAGAGGTTTGGGTTGTTCATTCTATGAGCCCTACTTGATAACTTGATAACTTCGGTTCCGGCTTTTAGAATCACCTTCAGGGTGGGAAAAAACCCCAATAGAACTGGGGTGAGCATGATGTAATTCATGTGGCACTCCGTTTCCGGGCCCTAAAATTAACCTTAAGTAGAAGAAATTTTGCCGAAAAGGGGTTTGGGACGTTCATCACACCTGGGCGTGGATGGGGGCTTTGGGGGTATGCACCCCCAGAAACCAAAATACCCCCTACCCCAGAATTCGATTTTTGAAATTTTTTCCTTTTTTTCGCAATTTTTTGATGCCAATGGATAGTGCTTGATGAGAAACGTCGAAAAATGGTGTTTTTGTCGCCATACCACCATTTGTAAGGCCATTTTTTGACCTTCAAAAAATCTTGCACACACCCCCCAGAATTTTCTTGCTGCCCACGTATGGCGTTCACCCTGATGGGCCCTACTTGGGGGGCCCCACTTAGAGCACTTTGAACCACCTCCAGATTAGAGAAACCCCTAACGGAAGCGGAGTGCACAATCATTTTCATTTCCGAATTCTACCCACCCCAAATTATTATCCCTTTAATGGTAATTTTAGAAGTTTTTAGAGGAAATTGTACAATGTTTCATCAAATTACCTTTAATAAGCATAGTTTAAAATAGAAAAACATCATATAAAGGAGCAAAAGCATGTAAAATGTCGAAAATTATAAAGTCAAAATCTTTGGATTACTGTAGTTTAATTCAATGCAGTATTTGATAAATACAATACATGTATGCTCGATTTCTAAAACGCATCATAAACAAATATTTTTAAGATCTTTTGATACATTATGAAGCGTGTAATCTTTCTGGGCAACTCTAATGCAAAATATCGTAAATCGCTGTTCTGGACGAGTATACTGCAAGGCCCGTCTGAAGATCCTGGCCCCCTAACTTGTCCTAGTTTTTTCCAAGTAGGGACCAGGTATGTTAAGGCACCCGTAGGTGTAAAATACTTTGTGTCCCGCTTATACCGACTATGATATAAGGGTTTTAATGCAAATTTTTTGAAATTTTACCAATAAAACTTCATGTTTACACTTCTGTGTGAACCGTAATACTGCTACAGTATTAATAGTTTTAACATGGTCTTATAGTAAATCGAACGAACTTCTATTCTGCAAAGTCTTATTAGCATAGTCTAAGTATAGAAGAATCAGCAAGCAAAAAAGTGACGATGTGAAAAAATGTCAAAAAATAACAAAAACTAAACACTCAGGTTACTGTAGCTCCATAAATTTTAGTTTTTGATCAAAATAAATGCCAGATTCGTTCTGAGCGCGCAAAAGTGCACCATATATGGTTTTTTACGTATGATTAGTTTTTGACTTGCTTGATCAATGGTCGACTTTCTCAGAAATTAAGTCTTAAAAACTCTAAATTTCCGTCTCATAAAGCATTTACAACGATTTTCTCGAATAATCGCTTTTGAAACACAGCTGATCTGCTAATAAGTATTATTGTAAAAAAATTTAATAAAACATTTCCGCGGAAATAAAGCAAAATTAAGCTCAAAAATAACAAATTTAAATCATATACTTCCCACAAGTGCTAGAAATCGACCAGGAACTGTGAATTAAGGTAGTTTACACAACTTTATCATTTAAACAAATTTTTTAGGTCATTTTAGCTCAATAAAGCTCTTCAGCTATTCGCCACATCGATCATGCTGCACACAAATACAGGATAGCCTTAAGAAAGATTGCACCACAATGCTAAAACTTATCCGTCATAAAATTATAAACGATTATAAATAAATAAAATTATAAATAAAATTGAATAAGTGAATAAAATATTAAAATCAATAAATCGTAATTTTCTCATTATCACAAATCGTGAAATTCATAAATTAATTTCGGCAAATATGTATGCATGAAAGTTAAAATTTTGAAGCTTGCTGCATTAGATGGATGGATGTAAAGATTGTTTAAACCGTGCAAAAAGTTTTGATCAGCTGCGAAGAGTTTGTGCACTACAACGATTTGTTTACACCCTATTCCGATCTATTTTTGCCAGCTGTCGGCACAAACCGCTGGCATCTGGCCAAAATTTTTTACGCGTTCAAACGAAGATATCTTCATCTATAGGTATTTATTGCAGCAAGTCTCAAAATTATATGTTCGCAGTAGCCGAAATTGCGACGAGTAACATTGGGGTGTTCTGTAGTTTCACGAACCAGTAGCCGAGCTTGATTTTGACGAAATTCCGCCAAAGGATCGTCGAAGTTACTGTAGTATTGCAAAACGGGCCTCACATCCTGCACGCCGCTGTCGATTATGGCTAAAATTTACAATAAAATAAAAAACGATAATTTTTGAGAAAATAATTTCATCCTTTTAACATTTTAAATGCAAACAGGGCTTTGCATATACCAAAAATTTTAAAAGTTTAAACTGAATTGCGTGAAAAACAATCCATTGTATGGTGCCTTGATAATCCCAAGAGTAAAAAATCCTGCTTCATTGAAAACTTTAATCACATTTTCGACATTAACCCTCATACCAAGGCGACCAGATAATACGTAGGCGGCAAGAAAATTCTGGGGGTCAGGATGGGTAAAATTGCAGAATTCTGAAGGGTCTACAATAATCTGAGGGGTTCAACTTTTGGATGGGCGGTACGAACCCCCCCCCTACGCCCACGAGTAGACCAGACTCTAGTGATGTCTTAGGTTCAAAAAAGAAAATTATTCTGTTGAGAAAAATACGAAATACAGAATATGTACAACCACATATGGGCGTGAGGGGTTAGGGTTAGTACCCCCTAGAAGTTAAAGCCCTCTGATTACAGTAGACCCCCAGAATTCTATTTTTAGTAACATTTTTTGGCAATTTCCCCCAGAATTTTCTTGCTACCCACATATGTGTACAACAATATAACACAATAAAAAAATTGTCACATTAGAAAAACTCGCCTCCGTCTGGAATTACATAGGTAAACAAAGTGAGTGTCCCTATTGGCATTTCTTTCGTTCTTGGTAGGCGAGCATAAATATACATTTTGGGCTAAAAAAACGGTGGATAAGCGTCAAAACATGATCTTTTGCGTTTCTGACGATGCCCTATCCTTCTATACAGTAAAAACAAAAAATTACGAAAAAATATTCAGAAAAATTGGAATAGATTGGACAAAGTACAGTAAAATAGTATATACGGCGCGAATCGACACTTTTGAGCAAGCAGACTGCTAATAACGCTTAAAACCGCATTTTCTCCACGAATTTTGTGAAAAATCGTGAATTCAGGAGGAATGTGAAAAAACTTTTGGGTTGGAAAACCCTTCTAGAGGGGGCTTAAAAACCCCTTCCATAAGATCATGTATACTAATGTGATGACCATAAGTGGCGGCATCAAAATTCTGGGAGGGTGCGAAATTCTTCAAAGATAAAAAATGGCCTTAAAAATGGTGGTATGGCAAAAAACACAAAAACAACATTTTCAACGTTTCTCATCGAGCACTATTCAATTAAATCGAAAAATTGCGGAAAAAAAGACAAAAAAATTCAATAATTGAATTCTGGGGGGTATTTTGGTTTCTAAGGGGGTATTCTGGTTTCTCGGGGAGGGGGGGGGTGCAGACCCCCCAAACCCCTCACGCCCCGTTGTGGTGATGACTCACTGTTTATCAGATTAGTCAAATCCACAAGTCCTAGGTCGTCGTCGTCGCCATTCCATTTCTTCAATCGAAGCACATTTTCGGGATTGAGCTGGAAGGCCTTGCTATCCCAATCCACGTAGATAACTTTTGACAAATCGCGATTCAGCTTACTCAAATCCTACGAATACGATAATTAAAATACGAACACGAGCATTTCAACAACTTTTATAATTTTTAATTATTTTTTTATTTTAATATTCTGATAATAAGTCGAACTTGTAGAAGTGATGTTTTCCAAAAATTTACCAAAACTGAACTCGTTCGACGTTACTTGGCCTAGTTTCTTTATATCGGTAGATTGAAGATCGCAGAATCACACGTGGGCGTGAGGAGGGGCGGGAAGGGGGGTTGGGAGAGTATGCACCCCCAAGAAGTCTGAATACCCACCCAGAAACCGATTCTCCCCAGAATTCGATTTTTGAAATTTTTTTGTTTTTTTCGCAATTTTTTGACGCCAGTGGATAGTGCTCGATGAAAAACGTAGAAAAATTGTGTTTTTCGCCATATACCACCATTTTTAAGACCATTTTTTGACCTTTGAAAAACTTGCATACACCCCACCAGAATTTTAATGCTGCCCATCTATGAGCAGAATCAAGTGGTCTAAAGTGTGCCTGTTAATCATATTAGAGAGTATTATGGAATCCTTATTCCACTTTTTTGCCTCTAAGATGAGAAACTTTTGACTAAGATTTTTGGAAACTGGCATTATTTTTTTATGTATCGATTTTTTTAATCTTTTCTTCGTTAAAATTTCACTACTCTTATCATGCTTCCTTCTTTCCTTTTTTCCTGTCTTTCTTTTTTATTTTACCGTATTGATGACTTCCTTTTTATATGCAACAAAAACACAAAAATGCACCGAAATTTTTAGATTTTCAATGCTAGAGGGAGACACAGTCGAACATGGGTGCGTATGTCAAGACTCGAATCAACTGCATGTTTTGCTTATACATACAATGCATGTCTATAGGATTACATAAATTAAATTTATGATATTATTACATAAATTTATTATATTTATTATATTATATTTATTACATAAATTTGTGATACCTTAAAATAAAAGTGATAAAAATGGTTCAAATAAAAATTAAGTAATGTCTGAATGATTGTTTACAGTGAAAATTATTTTAAAACTATAACCGATTTCCTGCATCGATTTTCACGCAGCGGCCATGCATTCGGGACGGGATCCCACATGCAACAGGGGGATGAGAGGATTTCCCGCCAAAGTTAGCCGTCCCCCATCTACTCCAAAGACAGAAAAGTTTTGATATGCAACCCCCGATTTTTAGGAAAAATTTGAATTTTTTGGCCGTTTTCCGCCAAAAATTAGAACTCATTTACCCCTCCCCCGAAAGGTAAGATACCGATGAAAAATTGCTCGTTTAGAGTAAAATATTCAAAATTTCGGCACTTCGCGCCAGATAACAAGTACTTCCCACAATTTTGGCTCAAGCGCGACCAAAAAACGACACTTTCTGTAGTATTTTGAGGTAGAAAAAGTGTTTCCGAAAAGTTCGAATTTCATGGTGTTAATGGATAGAGCATGTCGAAAAACGTCGAAAAATGCTATTTTTACGAACTATCCCGACGAATTTCACGAGATATAGACCAATTTATGTTGGGTCCGCTCTCCCCTCCCCTTAGCCGAATCATGGATACGGGTCTGGTTAGACGTCATTTGACGCTATTTCATGGTTCGAGCAATCGGTTTCGGTCCAAAATGGCCTGAGGGAATACGCTTCTTAAAAGTTCTGGTAGGGGATTTCTCTCCATAGCCCCCAGTGTGCATGTGTGCTGGGGGGCCCACCCCACCCAAAATTCTAGCCGTTACATGTACGATCGGGATCATACGTGTAACAGGGGGTTCGGGAAGATCTCAAACCCAAAGTCGGTCGTCTCCCCATTCCTGAGAAATCAGAAAATTTTTGACCCCTTCCCTGATTTTTAACGAAAACTTCCCTTTTCAGTTGCACTTTTGCATTTTTTGACCAACAGTTTATGACACCCCCCCCCTTTAAAACGGCTGGGGTCCCCACGAAAAATTTCGAGCCGTTCGTTAAACGACTGTCAGGCACACCTGGGCGTGTGGGGTAGGTTTGGGGGTATGCATGCCCCCGCCCTCGAGAAACCAAAATACCCCCAGAATTCAATTTTTGAAATTTTTTTTGTTTTTTTTCGCAATTTTTTGATGCCAATGAATAATGCTAGATGAGAAACGTTGAAAAATGATGTTTTTCGCCATACCACCATTTTTAGGGCCATTTTTTGATCTTTGAAAAATCTTGCACCCCCAGAACTTATGTGCCGCCTACCTATGCTGTCAGGGATATACATATTTTAGTATACCTTAATATGAGCACCGTCTTTGTATTGATATTTGGTCGTATCGCGATACAATCTATACATAATTACATTTTCGGGATCCAGACTTTCTATTATAGGCTGTGCTGTCTGAAAGAAAAATATCGATTGGGAAAAAAGAAAATTTTTGAGCAGAGCATCAAACCTTTGGCAGAAAAAGTGAGCATCTTAAAGCTAAACTAAGCTTATAAACACATAAAATACGTATTAAATCACAAAATTCGTTAATTTTCTGATCGTTTATTCCAATCTAGGCAGCAACAATCGACATCGAAAATTGTCAGACCTTTGAACTTATTGAAAGTTTCCTTAAAACGCTTACGTTATTTTTGGCGATGATAGGTATGTATGTACTGAAAAGAATTAAAAATTCGGAAAGTGACAACATTGCACCAGATCAGGTATGATCATCGTTTTTGATTTCGAAAAAAGCGTGCATTATCAGATAAGTTCTTATAAGTCCTAACGTTCTTAAGACCAAATAGCCAGTTCAAAAAAATTATAATTTTAACCCCTCCCCTAGAATTTTTGATTTTCCAATAAAAAATGGAAGAAAAATTCGTGTTTTATGCGTTTATATCGATTTTTTGTTAAAAAGAACCGATTTCTCAGGCGCTTTGAGCCCAAGAAATCGGTTAGGTAAATTTTATTGATTTTCCTGAAAATTGTCGTTTTTATCGTCTATGAAGAAAAAATATCATCAGAAACGCTGCAAAATGATGTTCTTGACGCAATCTATTGTTTCAGAGCCCGAAAAGACACTTCGGAAAGATTTTTCAACCCCAGAATTCACATCGCTAAACATGTGTGACTATAACTAATGATTTTTTACATGTTTTTTTCTGCGTATTCTCTGTGAATTACATAATCCTGCTTACTTCTTCGCGTCTCGCTTAGACTCTTGCGCCTAATAAAACATGTAATTTCTCATGATATAATTTTTTTGGTATACTTTTTGCTGTTTCTCGCGTCTTTTTCGTTTCTTTTATACTAATAGCAAGCTCCATTTCTGCCTTTTTCTTGCGTTTTCTTTTTATTTACTTCTCTCATGTATTTATTTATTTATTTATTTTCCCATATTTTATCTAAAAATTTTTATCTCCTTTTTTGGCCTTTTTTATCGTATTGATGACTTTCTATTATTCCAAAATATTGCACGAACTTTTATCTCCGGCAATTCAGGCCGTAAGAATGAGAATCTAATAGACAGGATGGCTAAAATAAAGGGTAAATATCGAATTGTTTAATCGCGTGTACATGCAGCTGTAGCTATATTTGACATGTGGCAAGATTGTAAACGTTTTTTAAATCACCAATATACGTTGGGCGAAAAACCATTAAGTTTTATTCAGTTGCTTATGTTACTTCGTTTTTGGTTTAAACGTTTCCTAGTAAGTTACAGCAAAAAACGCTATTGTCAAATGTTTTTAGCGTCAAAATTGTTAATTTTATTGTCGCTTGATTTCAGTTTTATCAGTTTTTCATCATGTTACACTTTAACTGTGTTTGTATTAGAGCTGCACACTTTGCAAATTTTACTACCCGGGTACCCGGCTATTTCATTACTCGGGTACCCGGGTAATTCGAAGCCGGGTACCCGGGTATACCCGGGTAGGACCTTAGATAAAAGATAATGCAGTGAATATCGTTCATTTACGGTTGACAGTGAGATCTAGGGCAAAGTGATATTTAAGCAGTAAAATTATTGAAAAATTAATGCAAGATTAAATAGAATCAAGGCTTTAATCTGAAGAATTCGTATGCATTTAATGAAATTTAAGTCATTTTCATAATTCAAAGCAAAAAATTGTAAAGCAGGTTTTGTATCTTCATAGCGTCATTAAAACATTTGAAGCAGGAAAACACATTGACGAAAAGCAAATTTGAAATCAACCGGAAATGAAAATTTATTCAAAAACAAGTCTAAGTGTATCTGGAGCTGACTGCAGAGACGTAGTCAGAATTTTGGTTCGGGGGGCATAAACGTTTTCGTGTAGAATTTACGGCCTTTCTATTGACAAACAGTTCGGAATTCATAAGTGGCGCAAAGTGTAAGAAGTTTAGTCATTTTTTCCACCCTTAACAGTTTGCAGCTCTGTGAATACTAATAATCTGATAGAGCAGAAAATTATCGAATTTGTACAAAACAGTTTTGACAATTCAATCTTCTAACAATAAAACTGCGAATTATGTACTAACTTTGACTGAAGATATTTTGAGTGATTCAGGCTTTTAAACGCAATGTTGGAGCTTCACAAAAAGAAAGAACGGTAACTGGCGGCGCTATGCGCCGGAACATTTTGACGTTTTTGCACATTAAAATCGATTTATACCGCTTAAATCATACAAAGCAGACAAATTAATGCCGGCGCGAAACGCCGGAAATTTTTAGAAATTCCTAACCCTTTTACCTGGCTTGTTCTCCCTAAAATCTCGTTGCACATGTACAATGAGATTTTATGGCTGCGGGACGTCTGAGGTGGCGAGCGGGATCCGGGGCAGAGTCCCGGAAAATTTTATAAAAAAACATTTTAATGTTAAATAGTAACATTAGAATTTTCGCAAAATCGGCCAAATCTCGGTTCGGAAGCAAGCTCAAAAACACTTGAAATTGATGAACTCCTACATTGCACAAACTGATCTGAAATGCATTTTTCGACCTCTTCTAGGTACATAGCGCAGCAACGGATCGCTGCCAATAAGATATAGAAAGATGTATCCATGAAAACTTTGTTCTTACCGTTTTCAGGCCCATTTGTGGCCTTCTAATTAACAAAATGCAGTTCATAGAACAAGAAATGCGCAAAAACATAAGAAAATTTGGCCATTCCTTCCAATTAAAATAGGATTGTGTCCTTGTAAAGAAAGATAAACGAAACAAAGAATAGACAAACTGGTACACAAAAGACAAACAAAGCAGAGAATAGACAAACTGGTTCGTAATCATTTTCGCACTTTTACTATCATACTCAACAAGCATGCGCAGTTTCATTCAACGAACAATTAGTGCATTAAATTACTAAATTGATGTGGAGTGCTGGATTATTTTAATTGAATCAAGCTTTTAAATTCGTTGGATCTATATAGCAATAAATAATAATGACTCGGCGCGGAAAATTCTGACGTTTTTGCCTTTTTAAACTCAGTTTTCAAGACATCATCATTGCAACAAAAAAATCAACAATATTTTCTGAAAAATTTCGGGGGCAGGTACCCCCCAATGCCCCCCCCTGGCTACGCCCATGGCTGACTGCATTTGGAACATCGATAGGCTTTGAACCAGGTCTAACTAAAACAGTTGCGCGCACAATGTGAATAAAAGTTGCAGTTTAAAGTTATATAATGGTCACAGAAGTGAATGCATTATTAAAAAAAGTGTCGCTAAGAGATAATTTCTTGTTTAAAGTTGTTTACAATGAAGAATAAGAAAAATTCGGCACAAATAAAATAATGTAACTAAAGAGCTGAATAATGGAATATGCCTAGACCGTATGCGCGATATATTGTGATAATATGAAATATTAACAGACTCGCTTATTTAACATTTTACGGTTGATTATATCAAATCACTTTTACATTGTGATTCGGTCGCACTTTAGAAGCAATATATTTCTAGGTTTCTAATTCAATTCTTAGCACATATTGCATAACTGCAAAGCTAATTTCCCATTTTATATCAGGGGATTCGGGTACCCGGGTAGTAAAATTATTTTCTACCCGGGTAGTCGGGTACCCGTTCGAGTACCCGCGTGCAGCTCTAGTTTGTATTCAATAAAAAGTTGAGTTTAAAAAAATGCGTTGCATCAAACGAATTCTAGCAATCAGAAACCACTAGTTAGAGATACTGCAGCCAATGTTTTTTTTACAAATCTTTAAGTCTCACTGCTCTAAGTTAAACAGAAAAAAATCATAATGAAGAGTTTGTGCACCCTTTGCGGGGCTAGTTAACAAATTTTTTAGAGCAACTAGATAAAAAAGTTACGTTTGCATAAGTGTAAACCAAAACTTAATAACAAAGGTAAGTTATTAAAATTATACAATGTTGTTGCCCCAGATTAAGCTTCCAAAACACGTTTACAGTTCTGCAATATATTTAATTTAGCTATATGTACTTATGATTTAAACAGTCGGAACCACACGTGGGCATGGGGGTTGGGGGTATGCACCCCGAAGAACGCCGTATACCCCCTAGAAACCAAAATACCCCCATTTAATTTTTGGAAATTTTTCTTGTTTTTTCGCAATTTTTAGATAAAATGGTGTTTTTTCGCCATAGCACTACTTTTAAGAGCATTTTTTGACCTTTGAAAAATTTTGCACCCCCTCCACACAGAATTTTGGTGCTACCCACCTATGCTTGGAAGCCTTTTTTGGGCTCCCGTATAAAGTAACAAAAATGGAGACATCAGAAAAATACGCTTACCATTCCATGTTCACTAGTGTAAACAACAAGTTCAGCGCGCGGATAGCCTAAAGCTTTAAGGAAGTAGTCGATGGCGGGTCGCTTTTTGAATCTCCATCCAGTACTGAACTAAAAAATTTGTATGCTAAGTCGGACTGTGGGCAAGGTGAGGCATACGTGGGCATTTAGTTGGATGAAAAATTGAAAAATGCAAAGAATATCTTCGAAATCTAAGATCAAATACAAAGCGAAATGAACAAAATCTAATTTACATACAAGGCAAATAATTCATTTTACAAAAAAACAATTACACACCCAATGCACTACAGTATGACTCTGCCTTTTGCGTTCAGGAATAGAATACGTATGAATGGCCCATTTGAATAATCAAGAGAAATATACACCAGAAATGAAGTATTAAGGGTTTAAAAAACTACGAAGCTGACATTTCGACTATTTTAAAAATGATAAATAACCTTTTATTTCGAATTGTAAATTCAGGCTAAAAAGTCTAAAGAAGGATTAAAAATGCAACGTTTAACGAAACAAATACAGATAAAATAAGCACGAAATATGTTCGAAAAAATTTGGGGGAAAAACCTAAATTGTTAAAGGACACTAGAGTGGTATTGATTATGGAAAAACAAATTTTCTACTTATCCTATTAAACTTGCAGAACAACAGAAAGTTGTGAAACTGGTACCCGAATCCGGATGCGGATCCGACATTATCCGAATATTTTTATTATACGGAAGTTTGAATTTTTATTAGGATCCGGAAACGACTCTTTAAGCATACTATCACAGAAAACTTTAGGAAAAAAAGTTTTGTCAAGTAGGTATAAGGAATGATTATAACGACGAGGATCATGATCTGCCATTCTATGCACCTACACAGGCACGTAGCTAGCCGGCCAATTTAGAGGGGACCAACGCCGATTTTTGGGGGGACTAAGCCCAAAAAGGCCAAAAATAGCACAAAATAACGTTCAAAAAGTCAATTTTTCCGATTTTTCTGAATTTTGGGAGGAAGTCCGAACCCCCCATTCCCCCCTCCCAGAGATACGTGCCTGCACCTACATACGGTATCCACCCAGCTTCCTGAAATTTTAGGCAGGGATTATACACCCACTTTAACTTTGCTACGCCCAGCATAAAACGACTTGTTAATATACAATTTGAATATTATACCGTCCAATCTGGGTGGACTAAAACACCTGAGACTTCGAATACGACCGTATACTTAGGTTGATAATAAGGCTCCTTGACTGGATCGGGCAGCAGCTTATCACGACTCGGTTCTGAAACCGACTGAAAATGACAAAAATCGAATATCAAATGCGTTGCGATCATACAAGATCTTGGAGAGGGATCCTCCCAGATAGAGCATCGTTTCGTTTCGTGTAACCACCATAGGTTGACGGCACCAAAGTTCTAGGGGAGGTGTGCAAGATTTTTTCAAAGGTCAGAAATGGCCTTAAAAATGGTGTTATGGCGAAAAAACACCACACCATTCTTAACCTTTCTCATCGAGCGCTGTCCATTGGCATCAAAAAATTGCAAAAAACGGGAAAAAAATTCAAAAATTGATTTCTGGGGGTATTTTGGTTTCTGGTGGGTATTACGGTTTGTGAGGGGTATTTTGGTTTCTAGTGGGTGCATACCCCCAAACCCCCTCCACGCCCAGGTATCGTAGCCACCACTTTCGAACCCAAGAAAGCACTTTACCCATCCCAGAATTTCCATGCTGTGCATTTCTGCTTGCAATTCTATAATTTGAAATAATTCAAGCGCGACTCGATAATAAAACAGCTTTGATCTCCTTCCTGTATCGATAGAATCAGCAGGAGCAACAAATATTCGAGCAAATTAAACTCTTGTGCATAGGTGGGCAGCACCAAAATTCTGGGAAAGGGGTGCAAGATATTTCGAAGGTCAAAAAAATGGTCTTAAAAATTGTGGTATGGCGGAAAAGCACCATTTTTCAACGTTTCTCATCGAGCATTGGCATCAAAAGATGGCGAAAAAAAAATTTTAAAAAATTGAATTCTGGGTGGGGATATTTTGCTTTCTGAGAAGAGATGGTATTCGGCCTTCTGGGGGTGCATACCCCCGCGCCCACATGTGCTGGAAAATTACCGATTGTAATGATTCCATTCAATGATTTCACTAACTGTTAGTTTCTAGTTATTTTGCTAAATAATTCATTTAATTATGTTTCATAAGGTGTATGTAATTCAATTATTTACCATTCAAAGTTTTACTCATCGAGCTTAGATAAGTTTGATTTTCGATTTGAACAAATCTACATTTTTTATCATGAGTTTGATTATCGCGCATTTTCGTAAAAATATCAACTTCCATCTTGACTTTTGGTTTTCACGTATGTATACTGTCTACGTAGAAAAGCTGCTCCACGCTTGTAAGTATTAATCACTTCACAGCGGACTATCCAGAATTTTGGACATTTACTCTAGTACATATTACATACGTAGTATTATCGAATATCAATCATGCATCCAAAATATACAGAACACTACAAAATACATTAATGAAAAACATAAACCAAGAGCTCTTTATTGATTCAAAAAATGACGAAACAATATTGCAAAGGGACGATTAAACCGAGGCCTTTTAAACGAAACAGAAGACCATAAATAACACATATGCACACTGCGAGGAGTACGAGAAAGTATCCCCTACAAGGACCTTTGTAAAGCATACCCCCTCCCCTCACTCACGCCATTTTTGGACAAAAACCTATTGCTCGAAACATAAAAAAGCGTCAAACGACGTCTGTATTATTACTTATTACATTATATATAATATATTATATTATACTTGTATTTATATTATTTCATTCATCCGGACATTTTTGTATGTATTTGATGTTTTATGTCATT
This sequence comes from Mermis nigrescens, assembly GCA_036768485.1. NCBI lineage: Eukaryota > Metazoa > Nematoda > Enoplea > Mermithida > Mermithidae > Mermis > Mermis nigrescens. The sequence continues at coordinate 1,521,170 of JAVLUZ010000150.1, read as the reverse complement.
CTATCACCCTTATTGTTACTTGTTTCCATGCAAGTTTGTCACCAATATTAATGAATAATAAAATACAACGAATTAAGCATCAAAATTTGACAATAAAATCATTCATTTATCCCCTCCCTAAAGTAAATTCTTTTTACCCCTCCCCAGAACTTTTCACCGTGTGCATGCATGAAATGAACAAAATAAATTTCTCTCTCATCGTTCCGAAATATCCCAATGGCGAACTACGTAGACATTTAATTATAAGACACGCATCTATGTACCTAGCCTGCATAATAAAAAATATGCATAATGTAGGCACGTATTTACTTACTGTAACAAATAATTTAAGTTCGTGCCATGCTCTTCCAATAACTCGTTGTGGTAAAGGAACTGAAATAATATAATATAAACGCATGCAGAAATAATGCATGCACTGAACTGACTTATCATCAGTAATAATTTGCACATATCTTACAAGAGCATACACGTTTAGAAGAAAAGTTGTCCAAAAAATCAATCGGAAATAAGTAGGAGCAGAATGCGAAAGGTTAGGCAGCTTTCAAATTTTTGTTTAAAACTGAACAACTTTCTTATGTCATACAAAACTACGGAACTTTTTCCGACCAGCTCATGTCGAAGGACTCACAGATGTGTAACCGTCCGATTTTTGAGTAAGGTTAGGAGGCATACATTCACATATGTAGGAGGGGGTAAGGGGTAAAAACCACTGCCTCAGGGTCCAAGACTCAAGTCACTGTTAGACGATTTCCAAACATCTAACATTTTCTGTGATTTTCGGTGAATAAAATAGCAAAGATGTAATAAATTTTTCGGCGCTCTACTCCGAAACAGTATTTCTGTTCAGTTTACCCTTAAAGTGCCCATAAAGAAGTTAAAATGATCTAAAAAGGAAAATTTTTTGATAAATTCGTATATTTCTTGTCGATAAAAGTGACGAAACGAGTCAGAATTGGATAAAAAGCGCTAAAAATGCATTTTTCTACATTAAAATGTTTCGTATAGGATATTTTAATCATTTTCACATCTGACTTGCAAAAAAGGCTCGAGCCCTAAATTTACTGGTCCCCAATTTAGGAATTTACCCCTTTCCTGCCAGCCTGAACTCTGGACTTTGAGAAACTCTGTTAGGAAGGGTATTTTTACTTAAATGCATATAAAAGAACACACATCGTGCCGTAAAAAGACGCATATAATCACAAATAAAAAATAGATTCGAATAACAATTCTCTCAAGCAGGCACGTATCTCTGGAGGAATGGGGGGTTCAGACTAGTGATCGGCCGGGGCGACTTTTTTGGCCGGGGCCGGGGCGGTACCGGGGCTGGAAACCGATCCCCGGCCCCGGCCCGGGGCCGGGGCCGGGGCCGGGGCCGGGGCTGGCCGGGGTCAGACAAGGGAAAATATTATTGCATGACACATACTTGGGGTGGGGCATAGGAAAGAAATAATGAGCGATTGCTCCATTCAGTAGTAAATGGCTTTTCGTATCAAGTTTTATTACTATTTATGTCACAAGAAACAAATTTATTGTAAGTGTTTCATTGTCTGAATCATCAATGAGGTCTATGTCTGCTGCTATTAGCACACTCTGTATCATTCGAATCTTAGCTACGGCTACTGCTGCTGTAGCAATTGGATGCAATAGGTATTGGATGTAATAAATGAGACATCACACATTCCCATATGGGGATGGGTATTACCCCCATCGGGGTCCAAGACACAAGTCATTGTCAGACGATTTTTGGTGAAAACCTTTTGAATTTTTTGAACTTAATTTTTTAGTATGGCAAAAGTGTACCTAACTATTAGAATTTCACGAAGTGATACATTATTTTATTATGTGAGCTAGAGTAAATAGATAAACTATCACTATAAAACATGCATGTAATCGCTTAAAATTTTATGAGGTTTCCTCAGTATACCTACATGCTTAACGGCTGGAAATCTAGGAGTAGGGGTCCCGCGCCATTTTTAGAAGGAGGGGGTTAGCGACTAGATCAAAAATGGTAAAAACACATAAAAATAGCCCAAAAGCACAGGCTTTCGCCAAAAAATGGGAGGGTGGTTAAATATTTTCTGACTTTCAAGGAAGTTCGGGGCTTCAAAGCGGAGGGAATGGGGTGGCCCAAATCCTCTGTCACATGTATATTCCTCGGCTATTTTCAGGGGAAGGGGTAAGCGGCTCCATTTTTGCAGCCGCTTACCCCCCTTTGAAAATCTTTAAAATGGTAGAATTTTCAATAAGGAATTCTACACCTTTTTACAGTTTTTGTTCTTCAAAAATCTTTGTACATGTACAAAGACGGTCCTGAAACGTCTATGTACATCAGCAAAAATCTTCCCCGAATGCAAAAAAGACCATGCTTCTAAATGTGATAATTCGGCCTGAATTTAGTTGATAGTTCGGCGCGAAGTGTCGAAATTTTTATGAGCTTCTGATGGAATTCACACATAAAACTCGACTGAGAAAGCTAAAACAACTTGTACTACAAAAATGAGAAATATTACAAAAATTGTAATATGCGAATTAAATCTTGTAATAAGCAACACTGCGCTTAGAATGGAAAAATGGAAAAATGTCAAATATTTAGGAACCCAAAATCAGCCAAATACACTACTAAAGGTCGGAAAACTATGTTCTACTACCACACTGAAATCGTTACTGTACCATATTAAAGTATACAAAAATTTGCATGTACAAAAGAGTGTTTTTGTATTCGCCAAAGATTTTTCCCGATGTACAAAGACCAGGACTATCTTTGTACACGTACAAGATTTTTGAGAAGATAAAAACTGTAAAAGGTTATAAAATTCCAAAAATTTTTCGGCATTTCCCTCCGATATGCAAAATTGTCTGTCCTATACATCTTTTAAATTGCAAAATTTAAATTTAGAATGCAGAAATGTCAAATTTTTAGCGCTTCTGCGCCGTTTTGAGACAATTTTAGTAATTCTTGGCGTTAGAAACTCAGAAATTAGCTAAAATATACAATTAAAAGTCAAAAGACCCTGTTTTGCCACTAATTTTCTGGTCCTCCAATTTGGGATTTCACCTCTCCCTCAACTCTGGACCCTAGAAAACTATTTGAGACATATTTAGTTTATCGGATCGGACGCAATTCTGCAGCGTAGTTTATATTCGCCTATAATTAACCTCGGTCCCTAATAACTATTACACAGGAAACGCGTTTTCAAAGCACACGGTTCCTCATTCAAATGAATTTAAAAGTGTTTTTTGTAGAAATAGTTTGTCAAAAACGTACAATTTCTAACTAGAAATAGAACGTATTTGTCAACTCTAAATCTTTTAGCCATAGCTATGAATGAATGAGTTAAAAGTAGCATTTAGTTTAAATAAGTTAAGTGGAGGAATCGAAAATATGCAGATTTTCCTGAACATTCATTCATTAAAGCTCATTTATACACAGTAGAAAACTTATGACAAGGACTAAGTAAGTATACATATGGTCTAATCAGTACAGTTCTCCAAAATTAACACTTGCTCATTGATAAATAAGTGCCAGTATCACAGCCTGTACAAAATACGAATACACTAAATTTTTCCCGGCCCCGGCCATTTTTTGACCTTGCCCCGGCCGGGGCGGGGATGCTGAAAAATGGCCGGGGATTGCCGGGGCCGGGGCCGGGGCCAGGTCGATCACTAGTTCAGACTCCCCGCAAATCCAGAAAAACCGGAAAAACAGAACTTTTTAAACGTTATTTTGTGCAATTTTTGGACTTTTTGGGCTTACTCCCCCCAAAATTGGTGCTGGTCCCCCCAAAATAGGACGGTTAGCTACGTGCCTGCTCTCACGGTCGTTGAAGTGCCATGCGTACATGGTCTTGGGGATTTGGGAGTCTTCCCCTAGAATGGTTCTGTCCTCCCTTCCAAACTCAACCCCCCTAGAATTCTGCAATTTTCGAAAAATTCGCGGAAAGATACTGCTTTAAATGATTAAGCTATCCGATTGCTCCAAAGTGTCAAATTTTCATAGCTTCGTGCCAAAAAATCATTTTTGACTGTATTTTGCTTAGTTCATTCGAATTATTTCTATAATTTTCGGAATTCGTTTACGTTTTTACATTTTAGAAAGATAGAGCACCATCAGAAATACCAAAAATGATGTTTTTCTCGCGTATTCATCGTTTTAAGACAAAAAAACTTTAAACTATTTTTGTTTCACCCCTGCCCCAGAATTCCTATGCTGCGCATGTTTGGTGTCATGTATTATAATTTCGCATTGAAACAGAGCATACAGAAGTAAGACTTACGTGATGTATATTCGTCGACCACCTTAAAAAAGTATTATTCAATAAAGTAAATACGTAAATGTATATTTACTTACATACATATCAACCATAATTAATAAGAGAAGGGCAAAATATACAAATTCACTAAGCGCAGCATCTGTAGCGGCTCAAAATTTTGGGTGGGTGGGAAAAATCGACAATGTTTCCGGAGAAAGGATGTAGTATAAGTCAAAAAAGTCTAACAACAGATTTTTGCCAAGAATTCAGTACGAGAAGCGAAAAATTCTAACTTTCCGGAGATAAGAAACGGCAAACTCAGAATGGAGAATTTCCTGTCCCTTCTTTCACATGCAGTTCTCGCCACGAAATTTGAACAATAAAGAACCGATTGAGTTTATTTAGGAACGCTTTTCCACGAACTAATCGCCGGAGACCTGGAGAGTATATATCCTGGCATGCTTTAGTTTAAGAAAATGCTACCTAAACGCTAAGGTCAGACCGTTTACGACTAAGCGCGCGATCTCAAACATACCAGGCACGTATTTCTAGGGGGAATGGGGGTTTCGGACCCCCAAAATTCAGAAAAAATCGGTAAAATAGAACTTTTAAAACGTTATTTTGTGCTATTTTTGACCTTTTTGGGCTTAGTCCCCCAAAATTTGTCTCGGTCCCCCCAAAATAGGACGGCCAGCTACGAGCCTGAAACAGACGCGTGATGATAGCGCGCGTGTGCGCATTATGTACATGTATGTACGTTACATAATGCTGCACATGATGGATCACGCTTTTTTGTGTTCGGCAAAAATTTTTCCGGATGGACGAAGACTTTTCGGGCCGTCTTTGCCGTCATTGTACAATGTGCAAGAATTTTCGGAAGGACAAAAATTATAAAAATGTCTGAAATTCCCATAAATTTCCTGGCACCGGTATAAGTAATTGCATGTCCTACGTGTATACATGTCTTTATAATGCCGAAAATTGTGTTCAAAGGCAAAACCGTCAAATTTTTGGCGTTTCACGCCGATTACTGTATCACTTCTGTTTATAAAACCCATATCGTTGACTTAAAAAGCTTGCACTAGCTAAATAAGTAGATCTAGTCGCGGCGTGCAATTTAGCAATTTGCACGGCTTGTTCGCTAAAAGCCTTAAATTGGCTTGGATTTTATAGTCAAAACTGTTTTGTACACATTTAACAATTTTTGTTCAACTTGTCTTCGCGAGTTTTGAAACCTTGTTTAAGAAGACAGTACAGAAATGACTATAATTTTTGACGTTTCGCGCCAATTATGTTTTCTGAACTATTTGAATAAAAAATACTGTACATAAGTAACACTTTAAAACGGTAACAATATGCAGAATTTTTGATGCCTGGGGATCTTTTTTATTTTTCACCATAAGAACATTTCTAAAGGTCGCAAAACCCAGTTTTAATACACCGTGAGCGTCACTGTATCAGAAAATTTAAAAGTGTGTACAAAATATAGAAAGACTTTTAGAGACTATCTTAATACATGTACGATGGGACTTGTACAAAAACACTGGTACTACATCCTCAAATTTCCATTACATCGTCGTGTAATCTTGGGAAACGTTTATTTATCGCAAGAATTTTGATTTCATGTTGGGAAATCCGACTCATGTTAGAATCTCAGCGAATATATAGCAAATTATCGAACTTTTCTCAAAATGAAAAATGGAGTAAATAAACAAACAAATAAATAAATAAATAAATAAATAAGTAAATAAGTAAACTCTTTTTATAAAAAATGGTACAAAAGTTTTTACCGTATAAAATGTATGTTTTACTTTGAAATTGCATCAATCTTTTCCTAAAGTAAGGATGGCAGTTTTTAAAAAAGCTAGAAAAAGTCGGAACGGCGTTTTGAACGCTTAAAATTCATAAATAATATTACCCAATAATACGATTAGTCTACGAATTTTTGCTTCCCCTAACGAATCTTTATATACATTTCCCAATTTTGGGTGTGGGTACTAAGTGAGACGGATATTGCCCAATGAACATTTTTCGGATTCTTGAGAATTGGTTAAATTAAAATCAATAAAATCGGTTGAAAATTAGCGATTAAAAAATCGTTTTGTAGAAAACTACAGTTGACGACCATACATGATCTGGGGAAGTGGGGTTTCAACCCTCGCAGAAATACCTCCAAGAATTGGCGATTTTTTCAAACTTCCCAAAAAACTTTCCTGAAAATTTGTAGAAAAGATGCTTTTTAAAGCGTTTCTAACTATCTATATATTTGCTCAAAAGTATACAATCTTCGGCGCTTCGCGCCATTACACTAATCGTTTGACTATATTTTGTTCAATTTGGTCTGACTTTTTAACTTTTTTTCGAATTTCTCTATGTTTTTATGCTCAAGAAAGATAGAGCATTGTCAGTAACGCTGTAAAACCATGTTTTTGACGCGTACTACCATTTTTAGACCAAAAAAAGGCACTTTATAATTTCACCCCCCCCCAATTCCCATACTGTGCATGTATGTTGACGACTGTCGTACAAATTACTTAAATAAAACATGTGCCTAACCTGTATATAATATTAAAAGAAGTATTTCTGCGCGGTTTAAGAACTATTTTCAGGTCACATATTAATTATTACGTGCGTATTTATTAAAATTCAGAAATTTTATGAGTTTTCGTTGATTTTAGTAGCTTAACTTTAGTTTATTTTTTAAGTTTTTCTCCTAGGCTACAGCATCCGCTTCAAGGGAAACTAGATTGAAGATGTTGCAATATGAACATTGAAAATCGTATAAGAAAGCTTACTGCACACGAGATCGAAATACTCCGTTACGATGTGCTCGTAAATTATTTGATGCTACCCCGTTTATGTAAGCTACGTACAACATAGATGCTGCAGATGCTTAAAAAAATTTTCATTTTTCAATTTTCAAAAAAAAAATCAAAACTGTTTATAAGCGTTTTTTTCCATTTTTTCACCCCAGGTATCAATTTTTCAAATTATTCATGTTGCATTTTGTTCTTCTTCTATTATTTTGCTACTATAATATTAATTCACTATTATTTTATTTAATAATACTAGCATATCGAATGCAAACGTACCTCATTGCCAACGTCATCTCTTTGAGGCCGGCCGTAAAAAATGATGAATAACGCCGTACCAGATAGAGCGAATAGAGAAAGACATACGCCGGTCAATTTCATGCTCCTCCAACGCTTTTGATAAACCTCGACTCTTTCTGGGTCATGCGGAGGATTTTCGTCCGGATTGATAGTTCCGGACTGAGCCAATACATTGAACCTCTTTTGCACTTGCATAACATTGTGAGAACAGGGTCTGAGAAAAATCCCCGGAGTAATCGCATTCAATTAATTTCAATTTAATTAATGTATTATTTGATTGTTTAATTTGATTGGTTATTTAATTGCATTTAATCGATTTGCTCACGGTTTCCTATTTTTCGTTAGAGACCGAATAAAGATCCAAAAAAAACGGCTCACTAGCGCAAGAACCGAGCAGTAGAAAAGCAAAATACGACGGTGAAATTCAGAGTCAAAAAGTCGCTAAAAACGGACGTTTAGAACAGCATATTTCCTCAGGTTTTCTGAGAAACTGAAGATACTCTAATGGTCATCGGCTTTTTCGAGTTCGGCAACATTCAACAAAACTCGCATTCCTTAACTGCGTGCTTAACTTACATATGGAAAAATAAAGAATTTGCGAAAATTTTTAGTATCCGAAACGAATCATTTAAAATGTGGGCTTCGGTCCAGAAGTGAGAAGAAACCGTAAATCTCTCATTGACCGCATTCAAAAACTATATTTTGAGTGCAACAATAAAGGCTGAAATTCAGACTGTCAAAAATCAATGAACATAGGTAGCTTATGGCATGGAAAACATCAGAGAATCACGCCAAGTGATGACCGAAAACACTCTAAAAATAGGTAGGAATACGAGTACATCTCGAAAAGTATATTAAGCCAATGGAAAGGAATGGAAGTCATTGTTCTCTTAAATTGGTTCTGTACACGAACATTCATCAAGCTAGCTCTATTACGCTATTTGCACAGCACGTATTACTGAAAAACAAAAAACGTCAAATTTGTATGCATTCAACCAATTTTATAAAAGCCCTTTGCAGTGTTTGCTGAAACGAAACAATGTCCAATCTGCAAATCTGCTTTCAGATTTAAACTACTGTGCTAGACATCTTCGTTATAATGATAATTAGACAGAAATAACTCAGAAACTTCTTCTTCTGTGTGTGTGTGTGAAGTTCCATTGTTGATTGATTCAATATGAAACCCTGAATGTCAATCTGTGGATATTTCGTATGTGAAGATAATTCGATTTCTTTGTCTTCGTATAAGGTAGATTCAGAGTCACTCAGACAAACCACGTGATGATGTAGTCCGTATCAGAGTAGAGTTGAACCTTGAACAGAGCCTTGAGAATGATTTTGAAACCTCACTTGGGTACTTCATAGGACGATATAGTACGGGACGTTTTTAGAAGATTGATATGAAATCGTTATCGGGACCTTGCCAATGGCTCAGTTGTTTAATGAAAATGGCAACCATCGTTGATTGGCACAATGCTGGCGCTAATGATACGGCCGATGAAAATCACATCAATTTAAAAAATGAAACCTTAAAGCACGCCATTTCAAACGATACAGAAGGAGGTTGGACGTTGTTCTGTTCGCTTTGCTTATGCTGACTTCAACAATTGTTAAACCATTGAGGATAAGTTGGCATTAGCACGTGCTAAATTCAATTGTCCCAGACAGTAGCCCGATGCACCTTTTTGATTGTGGATGCGGGCCTAAGGGGACATGGCAATATTATTCGGACATGACCTGTTCTTAGCTGCTCAAGACGGTAAAGCTTGACTAGTGGTAAAGATCTTGGTATTGAACGTATGGTAAAGGTGGTTGGTTCACGTATAATGATGTAGATACTTTGGTTATCTACTGAAATATGCTGATCGTTCGTAGCCTATTTCAATGAAACGGTTCCTTCAGACGATTGATGTATGTGGAATTGATTCTGGGACTTTTGCAAGACAAAAATTCCATTTAAAACAACAAGGGGACCAAAGGATGAATTTAAAATTGAACGTTTTCGGTTCTTGAGCTGTGCACTTTAAATTTTACCTTTAAAGTTCAATGAGCACCGTCTTGAATAATTTCGTATCTGCATAAAAACTTGTGCAGAACAGAAGACAATACATGTTAAAAACACGCTTTGGGTCGTATAGGGACTAAAAATTGAGTGTTCACTTGCACACTTAAGGACTAACGGTTATAATTATACATCGTGAAATTCGGCGCGGAAAGCATTAAAATTTGCGTTTCTGACCAAACAAGAAGATTATGGGATAAATCATTCTCATGTTTTATTTCGGTGAGGCATGCCCATATATTCAGCAATTTCGGTGAACATTTAGCCAATTCTGAAAGTGATTTTGGAAAGCATAAATAATTTACAATTAATTTGCCAACAAAAATTGTCAGAATCCATTAAAAAAAATTAAAAGAATGATTTTCAGTCATTAACGAGGTTCTGAAGAGCAAGTCGGAAAATTCTAACAAAATTGCCGGATGTTACTTTTAATATAATCTGCTTCCAAACATCAATACAATTAAATCAGTATAGTCCAGTTTGTGAGTACTGTGAAATTCTAATTCTGCCTCTCTGAAACAACATTGTTTATTCTCAGATCTTATTACAATGTATCAAACATCAAATTTCCTCCTGCTTTTGCATAAAGTTAGGTTCAAAGCCATAAAGTGAAAAAACAGTGCATTTTGAATGCAGTAGTTGTAAGAACGTATTCTGAGAAACATATAGATTTTAATTCTGTTAGGTCTCATTCCTAGTTCCTGGGATGGCATCAGTCAACATTAATTCTATGTCTCAAGTGTAAGCATACTACAGCGCTTCAAAGCGCTCATCGTTCTAATAAATATGGCGTAAGCCTTAAAGATTTTGAATTTTCAATGGACTCTGTTCAACACATCTTAGAATGAAAGTCTCCACCAGAATTTGTAGTGTGCAATTGAATACCTGGAACTGCCGCTTTGACAGCAAACGGGAATAACTTCAGAACTAAAAACTAAACTAGTGTTTGTCAGAAACATTCTTTGTGTGTGTGTGCCTTTTAACAGTTTCTATGTATGTCCGTAGCTGTTTTGAAACATTCTGTTAATAAATTCTGCAGAAACTGTGAAAGGTATTTGATAGCTTTGAGGCCTTCATGGCCTTCATGGCTTTGTGATAAAATCCACAAAAACTACTTCATTGTTTTGTGTGTGTCCCAGCTCTCATTGAACCTTTTGATTGGAGCAGTTTTGAAACACTTGTAGCATCTTCATTTGTTTCCAGCTTTGGAGCTCTTTGAAGCTCTCAGGCCTTGAAACGGGATAACCCCTAATTTGACAGAAGAATTCTCATTGCAACCTCTGTATTCATCTCAGAAGGTTGTTAAGAGCATTTCTTCACAGGCCTTAATGAACGTTTATAACACACACGCACTCATGGCAATGCGAAGTTTCATCTCATTCATCTCAGTGTCCATTAGCGTTTCCTTTCTGTTCCCCCGTCTGCAATCTTATCTGCTTCCATTTCTGCAGTTTCATTCAAACAGAATTCATCAAAACCATCTGTCCCATTTGGTGTCTCGATTTTCAGCGACGCTTCTTCCGGTGATCGCCGCGTTCAGCAGGCCTGACCACCACGCCAGCGCCATTGATGCCCCGCGCAGGGCATTGCCCCAGCCCGCAGGCGCTGGCGCGTAGAACTGCTCGGCTAAAGAGATGGTTGGCGCCAGTTCTGCCGTATCTGTAGCGCATACGGTAATAATCAGGCGGCATTATCACCGTTGTTGCTTTTCTGCGCATTGCGGTGCGCTTCCCGCGAGCAATACAGACGGTGCAATTCTGCCGTCAGTTCTATCAGGCGACGCTTCGCTCGCCAGCGTTAATATGCGTTCATGTTTTTCTGGCGTTGTTTGCGGGTATTGTAAAAATCCAGCCAGCTGCGTCTGGACGCCATATCACCAGACTTGCCAGTACTGGACGCCCCCGGCAATGATGGTATACGGGCTGAAATCAGACTAAACTCGGAATACTGGTAATCTGAACTGCAGAACTGATCCGGCAAACGGCAATCGAACTGGACTCGAGACAAATATGGTAAATCAGGACTTGGGCGCAAAATGATAAATAAGATAAAAGACATCCAATCAGAACAGGCAAAAAATCTGGAACTGCATGTATTAAATATGTAGTCGATTCGCCGAGACAGGCTGTCATGGAACATGTATTAAATCTTGTAAAATTGAACTGGCTGTTGAATGGAACCAGTTCATCGGGCAATATTCAGATGTGGTAAAAATCATCTAACTTGACGGTAATTCGGAAACTATACAAGAATTTAAAGAGGCTGATAGAGGTCGCCATAATATTAAAGCGCTACAAGGACCACAAGCGCCACCGTTCTAAAGTTCCACAAGTTCCTACTTTTCCTAGGGATTTCACCGTTTCACTAGGGACCAACACACCAAGTCCATAGCGCCACTGATATTGTTTCATTAAGAAGTTCACAGCACACTGGTTCTACTTCCCCATTATAACGCCTGGATCCGCTTGACTTCTGCAGGTCTAGCGCCAACGAGATTGTTAACCTCAATGAACACATAGATGTCAGTTATACTTTGAACCTGGTTCCAACAATATGGCTTATCCAGTGGCACTGATGAATACTGTGAGTAGTTTGTGAACTTTAGTGGCTCTTGTGAACCCCAGCGGCGCTTGTGAACCTCGGTGGCGCTCATGGACCTTGGTGGCAGTTGTGAACCCCCATCAGGCCCCCTTTGGGCACCCTCGCATATTTCCGGAACTACCCCACTAAACTACCCAACGTTATCTTGATTTTTTGTTTTTTTTGCATTGACTTGATTGTAAAAAGTATTGTTTTGCTACTAGATCAGCTAGAATTTGGAACTATCTTCCACAATATATTCAAAATTCTCCAAATGTTAAGACATTTAAGAGAAATTTAAAAAAGGTTGATTTTGGGAATTTTTTGTGCGGCACATGTGAGCGCAATCTATTTGCCTGTGTATCCAGGACATTTCACATTTTACACTATGCTATTTTATTTTTCTTGTGACTTTGTTTTACCCTTGTTTTTTTTCGAATAAAGTACTACTATTAGTATTAGTATTTTGTCATTGTCCTGATTGATTGTCCGGATTTTACCCAATTTGTCCCATCCCGACCAGTCCGATCCTACATACCAAATACATCGTCCTGATCTTTTCATTATGTTGATTGATTGTCCGGATTCTACCCATTTGTCCTGAGTCTGGTTCTGGTCCCAGTTCCAGATTTTACCCATTTGTCCTGAGTCTGGTTCCAAATCCGGATTTCACCTTTTACCCTAGCAAAAATCCTGGCTAAGCTCATGCCTCTTTGCGCCGATTTCTTCTATCTTTTGGTAATTTCTATCATTTTATTGCAGTAAAAGTCTAGCGCTTTGAGCGTATAATAAGCATTTCTTCCATCCAAGACGTAAAAAAATTTTGATGAAAAATAATTTTTTCCATTAGTTCAAATAGTGCAGGAGCAGGATGATGTGAAAGGCCCAAAAACACGTCATTTAAAAGCCCCTGCCCGTTTTTATGGGTTTCTTAGGCGGAAAAATTTTTTGGTCTATCCTCCTGGCGAAGATCCTGGCTACGCCTACGAATAATGTGTCAAATAATATGATTTGAAAAACCCCCAAAAGTTTAATTTTTTCTAGAAAAAAATCCCAAAAAACCCCGACAATTAGGAAACCCTAAAAACCCAACAGCCTCAAAAAACCACGAAAATTGGGGGAAAACCTCCATCTTGGCAATAGCAACCCTACAGGGTTGCCCAAGTGATCTTGTCAAAAAAACCCAATTTTAACCTCAAGCTGCCTAAAAGCTAGTGATTGACTGGGGCCCCGCGCCCCAGCTATCCCCAGCCATTTTTCAGCATCCCATGGCCCCGGCCAGGGCATGATCAAAAAATGGCCGGGGCCGGGGAAAAATTTAGTGTAATTAGTATTTTTTACAGCATTTGATACTGCCAGTCATTTTTAATCAATGGGCAAGTGTTAATTTTGAGAAGTGTACTGGTTCGACCATATGTATACTTAGTCCTTGTTATATCTTTGCTACTGAGTATAAATGAGCTTTTACTGAATAAATGTTCAGGACAATCTGTATGCTTTCGATTCCTTCACTTAACTTATCAAACCAAATGCTACTTTTATCTCATTTATTCGTAGCTATGTGGTGGCTAAAAGATTTAAGTTAGCTATACGTACACCTGATTTTGTAGTCTCTTCCCCTAATTTGAATATATTCAAATCTAGATTAATTGATGTCGACTTATCCAAATTTATTATAGGGCGGGCTTAAATCGTCATTTTCATGACTCGCTCATAGCCTTTTGCTGTACGCTTTTTAGGGATGCAACGGGTACCCGGACCCGGACCCGGACCCGATTATTACCCGGTTCTTTTTTGGACCCGGACCCGTACCCGTTATTGAAAATTTTTGAGACCCGGACCCGGACCCGGAACCGTTAAAATTTTGCTTGAAAAATAACGGGTAACGGGTATTAAAAAATTTAAAAAGATGCGAATGATGAAAGACTTGAATGGCGACTAAAGACTTTATTTCGAACTTCTAAATCTTCACATTAATACCAGATAGTATTTCAAAAACAATCAGATTCATCTACTTGTATTAGTTTAAGAGGCAATGAATCAGCGTACTGTCAAGGTGTTTTTGAATTTGTTCAAATTTTTTTCTGTATGCAGGGGCGGATTTAAGGTTGGCGGGGGGCGGCTGCCCCCTCCCATTGGCCAAAAACAGTCGGCGAGATAAAGAAGTTTATGCAATTTGCAATGATTCTTATCCGTCAGTGACCATAATTTCTCAAAATTTTCCGGCGCAGCGCCGGATAACATTTATTTACTTTCTTGGCGACCTGGAAGCACGGTCTTTTTTTATTCGGCAAAGATTTTTACCGATGTACAAAGACTTTTCGGAACCGTCTTTGTACATGTACAAAGATTTTTGGAAGACAAAAACTGCAGAAAAGGTCTAAAATTCGCAAACATTTTCGGCGCTTCACGCCGAAATGAGTAATTGTGTATAATTGTGTATCCTATATATCTTTATAATAGCAGAAATCGCATTTCGAAAGAAAAAGGTCAAATTTTTCGGCGCTTCGCGCCGTTTTAAGACGATCTTGATGATTTTTGCCCTCATAAAACCAGGAATTACATAGCTAAAATACTGTCAACAACTCTGTTTTTACCACACTAAAGTCGCTACCATACTATATCATAGTACTCAAAAATTTGTGTGCACAAAATGTACAAAGACTTTTAGGGACCATGTTTGTATATACATGGATAAACGGACCTTATAAAAAAACACTGCCTGGAAGCCATTTTCTGTTCATGTAGGTTTCAAAACAATTTTAACAGCAGAAACAGCTATTTTTGCACAGTTTTCTTCTATTTTCAATTAAAAATTTAGATGTTTCGCATCAAATGCTATAAATATAGGAAATCAAGCAGTAAATCATGCTTCTAGACGTCTATCTGCCTTAATTTCACAAATTTTCCGGCGCTCTGCGCCAGATTTTTGTTAAAGTCAAAGAAATTTAATGATTTTTTTCGCACAAAATTGTGTAAAATTTTAAAATATTAAGAAAAATATTGCGTCAAAAGTGATTTTATGTAAAAGTATACAACGTAACACACCGAAAAAACGCTATTTTGCGCGTCAAGGGCAAATATTCGGACCTATTTTTGACTGTTTTTGAAAAGTTGGAATACGCCTCCCTAGGAAAATCCTAGATCCGCCACTGTCTGTTTGAGTGGCTTCTGTGAAAATGGCCAGCCATTTGTCGGCAAATAAGGCGCATTTTTAATCGTTTGCTGCTGTTCGATAGCCTGGATAAATGAGCTGAGAAGTATGTACATGAAACTTGCGAAAAATAAGTTTTTTGTCACTACCGCCTTAACAATCAAATATCAAATTATGCTCCGCACAGCTTGCACTTGGTAATGTTTGTACGATTATCGCGTACAATAAGGTGCACCTGCAAGAAATTCATAAAGATATTGTATGACTCGTAGTTAATTTAAGAATCTACACGCTAACTCACTAATTATTTTTTAATGTCCCACGAATAAAGCATGTTTTCGGGCACTTCGCTTAAATATTGTGCTGCATGATGCTCAGCACCTAAAGGTGATGCATGCAAAATCCACTTTATCAGCTTAAAGTCGTCCGAAATTGAATATGCTGTTAGACTTAAAAATTAAAACGTTGGGATTAATCAATTATGTTACAGAGTTTTCAAGGTTAAGAAAACTTGCCTAAACAATGATTCGCTGATGCCAGACCAAATGTCAGTCGTGAATGAAATACCGATTTCAACGCATTTCTTAACCTGCTCAGCTATTTTTCCCGCACACTTTCATATTCACTCAGTACTTCATTTTTATAAAATGTTCTTGATTTAAGCTCATATAACGGAATCTAGAAAATAAACTTGATTAG
The DNA here is from genome assembly GCA_036768485.1 of Mermis nigrescens. Classification (NCBI taxonomy): domain Eukaryota; kingdom Metazoa; phylum Nematoda; class Enoplea; order Mermithida; family Mermithidae; genus Mermis; species Mermis nigrescens. Next base: position 1,505,312 of record JAVLUZ010000150.1, on the reverse strand, counting down.
TTTATATTACTCGAAATTCAATAGGCAATTTAAAAAGAGAACTTCTCGCTTCAATTCCATAAAACCAATATTTTCGAGAGACTGAAACGGCTGATCGTCCAGTGCAATCATCCGAGCAATTTTTTATCAATATGTCTCAAATTTATATCGTTTCTGCCCCTTTTTTTGCTAAAAAATTATAGATATATATCACCTTTAGATGTATAAATAATTATTCAAATCACTTATTCAAAAACTTTAACTTTTTGTTGACTGACATTCTGAAAATAAGAAGCAATCACACAATCTGCGTGCATTAAAAAATTAGCTGTATATGAATAATAGGACCATTTTGTTCATATAAGACATAATTCACAAATTCTCGTGGACCCGGACCCGGACCCGTTATTTTTTTCAGACCCGTACCCGGACCCGGACCCGTTATCTGAAAAATTCGAGACCCGGACCCGGAACCGATATTCCAAAAAATCTGGACCCGTTGCATCCCTAAATTCTTTTGACCGTACGTTTTATTACACTTTTACATCTTGCGTAATTGTCGCGTTTCAGTAATAAATTATTTCATTCATTCATTCAAATATGTTCTATTTCTAGGTGGAAATTGTACCTTTTCAGAAAACTATTTTAACAAACAACACTTTTGCATTTAATTGAATGGGAACCGCCTGATTTAAAACGCGTTTCTTGTGTGATAGTTATAAGGACGGAATTAACTGCGCTGCAGAATAGCGTTCGATCCAATATGTCTCATTTATTACGTCCAATATATACCTATTCCGCCCAATCGCTACATCTCTGTGATTCCACTACTTCCGTTTCTGGTTTTGTTAATAACGATTATTACTTCTGTTTTTCATCGGAGCTTTCTCATTTCTATTCAAAGTCTTTGTTTCTTATTTTAACTTGCTCGGAAAATTTATGCTCTGTTAGGGCATTTACTGTGCGCCATCATTTCTATTCGCTTCCAGGGGTGGTGAAATCAAAAAAATTTTTAAAGTGCCTTTTTTACCGTAAAAACGCTTAATATTTGTTGAGAAAACGATTTTTAAGCATTTCTGATGATGCTCTTTCTTTCTAGAACATATAAACACGAAAAAATTTCTAAAAAATTGCATTAAATTGACCAAAATATAGTCAAAAAGTGACTATTTCATGACAATTTGGCGCGAAGCCCCAAAAATTTGACAATTTTGAGCCATTTGAACGCTAAAAACGCTTAAATCTAGACACTTCCTAAGATTTTCCTTAAAAAAAGTGTGAATTCTAGGGCAGTGAAAAATCTTTTGCGGAAGGCGAAAATTTTGGGGGGGTCGCTCATTATTTCTCTTCCTATCCCCACCCCAAGTTTGTGTAATGCAATAATATTTTCCTTCTCTGACTCCGGCCCCCAGCCCCGGCCCCGGCCGGGGCCGGGGATTTTTCAGCCTCGGTACCGCCCCGGCCTCGGTACCGCCCCGGCCTCGGTCAAAAAAGTTGCCCCGGTCAATCAACAATAACAACAACAACAATTTATTCGCTAAGTCGAAAGAAAATATTAACATACATGGATAAGACGAATGAACGAAAATGAAAATACATGAAAGACAAAACAAATTAAGTATGACTTAGCAGGGTAAACGTAAAGGCAATAGGAAAAACTGCTCTTACTAACGCCCTGTTTAAGAAATTTAGAAAGGTTTAATCTTTTAAGCTTAGTCAGAAAAACGTGTCTATTTGGAGCACTTACCTATAATCTGTTCAGGTAGAGAGTTCCAGATACCAACCGATAGTAAAGCATAGGCGCACAAAAAACCTCAATCGCTAAAAAATGCCTCTGACGGTCTCACAAAAACCCCAAAACGGGGGAAATCCCCAACTTTGAAACTCTACCCTGCAATGCAGCAACCAACCAGTCTTGCTTGGCCAGGTCAAAATTTTAAAAACTGCCTCAATTCTTGGGAAAAACTACCCTGTACAAAGTAAGTGGCCCAAAAAAACTGCCACGGGCCCCTCAAAAAAGTGCCACCCTGTGGTTAAGCAAAGGAGTGAAAAACTTCCAAAAAATCAAGAAACTGCCACTCCGGCAACGATGAATGCAAACCCTATCGTTCGTTTACTTTCTATTTTTCTATTTATACAGTAATATATTATCTAGAAATATCTTCGGCAACGTAAGCACTTGTATTAGTAAGAAGTCATCAATACGAGAAAGAAGCAAAGGAAAAAAAGAAAAAAGAAGAAAGAAAATGAGGAGAAAAATAAGTAAGTAAATAAATAAATAGATAAATAAAAAGGCAAATACTAAAAAAGAAAAGAGAAAAAGAGAAAAAAGAAAGACAGATATAGAGGTACATCATGCTATTAGTAAGAAAGAAACAAGAAGGACGCGCGAAATAGCACAAGTGTACCTAAAAATTATATTATGAGAGATTACATGTTTTATGAGGCGAAGTCTAAATAGAACAGAAAAAGTAGGCAAGATTATAAGACGAAAACTTACATAAAAAAGAAAAGGAAAAGGAAAAAAGGAACGTATGTCTATTTTTTATTTTTGTTTAATTCTTATTACAGTATTAGTTTTTACTACACAAAGGGTTCTTCAATTATGTTCTCATAGTTGATAATTGTTAAGACACGCTTTTCTAACAGTTTCGACCTTTCCCTTGGTTAACTTTGACACGTCAAGAATTGATTATAGGCACCTCAAAATGACATAGGTATATTAGAGTCTGTTTCATTTAAATTTGCGGTTTTCTTTTAAATTTTTTCGCAAGAATCAGGCTACAAAAGCGCTTTAGAATTTTGCTACAGTAATGCATGTTAGCAATGGCATACGAGGGGTGTTCAATAAGTCCATAGCTTTTTATTAGCAAGAAGTCATATAAATTTGAAGAGTTTATTTTTCAATGTAATCGCCAGCAATGTTGTGGCACTTGAGCCAGCGTTCCCTACACTTTTCTATTCCTGAAAACCAAAAGGTCACGGGTTGACTGTCCAACCACTGCATCACAGTCGCTTTAACGTCCTCATCAGTCAAAACGCCTTCCCTTGAAATCGGAATTCACTTTTTTGAACACATGAAAATCACTAGGGGCCAAGTCGGGTGAATAGGCAGGATGTGGAAGCTGTTCAAAATTGTAAGTGCGGTGCACATACACGCTCATCGAACTCTTGCGCTTTCCCGTCAGCATATTTCGCTGTTCGGATGTGCTTTCCCATCAGCTCGTTTCGCTGTTTGTATGTGCTTTCCTGTCAGCTCATTTCGCTGTTCGGATGGATAAGCTATTCATAGCTTTTGCGCATTCTTTTGCGCTTTAAACCGTCGAGAAGACATTTCATCTCCAGAATAAATGGCGCAAATTTTCAGATAATTGAGCACTGGTTCGGCTCGCGCAAGCGACCGAACACTGCGCAGTGGCGGGTCTGCGGACCTGCCCAGTTTTAGGCTTCTCAATTACAAAATTACAAAATGACAATCGGCCAAGGTTTGCTGAGCAACTTTTGCTTTGTGTGGCTGCGCATATCGTGCAAAATGAGCACTCCTCTGCTCAACATGCCTACAGAGTATAGCGTGTTCCCCTGGGACAGTGTGCTGTAACATAGCCTATGCTTTAGCATAGGCGGGCGGGCCCAAACTTGCTACCTGGGGTTGGGGCCAGGTAGAAATGCTGTAGCATGGGCAATGATGAAGGATAGGAAGGGGAGGGGCCTGGGGCGTGCCTGGACCTTCCCCTAAGCCTAAGAAATGGTAGCACTCCGTGGGCAGCGTTCGCATAAGCCTAAGCGACCCTGTGGAGGTGGTCTAAAGGGCACCAAGGCCTACCCGTAGGGAGGGGAGGTGGCATAAGGGAACAGTCCTGGAAAATGAGAGTTTCCCAGGAAACTTTGATTATTGATTGATTTTATTTATTTTTTAGTTATTCACGAACCGGCGGTCGGATTTGTGTGAAATTTGGAGATAATGACGGGTATATGACGAACCTGGTATATTTATATTGAGAGATGTAACAGTCCCTGCAGAGGGGTCTTAAAAGAGGGGACTAATTATTAATTGGTTTTTAGTTGTTTATGAACATTCTTCTTGAACATTTTTTGAACATTTCAAGAGTCATACCCATACGTGGGCAGCAAAAAAATTCTTGGGGGGGGTGCAAGATTTTTTGAAGGTCAAAAAATGGCCTTAAAAATGGTGGTATGGTGATAAAAACACCATTTTTCGACGTTTCTCATCAAGCACTATCCATTGGCATCAAAAAATTGCGAAAAAAACGAAAAAAATTTTCAAAAATTGAATTCTGGGTGGGTATTTTGATTTCTGGGGGGGCATTTTGGTTTCTGGGGGTGCATACCCCCCAAACCCCCACGCCCAGGTAGGGTTATACCTGAAGATCGCTATGTCGACCCATACCATTGTAAAGTAGAACTGATGATAGATGTAAAGTAAGCCAAGGGGCTCAGCAAGCTTCCCATAAAGGTATGGGGTGCCCAATTTCGCCAATATTTGCATTTAAAAAATTTTTCATCTATTACGAGCATTCTAAGAGTCATTCCTGATGACACCCATAACAGCGAATAAGTAAGTAAAACTAATGTAAAGCGTCCAGTCCTTGGAGGGGGTTTCCAGCAAAATTTATCGATTGATTAAATTATTTTTTAAATAATTCATCAACTGGAGCTTGAGTCAAACTGAAAATTTTCGGGATATCTGTGGTGTGAATGATAGGTTCAAAAAGCATAAGATATTGCACAGCCCACATACTTTAGTTATCCTAGAGCACATAAACTGATATCTCGTGAACCACAGACTGGATTTAAAATCGAATTCTAAAATTTTCATGAATGTGTGCTAGACTTTGTATTCACATAAAATGAATGCATCAGATTTGCAGTAACAGTGTTATATTATGTATCTTTATATCTCCAAAATCAATGAATGAGATGAAATTTACAGAATTTATTAAATGCACGCCAGACATGGTATTTTTTATATAAGCATATTTATAGATTACCATAACTGTGTTATATTGCACAGGCTTAGATATTAGTGGTTAGATATAACGGAAATTTAGCAGATTTGGTGGATAAATGCTGAAATGCAGTATTTATGAAATGGAAGTCCCTGATTAATTTATAGCATATAAGTCCATGTCTTGTGAATTGCAGCTTCAATCAAGCTGAAATTCTAGAAATATACCGGTTAATTGATGCCTCGCATAGTTAATGAATTACAGTCATACGTTCAGCTTTCTAATAATCTTAAAAATGTGCTGTCATTTTAGCTTCATGCACGTGAGGAGTGGGAGGTTTTGGTTGGTCTAGACCCCCAGAAAAAAGATGGAAAATTTTGTGGGGAAAATGAGGCAAAGTGAGGGCAAAAAGGATGAAAACTGAAAAGTTTTTCAAATTGACCAGAAACTGTGTAATAACACAGTTTTAACGCTAGTCTAGCGCTTATATTAGTTTTTGAGTTTATTTCGGCTCAAAAAAGCTAAATTTTTGACCCCTATTAGACCAGCTGATCCCTCGGCCATGCTGTGCATCTATGGTAATGAGTACCATGCATACGCACAATCACAGAGGTGCACTATGGTATATGTCAATCAGAATCACTATTACTTGTCAAGCTACGTAAATCTTACAACACAAGGACCATATTTAGCCTGAATTAAGTGATAATCATAGAAGTATTCAGCATCAGTCTAAATTTCCGCTTAAAAACAAATTTCATAGAACTGCCCGAAATATCTGCTTTGTTAGCCCATAGTTTTGATGGCTTAAAAAGACTATCAGGATAATTAACTAAGTCAACAGTCTTTGCTTATACTTTTTTATAACTGCAAATGCAAAGAACCAGTTCCATTGCAACAGTGAGCCTCGTTAAGCATACAATTAAGAACCAATAAGGCTGTTCAAATTTCGTACCTAATGGAGATGAAGTTATTGCACATAAAGGTGGTAAGCTAAAGTATAGCTTGAACAATAATGCTGAATCAACCAACATTCATAGCTAGCAACACATTAGATTTCTGCATATCTGCATGAATAAGCATGAAAAAGCTGACAAAGTCCAAAAGTACTGAATTTTGTACATATTTCTGCCTAAAATTCAACAAATTTCATGCAGAGTTTAGAAATTGTCTGATTAGATTTTAGGTAGGCTTTAGAATTTATGAGATTCCTTACAATTTCTTATATAAACATATGATTTCATTGAATAAAATTAAAGAAAATCAAGTGCTTGTGATTTTTGTCTTACGTGTATAATTGGAAATTGCTTTTAAAATAGGATAAAAGTTGACATAGTACTCTGGATGAGTTAAATACAATAGGAGAATGAGTGCTACCCATGTTTTAATCTTTCTGTATAAGGCTCTTGAGAGACATATGTATTTTCTCAACATGCTAACAATATTTTTTATCTAACTGAACAAATTTTTGTATTGTTTTGGAAATTTTTTGTAATGTTTGGAAAATTTTTTGTAAAGTTTGGAATATTTTTTGTAAAGTTTGGAATATTTTTTGTAAAGTTTGGAATATTTTTTGTAAAGTTTGGAATATTTTTTGTAAAGTTTGGAATAAACTTTACATGCTTAAGCATAGTACTTTTGTAAAGTTTAGAATATTTTTTGTAAAGTTTGGAATATTCTTTGTAAAGTTTGGAATATTTTTTGTAAAGTTTAGAATATTTTTTGTAGAGTTTGGAATATTTTTTGTAAAGTTTGGAATATTTTTTGTAAAGTTTGGAATAAACTTTACATGCTTAAGCATAGTACTTTTGTAAAGTTTAGAATATTTTTTGTAAAGTTTGAAATATTTTTTGTAAAGTTTGGAATATTTTTTGTAAAGTTTAGAATATTTTTTGCAAAGTTTGGAATATTTTTTGTAAAGTTTAGAAATTTTTTGTTGAATTCGAAATTTTTTTCGGAAAATTCTGAAAATCGGTTATACTAGCTGCATTGCTATGATATATTTTTATCGACCTGTGTGGCTAGGATACGTCTATGAAGGAGGGAAAATGTTTGTCGTGAGTAAAATTAACTAAAACCTCGATTGCTTCTATCAAAATGCGATACATGTTTTGTTAATTAAACAAAGAAACATTCAATTCTACATGCGCGCTTGAGCTGTGCGTGTGTGGCATAGATTATGGTGAAACAGCTGAGGTTGTTGTCTATAAGACTGTAAATCTGACTGAAAATGGAGCAATTTTGAGATTATTACACGTTTTTATGCAAAGAGATTTAATTAATCAAGAAGTCCAACACCCCATTGCCTTCATAAATTTGCATCTTGGCTTCTGAAATTGTTAATAAAGTAAGTTAAAAATCAATGTTTAGTCCTAAGTTAGTGTCCCAGCGCCCAGGAATTGTATATGAGTAGAAGAATTAGTGTTTGTATTCATTAATTTAATAGTAATTTTTGGCGCGCTTTCAAATTATATATTCTGATAGAACTTACACATACACCAGAGTTTAGTTGACCTAGAATGGTGATGTGCAAAACTGCTCTAAATTGATTGAATTTACAATATTTTTATTTCTTTTGTCAATTATTTGGCAAATATTAGTATAAATGGCATCTGGAAGATTCGCCCCCAACATTAGCCCCCTCAGCACATTTACTGTTGTGAGATATATGGGAGTTTGCACTAATACAAATATGTTTACAAGGTCAAGTAATTCCTATGAAAAAATATCAGCAAATAAACCAAAAACAGTAGGGTGACCAACTTTTCCAAAACAGTTCAAAAAGATAAAAAACTTCTTATTTATATATAAAGTAGCGTTCGAAAAACGATACAATCACGTAGATGTATACTACTCGTGAACCGTGAAATTCTACAACGTAAAACTTTTTGGTGTATAACTTTTCTGCTATCTTCATATTTTTGCAAAGTTTTATATTTTTTGACTAAAAATTGATCTAGCTATAGGGAATCAAAACATGGAATAGTTACGTGATCCACCCTGCACAATAAAATGATTGCCAATTTATTGTACTCATTACTTGAGCTTATTTTATCCGCTGTTAACAGTAACTTTCATACAATTATTATTATTATTATTATTATTATTATTATTATTATTATTATTATTATTATTATTATTATTATTATTATTATTATTATTATTATTATTATTATTATTATTATTATTATTATTATTATTATTATTATTATATATTATTATTATTAGTATTGTTATTATTATTATTATTATTATTATTATTATTATTATATATTATTATTATTATTATTATTATTATTATTATTATTATATTATTATTATTGTTTATTATTATTATTATTATCATATTATTATTATTATTATTATTATTATTATTATTATTATTATTATTATTATTATTATTATGTATTATTATTATTATTATTATTATTATTATTATCATTATCATTAATAATAATAATAATACATAATATATATTAATATTATAATTATTATATTATTATTATTATATACTATTATTATTATTATTATTATTATATATGTATTATTATTATTATTATCATTATTATTATTTATTAATAATATTATTATTATTATTATTATTATTATTATTATTATTATTATTATTATTATTATTATTATATATTATTATTATTATTATTATTATATATATATTATTATTATTATTATTATTATATATTATTATTATTATTATATATATATTATTATTATTATTATTATTATTATTATTATTATTATTATTATATATTATTATTATTATTATTATTATTATTATTATTATTATTATTATTATTATTATTATTATATATTATTATTATTATTATATATTATTATTATTATTATTATATATATATTATTATTATATATATATATATATATATATTATTATTATTATTATTATTATTATTATTATTATTATTATTATTATTATTATTATTATTATTAATATTAATATTATTATTATTATTATTATTATTATTATTATTATTATTATTATTATTATTATTATTATTATTATTATTATTATTATTATTATTATTATTATTATTATTATTATTATTAATATTACGTATATTATTACGTATTATTATTATTATTACCATTATTATTATTATTATTATTATTATTATTATTATTATTATTATTATTATTATTATTATTATTATTATTATTATTATTATTATTATTATTATTATTATTATTATTATTATTATTATTATTATTATTATTATTATTATTATCATTATTATTATTATTATTATTATTATTATTATTATTATTATTATTATTATTATTATTATTATTATTATTATTATTATTATTATTATTATTATTATTATTATTTCTCTCTCTCTCTCTCTCTCTTGCCTGTAATTCATATATCTCAAATTATATGTCATTTTCAAAATTTGTACATACATACATTTCTGAAATGTCAGAAAATGGACTTTGCGAAAAAAGCCGGATTTTTTTGACAGAAATCTTTTTGACAATAAGATTGATGTTAGTGAAGTCGCGTCCTATCCGTGATAAGGTTTTTAACACTAATTCGCAAATTGCGTGTAGGGAAACAGGGATTGAAAAGTCCCCGTGTTTCGTTCCCTATCGGCTATGCGTAAATTCGAGTCAAACAAGAAAAAACTCGAATATAAACAAGCTAAGTTATCGTCGTAGGCAGTACAAAATTCGTTTTTCATTTTTCCATTCATCCTCGAATCCCCATATGATTGAGCAGAGCGTAATAATTTTCATCTGGCATTACAATTGCTAAGGTAAAAAAACTTCTCTTCGTCTTTTTTCTAACATGGCTGCGCTCAGAAGAAGTGAGCTGTTATTAACTCTATGAATTGGGACGTTAAATTATCACTTTCATCTCTATCACGGAAGCAGTCTGTTAAGCTCGTCTGGACCTAGTAATTGGCTGAATTAAAAAACTTTGTTTTGTACTGTGTTGAGTAAAATCACAGACATTATGTATGTAAATAATCCATTAGCTAGTATCTTAAAAAGTAGTCTTCGTTGATGACACGACCGACCAAATGGAATCTTGTACATAATCAGAATAGCGCATCCATTTTTTATAGTTAACTTGCGTGGAATAATAAAGTATGTTCATTTTGGGTGATATTCGAGGAATTAGCTTGACAACCTCAGCAGCATTGAGGGACGTTTGACTTTTTCTTGTCATAATTATTTTCTAATTATGAAAAGACGAGAGTCATTCTGACGATCCAGAAAGATTCCTTCGCCGATATTTTCATCAGACACCTGTTCATCAGCATCGAGAAATTGCGGAAAAAGTTACAAATATTATAAAATTAGAATTCGATATCATTTCGAAGTTTTGCAATTTATTGAAAAGTCCAAATATCAGGCTCCGTGGTCGAAAAATTCAAACGGTATCGAACTTCTTTGCGACTTTTGTAATTATTTTCTTGGAAAAAATTAAAAATTCTATTGGAATTTCCATCACGGATTAAAGCTAGGTCTTTTGCATTTCGATGACCCAAACAGGCCCACTCACAACGAGCGATTTAGCGTGTCCTAGATTGTCCATCTGCGATTTTATGTCCTAAACTTCAGTAGTTATTTCCGGAAGTGGCTTATTTGTGATTTCGTGAACTTATTGCAGTCTCGTACGAAAATGTTTCGGAGAACCTTACCAGTTATCATTGACGTTTCTTCGCCGAGTCTCACGGAATGCGCCGTGGCCGAGGCTTTGAAGCAACCAAAAGGAGATCAAATTTTGCCGCCAAATGAGCCACAATGTGATCAGGATGTGCCCAGCTGTTCCTTAAATACTACTGGAAATAATATCGATGCTTGTTCTTTAACTGACGATTTGATTGACGAGGATAATTCTTTATTATCGCTCGATAAAATAGAGAACATCCAGAAGCAAGACACATTCGAAGATGGACCAAATCATGGCGACGGTAATACTGAGCGATTTATGGTTTTAATTAGGTGTACGGGCAGTGCGTATTGCATACATTCTGGCGCGTCTACGGGGGGCCGAAATTTATGGGATGAAAAAGTGTCGCAAAATTTATCGCAGGTAGGAGCGGAAATATCCGCTTTTCAATATTTCTTATCACGCCCTATCCAATTGACATTAACAAATCGCGAAAAAACGAAAAAAATTGAATATTTTATTATGGTTTCTCCTGAGTACTTGTGGTCTTTTACAACTTAAATTTTATTTTAATAGAACTTTTAATTCTATTTATGTTTGACCTCGATTTATATTTAGTATTTAACTGAAAAAATGATTGAATAAATATGGTAGGTGAAGACAAAAATTTTTTTGATTTTTCTGAAATAGAGCTCAAATAATTAACAACTATTTATAGCTTAAAAAAATCATTTCATTGCATTTTACCACTATTCGTTGCATTGCATAATTTAATACATTATTAATCCTTAATTGATACTCATGCATTCACATAATTTTGAATCAATTCACCCATTCACTTTTTTACTGTTTCGAGATTCCGACAACTTCGTTTTCACTGAAAATATGCTTTTCTCTGTTCTTACTTCTTTGGTTTTTTAAATCAGGATTACTTTGTTTCGGGTCGGCCTCTGAAATGGACGTGGGGGTTTGTAAGACCTCCTCGAAAGTTCGGCTGACCACTCAAAAATCAAGAGACCCCCAGAATTTAATTTTCGGCGTGTTTTTGCGATTTAGTGGACTTTTGCTCCATCGGAACCCCAGAATGTGGTCGATGTGCATGTCTTGGCGGGATTTTTTTGTCAGATTTTAATCAAAAATCTGTTTCAAAGACGGACATTAACACCAAATATAATCCGCTTTTATCACCAGTATACAACATGTTCTGCTTACGAGAAAAATCAATGAAAAATGTTTCGCTAGCATTTCATACTCGAATTCCGATTGCCGCTTCTAACGAAGACGTTTCGGATTGAAATTTTCACCGCTTAGTGACAAAATTAAGACTTATACTAGCAAGTGTTCCCTCAACCGCCACTGATAATATCTTAGCAGCCCAAATTATGCATGTTTGTCATAAAAGCATGTGGTTTGAAAAGAAGCGCTAACATCTCGAAGACACATAGTATACGTTTTGGAGTACATGCATAGGTATCATTGTTTTCACTTTGTAATGCTTGCTAATAAAATTAGCAAAGTACACTTTTCTTCGAGAAGCTTCTATTGCAGCTTGGTCATTTTAGCAACCGAAGTCTTATTTGTCGCAATGCACACACGGATATAGAAGGTATATGAGGCCAGTGCACTTCTAGGGAATTCTGTTGTTCAGAGAAGTGAACTTTTTCCAAAGAGCAGGCGCCAGGCCGTAGTAAGCGTTGCGTAGTTAGGCAGGACGCTTTTTCGCATAACATTCCTAATTGGAGAGGAGTTTGGAAACTGACGGCCATTATTCAGTGCCCGTAGGCGTTTTCGTTAAGTTTTAATGACACTCCTTTTCATTCTTCGTTTCTCGAGTACCTACTATGTAGCTAGCTTAGTAGCTAGATAGTAGCTAACAGCTTGATCCGTTTGCCTTATGTTAAAAAAACAAGAGGTAACGCCGGTCGGGCCATGCGAATGTCACTCGGAGAGTTGAGTAACGAAAAGTTGCTCGCGAATGCGTATAATGAGCGAGAATTGTCTTTTTAGGGCCAGTAGGAACTTTTGGTTCTTTTGGCTCGCCACTTTTTTCTTTTGTTGTTTTGTCTGAAGCTGAATCGTCTGTGGTTTTCGTTTACATGTGCTTTAATCGTCAGCAGGCAATTACCTGAGTTCGGTCTGGCCGACTGCACGTAGTGCTTTTTAGTCAAATAAAAGATTCGTGGATTTTATTTTTTGCGAGATTTTAAACTAAGCATCTTTAGTAGATGCAAATGAATGAAAGAAAATTTAATAAAATTTCGATTAGAGGATAGTTATCGAGGCGCTTGATAGTTTAGAGAATCTGGATAACGCTGATTCAAGTGCACTGGCCGATTCTACTATGCTACACATTAATCGACCTGCGGGATTTAACGTATTGGGCCCGACATTCAAGGCCGATAAGAAAATAGGTAGACTTCGTATTTGATCAAGTTCGCCGTTGAATTCTTGAAGAATTCACAGGCTTAAACGTTGAGTCAAGAATGTAAACTCGCAATATTTTGTAATTCAGTGAAGATTGGTTAAGATTAAGACTATGAATAATTTTGATATAAAAAATAACCTGCTAAGTATTAATGAAATAAGTATAAATCCACCCTTTGATCCTTTTTTGAATTGTAGGAGGCTTTTGTAGAATAATACATCATATTCTAAAAAAGCAACTACCAGTCACAGTAGAATGGCTAGTACGCTTAAGTCAAAAAGTTATATTTCGTGCTCTGTGCACTATGTATACATATAAATATGTACAGAAAACTGTGTTTCCTGGGCTTTTTGCACGAACCTCATTTGCACGCACACAAAAAGGAATTTTTTAGCATAGTCAGGTTGTATTCATAAGGTACATTATTCTCCATAAAACTCTTCAATAAATATACATTTTTCAATATTGCTGTCATTTCGAGAAGAAACTCATATAATACGTAAAAGTAGGCGTGAGGTGTTCAAAATTTTGAGGGTTTTGTGCTAAACAGGACTTTGGACACTTGAAATTAAATTTTAAATACGAATTTTCGCTTATCTTTTCTTCTTTATTTGAAAATGTTCGTTTGCACGCCGTATAAATGAGCATCAGAGTCAATTTGCACGACGTTTGCGCTGCTAAAAAATAGTGGTTTGAGACATTATAAATCTTTAATTCACAGAAATTTATGACTCGAAATTCTTAGGATAAAAATGAATACCTACATCTGTACCGCAAATTTGATTATTTCTCAAAATGCTTATTCAACCTTGGTTTCCCATTTCGCTAGCCTCCTTTACACAGTGTTTTAAAAAAACGCTTCACTACAAAAAACGGTATACTGTAACGTATACTTGAAGTTAACGATTGAAACTTACAAGAGTGTAGTCCTATGTTTGCTTGCATGCCTGATATAACTTTATTATAAGATAAAGATTTATTTTATGTCTAGAGCTCTTCTTCTAAAACTACTCAGTTCGAGTTTTAGCGCAAAAATTTCTCATAAGTTTTTGCCTAAATAGTGATATCTGACTGCTCGTAGATACACTTGAACAACATTTCTTGTACAAAATGTGAAATACACTTTTGCACACCTGATAAAGCAAATTTTTGAGCTGGGATACGACCATATGTGGGCAGCACAAAAGTTCTGGGGGGAGGTGCAAGATTTTTCAGTGGTAAAAAAATAGTCATAAAAATGGTGGTATGGCGGAAAAAACATCATTTTTCATCGTTTCTCATCGAGCACTCACTATCTATTGGCATCAAAAAATTGCGAAAAAACAAAAAAATTTCAAAAATTCTATTCTGGGGGGTATGTTGGTTTTTGGGGGTATTCGGCCTTCTGGGGTGCATACCCCAACCACTCCTCCCCACGCCCACGTGTGGATACGTCCCTCAACAAAAATTCAATTACTTCATTGATCAGTTCCGCTACTGTTCAAAACTGTCCATCTAAGCTGATAGATGTCATCGTGTGTCCAACTTATTGTAACTTTACACAGCAAAACTAGTCGAGCGTGTCAAATAAAATTTTTCACATTTGTAGTTAATGGTTGTGTCTCCAAACGTTAAAAATTTCAGCAGTCTAAGTGCGTGTTTTAAAAATTTAATAGTGACCGTCTCAATTTTGGCAAAAATTTTTTTAAAATTTTTTGAGTCAAAACTTGAAAAATGTAGTTTTAGGAGAAAAGCTATGGATTCAGAGCGACAAATGCTTCCCTTTTTACTAAATTTTGCCAAGCGAGCGAATAAAACACCGGACTACACTATGGTGAAGCTTCAATTGCTAATTTTAAGTATACGTTACAGTATATGATTTTTAGTAGTGTTGAAATACTTTTTAATATAATTTTTAACTACTAATTTTCATTCAAAGCGGCTGTATGGACGCCTAGTTCAGCGTCAGCTGGAAACCGGTCTAATTATCAGACATCCGCGGATAATTGTCCATGCAAACCCGAATCGCTGAACAAGTTAGTTTCGCCGCTGGAAACTTTAACGTCGCCCTCAAATTCCCATGCCACATTTAAATCGGTAGCAACGTTAGATGCAAAATTTGCTCAAAGTGAAGAGAAGGATAACGAAAATCTTATTGAGGTACTTATTAGCGTTAATTTTCACGTCGTTTCTTTTAAAAAAGTTTGACCTAGTAAACTCATTTCGCTTCTTACGTATAAAACCGTCATTGCGGCGTTTTGTGCATTTGAATAAGCGCCATGGTACCATGAGCCAAGCTCTGCTCTATTCATATATGACTATATTCAGATTTGAATTCAATGCCTTTTCTTTAGCTTTGTGGATAAAAATTACACATTATCACATAAAAACATAACTTTTTGCTATATTGTTTAATTATTCAGTAGATCAGATCTTGTTAAACATTAAACTGAATTATGTGCCCTTGTCTTGTTCCGCTCACCCGTGAGCTGGCCGTGACTACAAGCGCCGATAAAATTTCTTTAGACATCTGCTTCAAAACTCTTGATTGAGCTTAGAACTTGAAAAAAGAAAAACTAAAAAACGTATAACGATTAATGAATAACTCAACTTTAGATTTGATAGCTCCTCGTTTTGTATTGGAACTACAACACCGTGTTTTTTTACTGCCGAACGGTCATGCTTGTTGTGATGCTCCCTAGCTTGTGCTAGAGGAAATCAAATGCATGTTCAGTTTAAGTCGCAATGTTTCATTTCGCAATTTTTCATCGTTTTTTCAATATTTTTTATTTTTCTCTACAATGACAATGCGTTATGATGAGCAGACATGCAGTCAAGGCCAAAATACTGATAAAAATTTTAGGTTATGTATCTGAAAATGACTATAAACTGTGGATTAACGCAATTACGTACGCTATTTTAACATTTACACCTGTTTCTGAGGAGTTTTCAGCTTAAAAAGCTCTTACGTTGACCTCCCCAGACCCACCATGTCGGCATCTATAGTTGTGTATGACTAGAAAAGAAAACCAAATGGATTTTATTACGTTCCTAAGCATTAGAAACAGTCGAAATGCAGCGATAAGTACAAATATTTGATATCACGAGTAGAACACAATCTATCGATGTTAATGAGTAATGAAAAATAAGCAACTACAAAGTCATACCTGTAGAAGCCATGCTTTTCATCATAAGATTTGGATGATTACCTTAAAAATATGCCAAAGAATATTATTCTCGTAAATATTTTATTCGATATAGGGCTCAAACATAAAATTTGTGCAAATCGAACTAAAACGATAATAGACAAAGCTTTATTATATCCGTTTATAATCAGCTTAAAAACAGCTCCAAATGACTGGACATCATCTTAGTTCATGGCAATGCAATGATACAGCTCTTATGTTTGTAAAATTAAGTATCGGTAGGAAATTTAATGATGCTTCAATTAGTATATTCAAATTTTAGTCATCGATTTCTGCCTCACAAATCGATTGTTTGGACTCAGATTTTACGCTATCGATCTATTATTCTTCTACATCTAGTCATCATCGTTATGTCTTTGTACATTCATTCGAATGGAATTATGGTCTGTTGCGATATGCAGTCGTATTACGCAAATTCACTATGCTATTTTTTATCACTTCCTATCATGTTTTATCACTTACTTTACTATTTACTTTCTTTTTATCACTTTCTTTACTAGTCAAAAAGTGCTGCTTGAAAACACTTTCTTCGATATGAAAGAACAAATTTTTGGGGTCCTTTATGACTAACATAAAAAAATTTGAGTGCAGTGGTTAGACTAAAATTGTGGATCTATCCACTAAATTCTGTGGAGTTTAAACGAAGGAACACTGATCGAATATTCTGGTGTGACCCAAAGAATTTTCTGCAGTGAATTAAAAATTAATCTCTATATTATATTCGTCTTGTTACTTTCTCTTTGTCATGCGAATCCACAAAACATTATTATATATCTCTAGAGCTGTACTCTATTGTATTGTTTATTATTCTTACATCGAATAGAGATCAAAAGTCCTACAATCTATACTCAATGGTTTCAGTAAAATTGTCAAAATTTTTGTGTTTCAAACAATTCTAACAATTCACGACATGTTTAATCATGTCAGTTTAGTCATCAACTTATGGTCACAAACAAATCATGCCATTAGATAATACCGTTTGTGTTATCCCAAGAAAAAATATAACTATGTAAAAAATAAGCCGGTTATCTGTCTCTGAAGAAGCGAAAATAACCGACCTTCCACATTAATTTCACATTTGCCTTTCATCCATCCAAATTCCATCCGTATTGAATAATTTTCAACTAAGATTTTCGAATAATTACACTGACTTTATTAATAATTAACATAAATGGGTGTCCACTTGGTATGAGCGTAAATTCAAAAAAATTGTGCTCAAACTTAATTAATGTTGACATTTTGCGAAAAGTATTAATTCCTATTTCAATCAAAAAATTATTTACATTCTTTGTGAAAAGTTGTAACAATTTCTCAAACTCTACGCAATATGGATGTCATTAAGAACTTGCGAGCGACTTATTATTTGGCGAAACGAGCACAAATATATCCCAAAAAATGATGTGACGACTTTAAATGTTGGGCTTTGACCTTGATCTATATACAGCATTATTTCTTTTGCCTAGCAATCTTGCTAACTGAGATAGCAACAGCTAAGTCATTTATTGCAATAAAATATTATTGAAAGTTGACTACGCACTGCTTCTTCATTTTTTCTTCTTTTTATTTTTTTTTGTTTAATTTTTTGATTGATTAATCAGTTTTGATCAGCGGGCGTGCATTCTTAACATCAAACTCGTACTTCGATCGTGTCCTTGTGCCTCTTTTATTTAGTCGTACCAAAATTAATGAAGCAGGAAATCGAAAAATACGTCATTGATTTGACTCGCTGTGTCAAGGTTCTGAGGAATTCTCATATTTTTTCTTCTAAAATCAAAAAAGTTTTTTTTCGAGTCCCTGTAGTCTTGATTCCTATTCGGCTAATGATCGGTATTCTAATTTTCTTATTTGTTCAAAAGGAACTTGTCTTCTTAATACAAGCTGGGCGCTATGAAGTATGATTTTTGAAAAAGAAAGTAGTTTTCAATTTCATTTTCGTGTCTCTAAAAAGCGACAAATTGTCCAATAATATTCCTATGAGTCGAATTGTTTAAAACAATTTCTGAACTTCGGTTACGATTTTGATCTGTATTTGCATAAATATGTGCATAATGTGCCTAGCGCTAAATTTTGACATTTGAATATCAATCGCTTTTATAATAAGCTTGACACCTCAGTTATTTGGTTACGCGAATCCTTCACAAACCTAATGGTGAAAAAACCTCAGGAATCTCTCCCGATCGGCCAATTTTGAAATGCTTCGTTTTTTAGCACCATATTAGTCATACATTCTTCTAGCTTGGGCGGAAAATTGCACAAAACTAGTTTAACGTCGTTTCTATAAGCAAGAACCACGCTGCCCAAAAATTTTCCGAATATATAATGCATAGCATTGCTCATTATGGCTAAGGCAAGCAGGTTTTCCACTATTATTTCAAAGCAATTTATTAGCAAATTTTGTGTGTAATGAATGCGTAAATATCGATCTTCCGTGTTAAACAACCAATGCACAGTTCGGTGAACTTTGGTTGCTGGGTGAAATAGATTAAAACCAGTCACTAGGCCTGAATTTTATCATATTCACGTAGAGCTTTCTATTTTAAGCTATAGTGCTAAACTGTTAGCGACAAATTCAACGTAATTTTATCGAATGGCAATTTAACTGCGGGTCGAAATGCAGTATGTTGTGATTTAAATCGCGCAAAATGCATACTAATTTCTTACCAAGAAACGATTATGACGCGAGGTTCTTCCAATGAGCTCACTTTTTAATTTTTTCCTTATTCAATTTTTGTTCAAAGGTTACACTTTCTCTTATTTTCAGATTCCAATTAGTTTCTGCCGTAAATTTTGGCCACATTGTCGCTTTTTTGAAATTTTTGTTTATCAGTTGATTGATTGTTCTTTTAAAGATCGTTTCACTTCATTCGCAATAATTGTGAAGTCGGATGAAAGTTTGCTCTGCATTTTAACTTTTTTATCGCTGTTTTTTTAATTGAACTTGAGAGTTTTTGATAAAACTGCTGTTTGGAAATGTTCCGTTTTTGTTATTTGACTTATAATGAAACTGCTAAAATATATCCCTCTTATTCTTCTTGATTGACAATGTACCAAGTTTGGAAAACCTCATATACGATTAATTTTGTTGTAAAACTTCTTTGCAGTTGATTGATATTGATGAAACTACTTGGCGCACTGGAAATAAATGACAAGTAATAATTAATTATAGATTCGAGACGTTCCGCTTATACAATATCCCGTTTTTTCTGGCCCGAATGACTGAACGTAGGTTAAATATAACTTAAGGTTAAAGTCGAGTAAAATCCGGAAAAAATTTTCGGGTTAAACTCTTTTTAGTATGACAGAAAGCGGGTAAACCAAGGTTAAAGTCGGGTAACATCTCGGGTTAAATATCGATATGACAGTAAGCGGGTTAAACAAAATGGCGGGTTAAAACTGATCGATTTACCCGAGATTTTTAACCCTGCTCCTAGCAGGGTTAAATCTCGGGTTTTCTATCTTATTGCATTACTGGCCATATATGTATGCTTTGATTCTGCCGAGTTTTGAGAAAGTAATCAGCGCTGTTTCAAACTTAGTGCAAATAGAATAACCATTGCATACGTTATTGGTCAAATCGATTTTAAAAGCTTGAATTATGTCGGACATATTATGCAAAAGGTGGTCGTATCGTTGAGATGCTGATTAAGATTGAGGGATTTCTCATTTTATTTTTAATTGTTTTCTTCATTTTACGTCTTTACTAATTGTATTTGTTATTTTGACTGATTTTAATTTTCTCATTTCCATCGCGTATCTGTACATATACTACGCAATGTTTGACGAATTAGTTGCAGCATTACTGTACATTACATAAAATGGCCGTTGAACGTTCGCAGCATAGGTGGGTAGCACCAAATCTGGGGGGTGCAAGATTTTTCAAAGGTCAAAAAATGGTCTTCAAATGGTGGGATGCAGTGGCGGATCTAGGATTTTCCTAAGGGGGGCGGTTCCCCTAAGGGGGGGCGGAACCCTGACTTGGGCGGAAAAATTAGCCCTTTTTACCCGAAAATCGCTAAAAATCGCTCAAAAATCCTTAATTTTGCGCATTTTTTTGGGCCAATGGGAGGGGCGGCCGCCCCCCCCGCCCCCCTAAATCCGCCCCTGGTGGGATGGCGAAAAACACTATTTTTCACCGTTTCTCATCGAGCACTATCCATTGGCATCACGAAATTGCGAAAAAAACAAAAAAAATCAAAAATTGAATTCTGGGGGAAGGAGTATTTTGGTTTCTGGGGGTATACTCCCCCAATTCCCCCTCCCCACGCCCACGTGTGGTTCGCATTATGTAGCGTATAATTCAGCAGTTCAAATGAACACTTACTGCCTTTGATACATGTTCGGCATTGCAAAATACGCGTCAATCTCGGATTAAAGTAATAAAAAGTCAGGTTACCTAGCTTTAACCTCAGGTTAGCTTACCCAAGTTTAACCTACCTTCTGTCATACGGGTTAACTTTAACCCACGGTTAAATTCAGCCTAAGGATAGTTAACCCGCGAATGTCCGTTTACCTTAGGTTAAACTAACCTACCTTCTGTCATTAGGGCCTCTGTCAAATAATTAAAACTAAGATTTCATAGCAAAGAATATAAAAACAACCAAAACTTGACGATTTAAGGGCGAACGTTCAGCATTTTCCGTAAGATTCGCAAACTAAGAATAATGTGGATTAAACATAATTCTGTTTAATATATCATAATTTATATTATAATATCATCAAACATTTTGAAAATGAATTAATCAAAAAGTTCAAGAAAAGAAAAATAAAACTGTATCTACAGTCCAAATAACGTGCATTCGTATGGCACATATAATTAAATTATGTGATACCTTTGTGTTTACGTTCTAATATGCGGTGTAGGCCAGCAATTAAAAATCCGACTGTAAAATGGATGAATAAAATAAGCTGCTTAGTCAGCTTGTCATTTTTGCACACATGATGCAGGTATAATTCTATATAATTTCTATTAGCAGTGGAATTTTTAAGATCTGTTTATGACGTAATATCTTGTACACATATTCATGAATTAGTTGTACGCTTTTTGTACAAAGTTACGTCTTATTTTGCATTGTATGTAATCCTATTTTATTTCCCGCTGGCATTCGCCAAATACTTCCATCCGAAGCTTCCTTTTTAAGAAATTTTGTACGAATTGTGTTGAACGCGCTTGCGATTGAACAAACAAGTTTTTTCGAGTTGACAGGTTTTTTGATTTGACATCAATTTTCTGAGCGTAATATCACAGAGGCTCAGAACCGCGCTTTATTTTTAATTTAAGGTTAGAGAGTCGTTTTAAGTCAGACGTGAAATTCGTGTAATTTTTTCAGGTATCATTTTTATAATTTTCGGATAAGTGTTTACACGAAATACATAAATGTGTATAATCATCCTCAATGATTCAGACAATTTTCCTAGATGATGGATATTTAAAAGCATCTCGATTGGAAAATCGTTGTTTCATTGTCATAAGTCAGACTAAGAAAGCCCAGCATTTGTTATCATAAGCCAGAGTAAGAAATTAGATTTTTATCGAATGATCTGGTCGAGCTAAATTCTAAATCCTGCCAGTTTATCATGCTTAAGTTCGTACGAAAGTTTTCCGTTGATTACATCAGCTTCGCTAAGACGCGCGGGTCAGCATGACTTGGGAGAGGTGAAATTCAGAATTTGTAGTCAAAAATCGAAAACCTGGGATTTTTAATTGTCATAAATTGGAGTCGTAATGTAATAATATGTCGAATCATCCGAAAAAGACTTTGTTAAGAGATTCTAGCTTTCGAACCTGGCTTTCACCTTAAGCTATCCAGCTCACTGAATCCTTCATCTTCTCACGACTATATGTACAACTTGGCGGTCTGGGGAATGGGGGTCAGCCCGGTATGAGAGCGTCCAGCCAAAGGAGCTTTTTGAGCTGAGTTGGTCGCTAAACTTTGTATAATTGTGAATATACCGTTAATCTGTGTTAACTGACAGTTTCGATCGATTTAAGTGCACTTGTTCGAAAATAGTAATATTTTTCAATTATTTATTCGGAAAATTTTCCATTTCATCCTCATAGAATCTAGTAGCTAGACCTATCAACCCTCCCGTTTGCGCGCCCACTGATGACGCTTTGTGTATAATTGAGACAACTAGTCAAGCGGCTCTTGCCAGACCGGTCGCTTCGCCCGTGCCAGCTCCCCCTCCCCCTCCGCCAAAACCACCGAGTCATTTGTCACCCGATAACCCCAGAAGGCATCCTGCCGTATCGCCCGCGAATGATCAGCCGGCGATTCCGTCCTTATTAGACTACTTAGCGCCGTCGGGACCAAACGCCGAGGAGTCGTCGGCGTCGTCGAATCAGCAGATCAGCGAAGAAAGCAGTCCCCGGCTGTCGGCTTTCGTCGAATTCGACCCTCTTAGGTCGGTCATCGAATACCCCGAAAAACAGACCGTGGCCGAGTTGCGCAACAAACTCGAAACTAAATTCAACGGCAGCATGCCGGTCAAAGGTTACATGACGGCCAGTGGTCAAATAATAAGACCGGAGCCCACGCGACCCGCCGTCGCACCACGGACCAACATGTCGAAAATCGACTATCGATTTCAGCCACCGCCGGGCGATCTGTACAGCACGCTCATGAACCAGCCAATCGCGACCGAGCAACCGAAGCCGAACAACCAATCAGAACTGTCGCCGGCGAGGGCGAGTCACGTGGCCACGACCAAGATCGATCGCGGTCTCGCGACGAAGACGACGACTAGGGACTATTACGACGATTCTTCGGAGAAAAAGCCGAACCGTAGCGACGATGTTTTAAAATCGACCGTGGACGATTTGAGGCGGTGCATCGAAGGAGCTAAAAACGCTGTAGCCCGAGAGGTGGCCAACAGCGAGGTTCCGTTTGGTTTTAGCGCGAAAATTGAAGAACGACCCAAAAGCGAGGATAAATTCGGAATGTCACGGATTAATGACGAAAGAGCGCGTTTTTTCGAAAGTTTCAATCCACCGCAACCGCGAAATGGTCTCATCAGGCCCACTGAACAACCGAATTTCGTCAGGTCACCGAGTCCGCCCAGAGTTCCGCCGCCTCCGCAAAATTATTCTGTCGGTGTATACGCCGAAACTGGAAAACTGGTCGACCATAGCCAACGTCACCGTTTCGCTATGGGTAAGTTTAGTCCATTCAGATTATTAAATTTTGAAATACTTTTTTGCTACAAAAAGTACGTTAAGCTCAATAGGCGAACTATCAGTGAATTTTTGGCAAATATAAATTCGAAATGCGCGCGTATGTACAATTGAGTTGCAAAACATTCTTTCATTAGGGCTTATTTAGTTCGAATTTTTCAAAACTTAATTTCTGAATGTGTCTGGAACATTTGGTGTGAATGTCATTCTTAAAACTATAACTTTCAAGAATGACATTCACACCAAATGTTCAGACACTTATTACCCATTTTATATTTCTTCATGTATAAATTTTGGGAAATAATTACAATTATTGAATAAATAATAAATAATTAAATAAATAACCGTAGCCAATACCACTAATCACTCAAGCTATCGTTAATCGCGGTTAAATTTATTTTTTTGTAGAAGAGAGTTTCAAAATGTTTTAAAAGCATAAAATACGTACTATATCCGCCAGTTTTGCTTTCATTTTATGATTTTGTCTTTGTATCAATAAATGTAGCTGATTTGAAGTAAAAAATATCGCATAAATTACTTTGGCATGTTATCATAACAATTACCTTAAAATATTGTAGAAAATTGTACGGGGCCTCAAAACAAATTTTATCCGGATCAGATAATTTTACCTGCAACTAGCGACAGTTTCAGCGAAGCAGAATGGAGACCTCGAGATTATGGCACTATGCGAGAAATCAAAGACGTAACATCTTTAAGCATAATTTGCATGTAATTAAACTTAATTTGCATTTAATTAAACGTAAGTTGTATGCTTCGAGTAGTGGATTAAAATGAATAAGATATTTTTTCCTGAATTGTTTCCGGTAATTCCTAAAGTTTTTGAATTCGCAAAAGGTACTTGATTCGTAATAAACTTCTAGTTACGCAAATATTTATATTTTCTTAGAATTCTGTGTACCTTCGATTAGAATTATCGACTTAAACTGTTGGTTTTTTAATTGTATGTAAAAATGAATTTTGAAATATCAGTTTTTAATCATTTTTACTGTACTATGAAAGATATTTAGTAGATCTAAAATTGAAACATGAAAATGAAAAATTAACAAAATTGAAAGAATCAAATCATTTACATAACAAAAAGATGAGTTTAATTAATCATGATTATTGAAATCTAATACGCAAAATTATTGAAGACGTTTAGAAATAAGTTCCGAACTTTAATTAAATGAGTTTGATTTCCAAACTTTTAATAAAAAGAATAAATTAACATTTGCTATTAATTGTACCAGCAAAAACTAAACAGTACATATTTTTTATTTTTTTAACAAACTCGTATTATATTATTCACTTCGATACCATGTACACCTATCATTTATGCTATTCGTTTTTTGCTCTTTGCGCTATTCTAGAAGCTTTTTGCTTACGATTAAGAATTCTTAGCTATTTTACAGCACCATCTCGAAAAAGAAGGCCAACACGCTTGGTACAAAGAGATGTACCAACAGATTCACCATATTGATCGAAAAAATGGTATGACGTTAGGTATTTATTCAAATCACTTTAACGTATTTTTCCAACTTTCGCTTTAATTTTTGCTAGCATGAAAGCGCCTGATTTGACGGTGAAATTTCAATGTCATATTTTTATCTTCTTTAATCAGGCCTGTGCATCTACACGTAGCATGTTATCCGTTAAAGCATTAAAATTTTGGGGACGTGAATGAAAAAGATCCTTATTAAAGTCAACCGTTTCCACAATTCAGAATTCATTAACCGTCAAGATTTACACTTAAAAGTGACGTCTTGATTCTCATATTTTTCTTCATCAAAAAATATTCTTCCCGCGTTGCTGGCTCTTATCAGTCAAAAAATGAACGATTTTTGACTTAAATCAAGAAGTCCGGTAGCAGTCGGATAAAATGAATTGGATTTACCCAAATTTTCTCCAATCATTAGTAATTATTCGCCCAGTTACCAATAAGCTATCGAGTTTTACGTTTCCTGCAATTATAAATGCTTGACTCGGTTATTCTGTAGGCTACAGGCGACGTGTTTTTCCTGTTTTTCCATTGGCGTAAATAATTGTTGTTGCTTACGGTTATTCGATCGCCGAAAAGAATCTCTGAAGCAAAATCGCGTCGGGCTAAAGCGTTAAAAATCAAGCTCTCCTTAGGCGCATTCCTTGAACAAAAAATAATTTAAAAAAGTTTTATTCATCGCGATTCGCCCTTCTTATATGTAATAAACTATTTTAAACGCATTTTGACCCGCGTCCGCTGCGCAGCGTTTCAATCTGCGTTTTCATTTCAAACTGTTATTGAACGCGCCTTTGCTGTTAATATGCAAATTGGCTTCTATTGTGCGTAAGCTAAAAGCTACCAAAGCGACGCGTTTTATTATCGATTCGGCCGACTTGCACGTCGGCTTCTCGAAAATTATTATATCCGTCATATTTAATGTTTTGTAGACGAATCGATTTTGCGTTATCAAATGAAAGATTACTTAGCCAACGCCAACGCCGCCGCCGACAAGTACGCCGCTAAAGAATCGGCGATCCAACCGTGCCGACGTACGAACCAAGGTACGTATGATTGTATACATGAGAATCAGTGGCGCCACGATACCTCATTTTCAGCCGGTAGTGGTACCGTTACCGGTACCCTGGTACTGGCGCCGGTACCGGTAACGGTACTGGTACCGGTACCAGTATATATATACACAGAATGCATACTATTGCCTGCATTTATGGGGAAGTCATTAGAATGTGTGTTCAGGCCACTGTCACAGTATGACATCCTGCAGGTTTATCTGTAGAATAGAAACACTAAGCATTATCGAGATAAAAATCCTCGCTCTCATGAAAATGACGATGTTAAAACAGAACAAAAACATCTTTATTCACAATATTTGCTTAATTTCAAGAATTTTTTATAAAGTAATAGTACTTTTTTCTGCATTTGACCGCTTTTACCTTATTTTCTGCATTATTCTCTTATTTCTCTTGCTAATAGGTTTAATGGCCAAACGTGCGTGTAGTAGGGCTGTAGGTGCAGGTGCGCAACATGGCCAAGCCGGGAGCTGACCTGGTATTATGGTTCATCGCCGTCTGGAGACCAGCTGAAAGCTTTATTCAGATGAAACGTCATTAAAAATTGGTTTAAACGTCAAAGCAGCATAGAATCTACCATAATTTAGAGTTTCTGGTTGATTTCATACACTTGTGAAAAAATTGTATTCTTTGTCTCTTTTTGGCACTAATTTTACCTTACTTTATCCAGAAAATTCAATTTCATCATACTCAGTGGTTCAGCTCAATTCCAAAATTATTTCCAAGTGCATGTCTGTCCAATACCACTTCAGCATGGATAAGGACTGGCTTTCCTGCCAGAAAAAGCAGAATTAAGTCCAAAAAATAACTGTTCTACAGCGAAATCCCGGAAATTCAAACCAGTAAACTTAGTGTTCACGTTTTTTCGCCATTCAAACAACGAAAACGCTCAAAATAGCCTACCAAACGCTTTTCCGTGATGACACTGCATTTTAAAGCATTTGTACTCCATTTCGACCGCATTGTATCGCTTTTAACACTGAAAAATATAGAAATTGATCAGTTTTAGTATTAATCTGGCAGCTTCTGTCCGCAAAAATGCTGCAGAAAACGTTTCTTCAGCTCAAGATTGTTGAACATCACCTGTCTGGCTGAACCTTCAGTGGAGGCTAATATCCCCTCAGACCCTTGTGTGCATGTACGAGTATAAGTGAGCCGCATACATGCACAGCATGGGAATTCTGACTGGAGTTCAGGCCCAAAACATTTTTTAAAATTGCCTCTTTCGGGCTTAAAAAGATGGGTACACGTCAAAAACCGGGTTTTTGACGTTTCGGACAATGGCCATTCTTTCCAGGACGCAAAAACATAAGAATATATAATAAGTTTGAAACATATTAGTGAACTGAATGAAAAACCTTTCGTAAAAATGAGTATATGGCGCAAAGCGCCGGAAATTCGATACTTTTGAGCCAAAAATGAGCCAAAAAAAACACGCTTTTTACGATTTTTTAAAATCGACAGTTCTGGGGAGTTCGCAGCTATTGGCGGGAGGGCAGTATCCATTCTGAGGGGTCAACTTCCCACCCCTCCCCCAAAGAACACGTATAGTGCAGCGCCGAGAATTTCGGGGATCAAAATTTTTTAGACGTCGAAAACGGCCGACACATTTTTAGGTGTTGCCAAAAAACAAGAGTTTTGGGTGTTCCTCATCGAGCTCTATTTATCGAGCATCAAACAATTGCGAGAAAATAAAACATTTCAGAAACTTTATTCCGGGATCTACAGACTTTTTTAATTCTTGGGGTTCCGCATGCACATGTCTTCGTGTGATAAGCCGGCATCTTATTTAGCAAATTTTTGCGCTTACTCGAAAGAAATTACTTTCGGAAAGTTCAATAAAAGGCATATCACCTAAGCCGGGATTAAAAGTTTGTCGGCTTCGTATGACACATTAGACGGATTTAAGACTCCTAAGACGTTTAAAAGATTCGTTAAAACGTGTTTCCAATTCGATATTGGTCAACCGCATCTTTCATTTTTATTCTGAAATATAAATAGTACCGCAAGACGGGTAGCTCATTAAGTTGGAAGTTCGACATTTTTGAAGAATCTCAAGAGATACGCTTTTAACGGCTTCTTTCATTAAACTCTCAAGAATCTCCTCATTTCGTTACTCAGAATATAGATAATGGAAAACGTTAACGTGCAAAATTATACTGCTCGTATATTCATCGTAGAGTAGGAAGCCGAACATATCTTTGTACTTTTTAAGTTTTTTAAATATTTCATTTTTAAATAATATAAGTTTATTATTCATTATGATTTGTTACTGCTTTAAGAGATTAAATGTCTGGAAGTGCGCTATTAAACGACATTCAAAAAATCAACATTATTCGCAAAAATCATTTGCGACTTTTCTCATCAAGGATTATGAATGTAAATCTTTTTAAAATTGAATTTTCAGGTATAGCATCTTCTTAAAGTGCTTGTAAATGTGTGCGTTTTGATTTCGATATCGATATTTGATTTTGATCTCCTGAATAAGCTATTCCATTCTTTCATTTATTCGTAGATACTACGATTAATGGACCTTTTCTTAAAAATTCAATTTTTTCAAATTCGGCCACTATCGAGAAGACTTGATTTATACTCGTATGTTACTAACGCAATATATATACGATATTATTTAAGGCTTCATGAGAATGTTTTTTCGTCTCATGCATTTCCAATTTGGCCATTTATTTTGTAGCTTGCTTAGGGCAAATTCGAATCGATTTTTTCGTTGACAGGTCCATGAGAAATTGAATTGATGAAAGTCGCATTTTCAACTACGTATTTCATTTGTCCTCCTTATTCATGTAAGCTTTATGTGCTTTAGGCGATGATGGACATATAATTACGTACAAGTTCAGTGACCTACGCAACCAAACGGATCTTGGTAATGGAGAGTTTAAATCTTAAATTTTGTTCAATCGTATTTTGTATGAATTCTTCAATAATATAATCAAATTCTAAGTTTATGTAAAAAACATTGCCTGTATTCACATTGTAGATTGTGTTAAGAAACGCAACATGTTCGGTTCACAGTAGCTAAAGTCTGTGGTTCATCTTTGTATATGAACCAAATTTCAGGAAATGTCGATTGTGTAGGCCATTTAATGCCGAATTTCCAAGAATCGTATATAATTTATCAAAAGTAACTGTGAGGCATGATTTTTAAAAAGCTCTTTTTAAAGTTCCAAGTACATTTTATTTTTAGAAATTACATTTACAGCTAATAACTTTATAAATTTCATTTTTTTAGTATTACTAGTCATTTTTGAGTAGATAAGTAAGAATTTTGAATGGAGCAAAAGTTCATGTTTCAAGAAAAACTCTGTGATTTATTCAGATGTTATGCATTACGAGTATATAATATATTCAAGCTTTCCTGCAATATATTTTGTTGCTCGATTTCAGAAATTTCCTGCTATTTATTGTGATCTATTTATATTTTTTATGACAGCTCAAATGAAGTCCATAAATTGTTAGCTAAAAATGCATCGTCTAGCCTTGGGATTTGTACTTAGATATTATAACGGAGCTAAAAAAGTTTCTTTTTGTACCCTGAGGCAATAGTATTATGATCCTTTGAGAGCATTTACGTACGCGTGTGTCATTATTTTCTAATCCGGATGAATTAATAGGGCGTAAAGATAATGAGGTTTGCCAAAATTAAAACGAAAAACTACGACAATCGTACAAAGGAATTAAATGGGTAATTTATGTAATATCCCGCTATTTATTAGACTAAAACGCGTTTTTCAATATCGAAATGTCAGGATAAATTAGTTCGCGTGCGCTTATTTCCCATTTATCTAATTTGAGACGAAGATTTAGATTCTGGTGCGGATTTCGTTATTGTGTGTAGAGCT
Source organism: Mermis nigrescens (assembly GCA_036768485.1). Classification (NCBI taxonomy): domain Eukaryota; kingdom Metazoa; phylum Nematoda; class Enoplea; order Mermithida; family Mermithidae; genus Mermis; species Mermis nigrescens. The sequence continues at coordinate 1,475,504 of JAVLUZ010000150.1, read as the reverse complement.
TAATCTCGAGCTCGCGAACTTTTTTATTCAGCCGACTGCGGCATTGCTTTACTTATTTACTTATTTAATTTTATTTGCCTTAAGATTGCATAAACTTGAGACTATTTTACATCAGCTCGCCTTATTTCTTCGTTGAGCTAGATTTATGATGATTGTCTCCTTAAAGTTTATTTATTTGGCAAACTTTAGCGCGAACTGTTTATTTATAAGGACAAATTGCGTTGATTTGAACGAATTTTTCTTGTTTTTTTTGTAATTTTAAGGTTCGGAACGAAATGAACAAATTTAAAAATATGAACGTTGATCTGCCAGCCAAGCCTTTCGCAAAGTCTTCAAAACTCATGTTATGTACTTAATCACAAAAATATTACAAAATTAGAAGAATTAGCTAAGTCGTTAACAAAAAGTAATTAATCACGTTGTCGTCAATATTAGTTGTTTTTCGCGTATTAATTACATATTTTTGTACTACGTTTTTACTTGATACTTATTCTCACGCAGGCTGTATTGTTATTTACTCGTATTATGATTTTTGAATCGAGTATAATGCTTATGCACAGCTCAGCTGAGTGTTAGGTTGAAAAACTTCACTCTTTTTAAGTTAGAGATCAGCTGATGCGATCAGCTTAGGGTAGAGCACCCGTATAAGCTTCTCATGTGATATTGCAGCTGATTTAGCTGAATAAGCGGTTTGAAGCCAGTTTTTGTTTTCTGTATTTGTACCTGATAAGCAAGCGTAATGATTAACGGCTTCCGGCTTTTCCAAATCTATAATTTGGAAACACCTCTGATTCTCGTTATCTGATTTACTGAATTAATAATTTAATTAAAAACCCGATAATGTGACTTGACGTTAACGCCCGAAAATCCTGATATCACTCTTAATATTTTCCTAACAAACACGACGTCTGCTTTGACTAAATTTAGTAATAAATATGTTAGGCGAGCCTAATCATCGAAGAATGAGATCAAAGTCGGCGAGTCGCTTTGAAAACCCGGTTCTATCGCCGCCTCATTCCGACGTAGTTCGTTGCAGCTCCCCCGGAGAACGTTATAAACATCAGCCGAAAAAAATCGAGGATTACGTACCAGGGACTTCATCCGTGGCCGACTACGAACAAGGAGTATTTGATTTTTTCAACAGCTATCTTACAATTTTTTTTGCAATTTTTTTGTGGTAATTCAAATAATATTCGTGCACACACTTCTTAAATCCATTATATTTATACCCGTGTTACGGGTGAAACCACACTTGGTCGGTTGGCCCGCCTAAGGATCAACCTTGGGTTAAAAAGGAAAACCATAGAAATTTTGGCTTTGTTGAGCTCAAAAAGTCCGTGAAAAAATGAATACGTCTGAAAAGCGCAAAAACTGCTTCATCTACGACTTGTGCACGAATTCAATACTCTTTCGACACAAATTTTTATCTGTTTTGGCGTTTTTACTTCATTTTTATCTTTTGCTTTAATTATCTTTTGCGTCACATGCATAAAGTAGTATAAGTTAGGTAAATTTGAGATCAACTTGATCGCGTCTTTTCGATACGGAATCGAAAAATCGCATATTTACTTTGCGTAAAGCTTCAAGTTAGTCGCTTTACCATCTTTTTATATTATGTTTTTCATTTCTTATTTTTTCTTTAAATTTTCTTTCAACTCATCGTCATAATGATTACTTTCGATTCATTTGCATGCTCCATTCTACCTCTCGCTTAGTTAAAATCGACTCAACCCTAAGCACAGAACCGACCATCTTAGGAGTTGAACTTGCCGGAGGGGGTTTTGGGAAATTTTCTCGTGAAGATAAGGCAAAATGAAGACCAGCATCAGATGAAAATCCAAAGTTTTCAGCGAATACTTCAAATTCACTAGAAACAGTGGATTAACATACGCTTTTCAAGCATTTACGGCAGTTTTAAAGTTTATTTTGGCTCGAAAAAGTTCTCTAGCTGACCGCTCAGTCTGGCTGACACCCCCTTAGACTAATGTTTTGCATGTATGACCAGCATCATCAATCTTAAGATTAGTTTTTCTTACTGAATTTAGACTGAACCAAGAATCGTAATCAGTATTTTGTTATGGTATAATAAAACATATAGGTTAGTTTTTCAGAAGAATCGTCACGTTATGGCTAGCACGCGCTGTCAGTCGTCCTTAGCGTACGTTAGTGGTTGCAATCGCCCCCTGAGTCCGCTGGCCCAAAGATTTCAACAGGAGCCCATCGGTTTCCGGGGTCCCCTCGGTCACGTGACCAATCCTGCGCAGTTGCTGCAAGTACGTCAGCAGTACAAAGACGTGCAGACCGGTGGCGAAGTCCCCGTCTCAGGATTGAGCCATCTAGGTTCCGAAATGATGGGTAAGCTGGCTGTTTAGATGATCATTCGGATAAAGGATGCAATTTCTAATTTTTTTAGTATTTTTACGTACCTAGTAAAATTTTTTTTAAACTACGTTCTAACGTGGTCCTCCCTCTGAAATTTCGAGAATTTTGTTGAATACGACTACGTTTGAAGACCTCTTGTTTTTTAATGTACATTTAAATAAGCATGTATTTGGGCATTCAATCCCTGCTAATTCTTCTGGCTCAGATTCATTAATTTTCAGCCAAAACTTGTGAAATTGGCGGGAAATTCGGTTTATAAATTTAGTCAAATGATTACACCATTAGTATGTTCTATGCGTACGAAAGTTAATCCTAGTCGCTTTGAAAGAGAATATCTAGAATGATCGAGATATCGTAAGCTGAAATTTGGCTTTTTATATCATTAGGAACAGTGCCTGAGACGTTATAAGGTGTTAATAAGAAAGAGTAGGATCAAAAAGAAAACTGACCAGCTCAAACTGACTAGCTCATAAATAATCGTAATCTTTTAAATCCCTAGCAATTCATCTTGATAAATTTGAGAAGTAAACTGCTTCTAGTGCAAAAAGATGATTTAGAAGCTTGTTTGGAATGGTAACTTATCGGTCTGAGCTTTTCTTAATTGTTATTATCCGGTGTATACTCAGCCTTACAAAATCGAATGCTTGAATTTTTCAATTTTTGGGAAAATTAATTAACTTGAGGATTTCTTACTAAAATATTTAATGTGGAGAAAAATACTTTTTCATCGAAGTTTTAGCGTTGAATAGCAGTAAGGTGATTGATTTTTTAAATTCTATTATAAAAGCAAAACTCTGATAACGCTTACCAGCTGAGTACTTCGATGTTGCGATGAACCTACGCATGTTTTTATCACTCTTAAAGTATAGTTGCGTAATTAACTATGCATGGACGACGCTTTAGGAAAAGTTGTCTCTCCAACAAAAAATAAACTAGCTAAACTTTATTCAGTAAACATTTCACATAATTTTTATTCTCAAATGGCACCGATATTGAAAAAAATCACCTCAGTGTTTCCTGCTAATGTTCTTTTGTCCAAACAAGATAGATAATAGTATTGACGTATCACCGCGTGCTGCTCGGTTTCAATGGAGTTATATAACTCGGCCATGTTATATATAATTGTGTTAAATAGCATGCTAGAAAAGTTATGTTAAATAGCATGCTTGGAAAGTTGTGTTAAATAACACGCTAGAAAAGTTTGCCCTAATGTCGCGCGAGGCGTGAAACTACTAACGAATCGAGTGTTGTTGCAGTTCGTTGCGCTTTCAGATTCGTGGCTTCGCACGGCCCTACTAACAAATTATAAGCAAAGGCGAGTTAAATCGCCCCTGGTCGACGCCAGCTGCCAAACTTTGAAATTTCCCGATCCTACGACGACGACCCTGAAAATCGCGAAACGCGATCTTCACGGGTTTAACCAATTCACCGGCGGCGCGATTCGTCCGTTGTCGATATATTGCGAACCGATCGATCGATTCGGTTCGAATTTCCGGCCAAATTCGTCGCCGATTCGACACTGTTCGCCGGTCAGAGGTCAGACGCCGGGGTCGAAGATGTACGCCTGGGAGCGAATGAATGTCAAGGACTTTCATGTGCCCGATTTTCGGCGGCCGAGGCCTCGTTCGAAAACGAGTTCGTTCGGCCATAGCCCCCGATCGATCGATTACGAAATCGAGGCCTATTTCGAATATTTGCGCCTGTTTTGCCAGGAGGAATCGGAGCGCGAAATGCGAAAATCACGGGTCGTAGCGGCGCACGGTGGACATTTCGCCAAAACGTGCGATTTGGTTGAAAATTCTCTTAAAAATATGCATTTTTTCCCCAATCGAACTAACGACGACGATCAATGCGGCCCGGATTGCAGTTACCAGTCGAGTCTTTCGTCCCTAATGCGCAGTTCCAGCCTGCCGCTGGCCGGCGGGCGCGAATCCAGCCTGAGATGCTGGTCGGCGACTCCGGCTCAGTCGGAGTGCGTTTGGTCGGACCTTGATAACCAAAGAATTGGGAAGATTGAAGAAGATGCGATCGAAACGACCGTAAGCTATTCATATCAAATAACTAATTAAGAGTAGTTGAACACAACCAGACATGCACGTGGGGGTTCTGGTGTCTGGCTGGATCTTCTAGAATGGAGAAATGGAAAATTTTTTGGAAAAGTGAGGCAAAACGAGGGCCAAAAATGAATGAAAATTAAGAATTTTCTTCAAAAGTGCTCGAAATTGACGAGAAACTATGGAATAAAATAGTTTCAAGTTTTTTAATTCACTATTTTCCTTCCAAAAGGTACGATCCACTTAGCGTATGCAAATAAAAATATTATGAGCTTAATAATAAATTAGACAAATATATAATAAAAAATAAAAAATAATTGTGTGAATATTTCTATTGTATACATAGAGCAATAATCAATTTTGAAAATTTTGGATATTTTTTTAAATCAGTCAACTCAGTAGTTTACCTCAGCCACTTTTCTGATCAATTATTAGTAGATTTGTCAGGCTTTTTCCTAAAGTATTTTTTTGCCTAAATATTTTCTTAAATAAATGATTTAGCTAGGAACAACTTAAATTTGAATTTCTAGGCAATATTCTCTGGTGGAAACGGAAACTTAAATTCCAAACGGGTTTCTTCCTTGCCTCATATTTCCGAACGCTCGAACGGTGATTCAATGTCCGATCAAAACGTTATGCAAGAATCTTTATCGGCTGAAAATTTTCCTTCTACGAGTAATGATTATTCGGGTGACTTAGAATGTAAAAATACAATAAACATGAAAGATAATCGGCTGCTGGAAGCTCAATGCAATCACCCGAGCCGCTTAATGTGGAGGAAGTGCGATAAAAAGCAGCAAAAATCGGTCGTTGGAACAAAATCATATGGTCAGGGCTCGGGTAAATTTACATGTCAGCCAATGCTGCCCAATATTTGGGAGTTTGGTTGGACTATAACATTCGCTAAATTTTTTCTTATGTCTTGGTTTCCGTCCGTTTCTTTGTTTTATATCTGCTAAGCCTTTATTACTGCATGTGCATGGTATGTATCTTTGCTGAAAATATCGATTTTTTTGTTTTCTTATATATTTTGCTTGATTAGTATTTTCTCTTTGACATAATAGTAACCAAAATAGAGTTTTTAGGATAATATTGCAACTATTCCAGTCTTACCGCTTATTGTTGTTTGTGTTTGTGCACGTCTAATCAACGAGAGTTGAGAAAATCGGCAGAATGGAATACAAATCAAATATTACTTTCGAATTCTAAGAGATTTAACTTTTCTTACGGTGATTTACGCTCATTGCGAAATGTCGTTATGAATGAAAAAGAATGTCATTGTTTTTATGTAAATTAATTTGATTTCTTCTTCGACTTCTGAATTCGCTCTCGGTCTCGTGATTTTGTGTATTAAGCTTTTTGCAATTTTATTTGATCGATTCTGACGACGAAAATTCAAAATCAACTCTGGTGAGTTAGAATGTTTAGGATTAAAATTAATCTAAAATCGAAAAATCGTCGGGAAAATCTCGTCAATCTATTCTTAGACTAAAAAAATGAGATTGTGGCTATAATGCGGTTTGCTTTTTTGCGCCTTCGTCAAACGAAGCAACAAAGCTAATATTTGTCTCCCGGAAATAATAAGCTTCTCCCCCGAAGCTTTTCGTACGCTAACTGGCACTTCTCGTGGTTTTTCTTTCGAAGGCCCCAGCTGTCCCAATATTTCATACATACGCATGACACATAATTTTGCAAAATTCGAGATGCGTAGATAAGGATGCTCTTTGTTGTTCGTGACGTCATCAGAAACAAAGGCTAACGAATTTTCTCGTGAAGCTTCTCGTAAGCTAAGGGGTTAAGAATTGGACAGTTGCGCGGTTAACGCGTACTCGGCTTGACTTCGAATCTTAACCCAAACTTTCGTTTCGTAGATTATTCTCCGACGCTGTTCAATAAGCAAGCTGGAAATAAGAGCGTTGGAACTATGCCTGACAGAGAATTCGACGAGTTGGCCAAATTGGAGAAGGAAGTACGTAGCTATGTGCGTTTGTGCGCATCACGAGCGTCATTTTATGATTTTTATTAAAGTCGCGAGCATTTGAATCATTAGCTAAGTGCGTTTGTTCCTCTTGTGTGTCTAGCTAATAACTATTATCAAGATTTTGGAGCCAACATTTTGCGTAAAGTTTTCATCAGTCTCTCTTGTTTATAGTCTAGGTAGGTACTAATATTGTAAAATTTGGTGGGGGCCAAAATTTTGTCAAAATTTTCCGTCCGTCTATCTGCTTTATAAATGCGATCGCCTTTTTTCGTCGATATTTGCTCATTACGCGCGCATTATTCTTTTATAGCTTGTATTGGAAAACGAGAGGCGTAAGAAATTCGAGAAGGAATTGAACGACCAAAGATCTCGACGACACGGCTACGTGTGAGAATATTTTTTCCAATATTCTTTTTATTTATTTATGCGACATAATTATCTTGTAAAACTTCGGATTTCACCTTATGTATTGTTATAGACCCAGCAAAATACAAACTCCCCTAATGACCGATCAACGATTCGATCGATTGCTGACCGACTATGGCGAACGATCTTCGCCCGGTCTATCGTCGGAATTTCGCGGAGTAGCCAGGGCTTTGTACCCCTTCACGGCTCACTCACCTAAGTATGCATATAAAAATCGAAGTTCGTAGTTTTCTCTAATAGATTTAGTGAAAGCTGAGAAAAGTCAGCTATGAGAGTGGCCGAAAAGCACTGTATTCCATGAACTTACATTCACTAAAACCGGCTTAAACGATCTTACTTTTACAGCGATTTATTTGAAATGATATATGTTGGATTCTTTCTTCACTGGTGGGCGGGGAGAGCAAAAGATTCCAAGTCGTGAGGAACAGTAGCTGTAGAAGAAAGCTGCTCTTTAACTAGAAGCGCCTCCAAGTTTTCGTCTGTCACGGACGTCAGCTGTTTTTTTTGTAAAATTATATTGTTTTTTGCATCTACTGAAGTTAATTCCTGCGCTTAGTGCAACATTAAGAAGGCCTAAGCGATTGGAGGATGTTTTTCAACATTTTTCTCATTTATTATTAAGTGAAGGCACAGTAAGTTTTCAGATAAGTGTTAACATACAAAAATTGGCATTAGACCATTAAAATAATGAAAAAATAGGTCTCCGCAAATCAGGTAGAAATCTAATTTTTCGTAAAAAGTGATTGAAGAGCGTTAGAACCGTAAGTTGACGTAGTATTGCGTTGTTTAACTGCTCAAATCACTTGTGTTAATCCGCATTGGCTCACGATATAACTAAATTTTTGGATTTTTACCCCGTTTCATTCTCCCTGACTAGCTACGCAGTGATTCTATTGCTTATATCGTACCTCAAACATTTTGCAACTAGATAAAGCCCGAAAATTAATTTTCAGTAATCAAGCACGAAAAATCAACAATTAGATATCGTAGTCCAACTTTCATCCAATTTGTTCAAGTTTGTAGCATATTTTCAAAATAAATCGGCACTTTACCAGCTTCATTTCTTGTTTGAAACCCTCATTGCATATTGCTTAATATACTGTTTGTTCACGCTTTAATTATTGATTTTATTTCATTTCGATTCATTCACGACAGGGAATTGAGTTTCTTCAAAGGCGATCTGATAAAAATAAAACGAGCTATCGATGCAAACTGGTATGAAGGAAAACTGAGGGGCGTCGTTGGCATCGTGCCAGCTAATTACGTGGAGGTTTTTAATTTTAGTTTTTTATATTTTTCTAACAATTGAATCATAAATCGATCGTTAAATGAAATTTTGCAGCTTCTAGCTACGGCCGCCGGAGACGAAAGACTTGTTGTCACTGAAGTTCAGAAAAAACGGGAAGGTCAAGGAATTGCGCTGTATAATTTCGATGGTTACGGTCTAAATGAAATACCGCTCAGAAAAGTAATTTGCTCCAATTAATTAATTAATTATTAATTAATCAGAATAATTTATATAAATTGATTAAATTTCATTTCTTAATTAACTAGCTATAATAAAAAAGTCATTAATTAATTCGAATAGCTATATAATTAAAATTAGATTCGCATGCCTAAATTTTGGATGTCGATTAAAAGCGCCCGACTTCAAATCATATTGGCGTGGATATTTATCTGTTTTGTAACTTAACTCACTATTAAAGATGATGTGCAGTAAAAAACGAATCCAGTCTTATATTTAAATAAAACATAAAACTGTCACAGTAGCTCTGAAGCTGTTTTATTTTTAATAATTTGATTTTTTTATGTTTTATTTGTTAAATGTTTTTATTTTTTTAATTTTATTTTAATTCCGAATTACGTGTTGAATCAACAGCATAGTTTTACTTAGAATGAAATAGTACGATTAACGAGAAGGGTTGACGAACATTGGTACGAAGGCCGCAATGATATGGGTCGCAAAGGAATATTCCCAGCTAATTATGTGCGTGTTTTGCAAGAACCATCGACTCAGTTAAAAGGTCCGTTAGCCGTAAAATTCGCGATGGTCAAAATTATAAATATAAAATTATTCAACATATCTCATACTACAGTCTGCTTAATATACAATTAGGTGTGGCTTTCGAATAACTTTTATGGACTCTAACCGACAGCTTACTGTAATTACGGATTAGCTCGATGTAATTATGGAAAACTACTAGTGAATGGTAGTTGAAATTTTTATGCAAAAGCACAAACATAAGTGAAACAAGCTATATCAGTTTTTTATGTTTTTTTTGAAATTCCTTCAAATAACGGATGTGTCTCTGAAAAGATCCTGCATGCTATTACACACGAAAGATATATTTGTTGAACCAATATTAGACCATATACTATGGGTGTGTCTTGTACCAAATGGTTCCTTATCGAACTAATGGATCGATTGTGCCCCGCCTGTTCGAATGTGCCATCTCTTCGAACGTCCCACCTCTTCGAATGTCCCATCTCATCGAATGTCCCACCTCTTTGAAATTCCTACCACTTCGAATGTCTCATCTTTCAGACGTCCTACTTTGTCGAACGTCCCACCTCTTCGAAATTCCCACCTCTTCGAATGTCCTATCTCATCGCATGTCCCATCTCATCGAATGTGTCACATTTCTTCGAAAATCCTAATTCATCGCGTAGCGATTCAGGCTACCTCTTTCGCTTGTTCCACTTTTTTGTTTTATTTTTTAGTATAATATAATTCTTTAATGTGTTTTTGAGATGTAAAGTTCTACGGGCAGTAGCAGCATAGGTGGGCGGCACCAAAGTTCTGGGAGTGCAAGATTTTTCGAAGATCAAAAACATGGCCTTAAAAATGTTGGTATGGCGAAAAAACACCATTTTTCAACGTTTCTCATCGAGCACTATCCATTGGCATCAAAAAATTGCGGAAAAAAACCAAAAAAAAATTTCAAAAATTGAATTTTTGGGGTGTATTTTGATTTCTGGGGGTATTTTAGGTTTCTCGGAGGGTGCATACCCCCAAACCCCCCCACGCCCAGGTATGAGTAGCAGACCTTAATTGTGATATTTTTAAATTTTCTGCTAGAAAATTAATTATGTTTGTGAAGAAAATTGGATGCCGCGGCAAAGATATGTACGTTATGGAGATATCCATGTTTCAAATGCAATGACAGTTTTTTCACATTACAATGAGGTATGTGATTTTGCTGTCATAGGAAAAATTAACGGAGTTATAATGCCATTCAATTTAAGAAAAGGCATATCACTGCTCAAAATGAAATCAGCTGTTTGGGGGGCATGATGCGGCTCCTGAATTGTATAACATTTGAAAATCTAAGGAACTATGAAAACTAAGGCATGATTAACCAATGAACCACAATTTAATAGTGAAAAGCAAGATACGACTGACGACAAATTCATGCCTATCCAATCAAATGCACGACATATTGTAGATATCTTCAAATTTCTATCAACAGAATATCGAAAACGTTCGTAGAGTTTGTACATTCGAAGAGGCGGGACATTCGAAGAGATGGGACATGTGATGAGGTGGAATCGTTTGATACAATTATTCCCATTTTGTATCATTATTCGAAGAAGTGGGACCTTCAAAGAGGTGGGATTTTCTGTCTTCGTAAATTTTCATATTACATCACTTTGCGAACACATGGGACGTTCGAAGAGGTGGGACATTCGAAGAGAAGGACATTCGAAGAGATAGGTAGATTGAGGAAGCGGTACTATGCCAATGGATCAGTAGTTACTGAAAATTTAATTGTACGACAATATAATGTTGTGCTACGATTATACTAAAATAAAAATTTACAATTTGAAAATTTCAAATTGACTAGGATTGAAAAAGACATCAAACGATAGATTAAAAATCTAATGTAAGAGAATATGCAAAAGATCCAAAATCTGAAAGTAATAAAATTTTCATTTTTCTCACTTCGATTTCGTCATCAAAAGAAAATTCAGACGAATAAAATGCGCCTAACGGACTTACTTTAACATGTAAAAGGATGAATGAGATAATCCGAAAAAAAACAAAAGCTCTGAAAAGAATCGTAATCATATTATTTGTCGCTGATAGATATGATATTTATTTAACAAAAACTTAGCAAAGAGGAATCATGTCGATTTGTACTGATGATATTTGTTTAGCAAAAAGTTAGGAAATAGGAATCATATCATTTGCACTGATAATATTATTTTATTTCCAGATTACGTGTCTGCTCTGGCTGCGGAGGACTATTCGCCCATGCCTAGCCAAAGTCAGCCGGGTACCGAATTCAAAATTCAAGTAAATGGCGTACAATATGACAAAACGGACAACTCATATGGGTTGAATAAAGTTAGTCATTACAAGTTAATGAACTTTCATTGCACACCCCAAAGAAAATTCTGTGAAATTGACGAAAAAAGGAATATTTGATGAAGTGATAAAAATTGATAAAGATAATTTTTTACTTATACTGTTGTTCATTATTAATGGGAATATAAAATAATAAGACTGATCAAAACTTTTCACCTCTGGTAATCTACAACTTCATATAATTATATTTAATTTTGATCAATTATACTCTCTGTTCGATAACTGTCAACAAAAATTTACAAGAAACCCCAAAGACGTTTGAAACAGACTATAAAACTTGAACATTGCTTATTAATCAGTCATCTACTATGCATTATTACGAGAGATGATTCAAAAAAATGATGAATAATTTAAAATTTCTCGGTTATGAGGATTCAGAGCGGGAAAAAATTGCAGAACTCAATATGATGGACTAAAATATATTAATATAGTACGATCGAAAAAATGCGGAAAACCTCAAAAAAAGTAAAAATACGAACGCAATAAACGATAACAAAATAAAAGCACAGAATGAACGGATTTTCCAATTAGAAATTCAAAATTTACGTATATGAGTGAATAAATATATAATGAAAAATGCGTAATCTTATGATTTATCGTGCACTTTTGAAAAAAGTATTGCAGGTTTGCTTAACTCTCTGAAATGTCTTATCTCAATGTGCTCTCTGAGTTCATTAACGTTAAACGCAAATCAGCGTTGTTTGTTTAATCTGCGATTCTGTCCATCAAGCACCATTGCTGATTGTTCGTATGAATTAAATTTTTTGAAATTATATTTCGCCGTTGTTTAAATTTATGTCAGATCTAAAAATTTGGGTAGGTTGGGAAAAAACTGCGTGAATCAGATTCGCATTGTGGGAACGAGACTGCCACTCGTACACTCGAAATTTTTAATTTTATTAAGATCAAATTTCGATCTCAAGATATACTGAGTGGCCCAACAAAAAAAGCTACACTCCGATGTTACATCATAACTTAGCAATTCATCGAAATAGGATTTTACGACCAACTAAGGATAAACGCGTCTCTGCATGAACTGCATGAAAACTTTTAGCCAGTTGCCCGCAATTTGCGCGCTACTTTTCTTTGTATACACCTCACTTTGATAATGTTCAAACCCAGAGTTTTGGCATTGTATTACGTTACTGATTGAGAAGGTAAGCTTTTTGACAAATATGTAGTCAAAAAATTAATTAACACATGGCTCAAACCCAAGGATAGGTATGCGTCCTACTGAATTCAAAAACTTAAAGACGTTTTCGAAAGGGAGCGAATTAATGGCAGAATCAATGACGCTTTTCGGCGTTTAAAAAATATCAAATTAGGGTTTAAACTAATCGTGGGAGCGCCCGCATCGTTGATCGCCAAAATTTTATACCCAATTCAAAAACAGACACTATTACTTATTTAATGCAGCCGATCCCAAAGTTTTACGTTTATACCACTTTGAGTTATGAATTGCCTGTAAAATCGGGGTGTAGCCTTTTTTGGACCATTCTGTACGTACGCGATTTATACTCGTATAAGCGCTTTTGTGCGTAATAATTTGGTTGTTAAAATTCTAATAATTTCAGCTTAATTTATCGAAAATTAATTAGATCATCAATCAAAATTTAATTAAAATGTGATCGCTTGTTGCACTATGGTACAGTTTCCCGCTTCGTCGACGTCCGCGCCGTCCGACTATAGCGCGCAGGGCGCTGCACCGTCGTCGGCCCAACGTCCTATCCCGGTAAAATACGCAGGAAGCGGCGGCGGCGGCAATTTCGTCAGCCTATCCGACCGCCGATCGCCGAATTTGGCCGGCGTTGGCGGTAGCGGCAACACCGACGATTTATCGATCGATACTCAATTCAGATCGATCGATCCCAGCAACGCTAACGCCGATTTGTATTCGCCGCCGGGAGGCGGCGTCGGCGGCAGCGCCGGCGGCGACGGAACGACGTACGTCAGACGAAACGTTTACGACAGCCACAAAACCACGTACAAACGTTTTGTTTGATTTTTAGTGCTGCACCGTGTTTTTTTCTTTTATTTTCCACTTAATTAAACGATTTTACTAATGAATGTCGATTATGTATGCATCGTTTGTTTGCCGATTAATTCGTCGATTGGATCGCTCGCCGCTTTTTGACGATTAGCCCGGTTTGCTATTTTTTCTGTACGCTTGTTTTGCTGTGAGCGACTACTCGTTTCGGCTGCTTCTGCTCGTTGTTTCGAACGATGATGGGTTTTTTCCACGACTGAACGTCTTTACCTGGGCAATGGTCAGTTATTCGCCCCCTTCCGCCCAAAAGTTCTAATGAAAAAGGTTGTTGCTTATCTTGGTTCAAAAAGTTATTGTTCAAAATTTTCAGCTTGCAAGTGGTTGTCCACGGCCAAAAACTGGTTTTCAACCTTTGACCAAGATTTTTCTGGTCCAAAAAGTGGTTGTCCAACTTTGCAATGCGGTTCTTTTGGCTACACGTGCATGTAGGGGGTTTGAAGGAGAATTCGGTCGATCCCCCCAAATTGATAGACCCCCGGAATTAAATTTTTGGCATGTTTTTTGCGATTTTTGGACTGCCACGTGCAGACCAACCAGAATTCGACCGCTGTCGATTGATTTGGCCCAGGGAGTGGTTGTTTTGTGGACATACGAAAATTGGTCGTCCATCTTGAGAAAAAGTCGTTTTTTCGGTTAAACAGTTGGATTTTCCAATCTTATGTACAAGATATAGCCCACTCGTCCCGTCCAACTTTTACCTCGGCCTGTACAGGCTGAAATGAGGTATTGCCAAGGTTTGCTGAACACGTTTGTACCTGCTTTTTCCGGTGTGTTCTTGCTTCATTGATTGCATTATTAGTTGAGTTAAAATAAAATCAATGAACAAGTTAGCATAAATAAGTATTGTGTACGAAAGAGCACGCGATCGCTTTCCTCTGTTTCCCGCGATTGTAATCAATGTTCGTGACAAGATAAAGTAGATAGTGTTGAATGAATCAATCGATGCTGATCGACATGTACCTATTTTTGTTGTTATTTACATATTGCTGTATTGTTGCAGCGTCGTCGTCGATTTCGTATAAATTGAAAAATGGATTTTTAGGCTATTTTCAAATTTCTACGACCAACTTTTCCTTTTACGTGTGTATATTTTGTTACCCATCTTCTTATTATATCGCTGTGGTTTAATCGTTCTAATGGAGCACCGGGTATGCTCGTGAAGTAGTAGAATATATGATACGACGAAGGTTTGAAATACGCATTCGAATATAAAATTAAAAATGACGTATTTTATTCTAAATCCTAGCTTTGTCAAAAAAATTTCTTTTATTTTTTCCGTAGACGAAACCCGTACCAGTTTTTGCTGGAAGCCCTTGAAAAGCTGCATTCGGCACAGTTTTTCAAAAATTATCTACCATAAATCAGGCTTGATTCAGCTCCTTATTTTCATAGGTACGAGTATGTTAGGTTACCCATATAAACTAGAAGGGAAGCTCGAATAGGCGAGTCAAAATTTTGATTCCATCTGCACCTACTGCCGACTTTCTGAACATGAACGTTTGGATCAACAAACTGACATGATCTTTAAATCTTTTAGAGCAATGAGCTGTAATTAAAGTGAAACATCAAATTTTTAGAGCAACTAATGCGCAATTATGATGAATTTAGCTGGAAAAAAATTTAATCAAAAGAAGAATACATATAGAATACATTATGTTAATTTTCTTAATTTTTTCAAACACTTCAAGCAACAATAGTCAGAAAATTCGTAGTAATTTTATAAAAGCTAATAACGCTTTGATCCAGGCTTTGTATCCTGATTATTAATTGGGCAGAATTACAACAGTAGTATTCAAATTTCCTTTTTTAAAATATGAAATTTCTGTAGAATAATATTGGAAACACAGACTAGATTCCTCTCAACGCGTTGTCAACGAGCTAAAACAGAATTGGTTCAAATCGTCATTCTCTGCATAGCTCCAGTACTCAAATAAAAAATCTAATAATGAATCAAAAACTTTGCATAGGTCCTCGACAAAAATTCTGGAAAAGATAACCTTAATATTCATGATATTCGCATGAAAATATAATAAAGTGCATTTGCTTGCTCTAACATGCTGCTTAAATTTATTTTTAAAATCACTTGCATTGTAGCATGATTATGATTTTCGGATGCTTTAGTGTCATCGATTGCGATTTAAATTGCTTTTGAACACAATGTAGTTGCATATACATCACAAATGATTAGTATTTGTTTTTCTCTACTCGCTCTTGATTTGTTTTGTTTTTTCTCCATTTGGTTTTACGCAGGTTGTACGTATTAACAAAAACGGGTGAATAAATAAGACAACTGTAGTTTCCCAACACTGTTTTGTTCCTGTTTCTATTTGCCTTAAATTTTTTTAATTTTGCTCACATTTTTAATTATATGTTAAAAGCAAATGAAAAAAATTGCATTTTGTTCTTTTCTGACCACATGATTCACTTTTCTGTATATAAGCTTAACACATCATTTGATTGGCACGCGGACATTAGAGCGCCGACATTAGAGCGCAGTCATAATAGATGTTTTTCACTTAACTTTACAAAACTTATATGCTGATAAATTGAAGAATTCACCGGTTAAAGTTCCACGGACGAAACGAGCATGCCTTTAAAAAAAGTCCTGCTGTATCTTAAACTCGAGACTATTTGCAACGATTCATATACTTTCCGATTCAGAATTGGACACGCTTTCTATTATTGAAGGTAAAGTAAAAATTTTGACTTTTTATCTCAATTCTGGAAAGCATCAATACTTTTGAAGTGATGGATTTTGTGCAGAGCGGTCTGATACAACAGAAAGTGAGATGAATGCTCTGCGAAACAGTGTCTCCAAACGACCCCTTCCTATGCGGGAAAAGGTAAAATCCGGGAATGGAAATGGAAATAGAAAATGGAAAATGGGTAAAAGCCGTAAATGGAAATAGAAAAATGGGAAAAAAAGCCGGAAAATAGAAAATGGAAATGGAAAATTTTCCATTTCCTTTATTTCCAACGGAAAATGGTTAATTTTCAAAATTTTCGGTCGTAAATGTCGAAATCATGTCGTTTCTCACCAAATTTCTCTATTTTTGAAGAAATTTCGAAAGCATAACTAAAAATGGAGCGTACAAAAAACGGAAAAAAAACGAAAAATTGTTCATTTCTTTGTCTTTTCACTCAAAATTATCCTCTTTTGAAAAAACTGACCTTCCAGATCCGAAAAAAATCGTTATCTACTTCGACTACAACGATTTCGTCGCAGATGGAAAATCGCCGAAAAATGGAAAAATAGGGTAAAACCCGGAAATGGAAAATGGAAAATGGAAAATTTTCCATTTCCTCTATTTTCAACGGAAAATGGTTAATTTTCAAAATTTCCGGTCGTAAATGTCGAAATCATGTTGTTTCTCACCAAATTTCTTTATTTTTGAAGGAATTTCTAAAAGCGCAACTAAAAATGGAAAAAATTCAACAAAAATGGAATGAACAATTTTCCGTTTTTTTCCATTTTTGTAGACTTTCTATTTTTAGTTACGCTTTCGAAATTTTTTCAAAACTAGAGAAATTTGGTGAAAAACGACCTGAGTTTGACATTTATGACCGAAAATTTTGAAAATTAACCATTTTCCATCGAAAATAAATAAAATAGAAAATTTTCCATTTTCCATTTCCGGTTTTTACCCACTTTTCCATTTTGCATTTTCCATTTTCCGGCTTTTACCCATTTCCCATTTTCCATCTCCATTTTCCATTTCCGGCTTTTACCCATTTTCCATTTTCCATTTCCATTTCCGGATTTATTCCCACGCCCTACAACTCAACCAGAAAGTCAAGAAAGAATTCAAAAGTCTGTTCATTGCTTTACAAAACAAAAGAAACCGCAAGCATTTATCACTACCTGATACCGAGATTATTCACGCGTTGGTAGTTAACGTAATCCCGTCATAATAGAAAGCGTATCCAATCGTGAACCGGAAAGTACATATATGAATCGTTGCAAATAGTCTCGAGCATACGTGGGCAGCAAGAAAATTCTGGGGGGTCCAAGATTTTTTGAAGGTCAAAAAATGGCCTTAAAAATGGTGATATGGCGATAAAAACACCATTTTTCGACGTTTCTCACCAAGCACTATCCATTGGCATCAAAAAATTGCGAAAAAAACGAAAAAAATTTTCAAAAATTGATTTCTGGGGGGGTCTTTTGATTTCTGGGGGGATCTTTTGGTTTCTGGGGGGTCCAGACCCCCCCCAGATCCCCCCACGCCCATGTGTGGTCTCGAGTGTAAGATACAGTAGGACTTTTTCAAAGGCTTGCTCGTTTTGTCCCCGAATCTTTAAGCGGAGAATTCTTTCATTTATCAGCATAAAAGTTTTTGTAAAGTAACGTGAAAAACATCTATTATGGCTGCGTTCTAATATCGCGCGCTCTAGTGTCGGCGCTCTAATATCGTGCGCTCTAATGTCGGCTCACCCATTTGATTATACTGCTTGCGAGACATTTTAATTAGGTATGTAGGTATCTGAACGGCAAATTAGATATAGGCAGGTATGTACTGTGAGCCGACATTAGAGCTCACGAAATCAGAGCCCCGAGATCAGAGCGCAGCGACATTAGAACGCTCGACATTGGAACGCAGCCATAATAGATGTTTTTCACGTAACTGTACAAAACTTTCATGCTGATTAATGAAAGAATTCGCCGGTTAAAGCTTCAAAGACAAAACGAGCATGCCTTTGAAAAAGTCCTACTGTATCTTACACTCGAGACTACACATGGGCGTAGGGGCGGTTTGGGGGGTATGCACCCCAAAGAAGTTGAAATACCCCCCCAGAAATCAAAATACCCCCTCAGAATTCAATTTTTGAAATTTTTTTTTGTTTTTTAGCGATTTTTAATGCCATTGGATAGTGCTCGATGAGAAAGGTCGAAAAATGGTGTTTTTTCCGCCATACGACCACTTTTAAGACCATTTTTCACTTTTGAAAATTTTTTTACCCCCCCTCCCCAGAATTTCGGTGATGCTCGAGACTATTTGATCTCGATATCAGGTAGTGATAAATGCATGCGGTTTCTTGTGTTTTGTAAAGCAATGAACAGAGTTTTGAATTCTTTCTTTACTTTCTGGTTGACTTGTACACTAGTTGAATTAGTGGATGTACGGAAGTAAGAAATTTTGACTTTTTTACTTACTTTTGGAAAAAGAACAGTAACATTTGAAGCAGTAGGTTTTGTATAACGCTATTATACTCTTTTCACTTATTTTCTTGACACAGATTGCGGTATTCATTTTCACAATTTTGTTTAATTGTAAGTTGTGCAAATCAAGCGTGAAATTTATTGCTGCAGGAAACAATCATAAAACTGCAGTAAATAGGCAAAAGATCAAAATTTGTGTAAACTTATCCTGCATTTCTGTGTCAAGAAAACAAGTAAAAAGGTTATAGTTCCATTAGAAAATGCTTGAAAAGCTACAAAATAATGTCCTATAAATGACACCCTTACTACCGTAGTTTTAGAGCTGTAGGTGTTAGAACACACATCAGCCTACTCTATTGTACAAAAAATGTTTAAATTAACGTCAAAATTTTTTCAAATCAGTAACAACTACAACTTTAAAACTAGCATAGCAAGGGGTCCTTTGGAGACACCGTTTAACAGAGCATTCATCTCAATTTCTGTTGTAACACACCACATTGCACAAAATTCATCGGTTCAAAAACTATTGATGCTTTCCAGAGGTACGTAAAAAACAACATTTTTACTTTACCTCTAATAATAGAAAGCATATCCAATCCTGAATATGAAAGTATATGAATCGTTGCAAATAGTCTCGAGTGTAAGATACAGTAGAACTTTTTTCGAAGGCATGCTCGTTTTGTACGTGAAGCATTAATCGGTGAATTCTTCCATTTATCAGCATAAAAGTTTTGTAAAGTTACGTGAAAAACATGTATTATGGCTGCGCTCTAATGTCGCGCGCTCTAATGTCGGTGCTCTAATGTGTGCATGCCGGTAAGTACCTACCTATTCGATATTGCCAACTTCAGAAACAGAAGTATCATGATTATTGTTTTTCTATTGTATAATATTGTATATATTATTATTTATTATATTTCTATTGTATTATATAATATTGGAAACACAGACTATATTCCTCTTGTATTATTGTTTGTATTATTTTCTTATTGTTTTTTCTTATTGCCGGAAGATCGGTCGCTGACAGAAATGTAACAGCCGGTCTGGTAAGGCCATAATTGATTGATTACATTTTATTCCTTCATTTTATTATTGGTTTCTCTTCATTGTAGCTACCTAACAGTGGCGGATACAGAAATTTCTGACAGGGGAAGGGGGACGAACCCAAAATATTCCTAAAAGTGGCAAAAATCGCCCAAAAATTCATATATTATGCTCAAAGTACTGGTTGTGTGCAGTCTTTTAATAGGCAGAATTAGTTTTCAAGCAAAAAAGTAAACATTTTTCGAAAGTTTTTATGAAAAGCTCACAGAATAATGCATAAATGGACACAAATCTCCAAAAACACTCTGGAAATCATTGTACAAAATCTTCGTTCTGTACAAAAACTACTCTCTGACTTAAATTTAAGTTTTTTAGAGCGCCAAGAGAGTAAGTAAATGTAATAAATGAGTATATACACCGAAGCGAAGCGCCGGAAAACTTTGAAAAAGCATGATAAAAATGGCTAAAATTATCAAAAAATACACATCTATTCTTCACAGCACCTAAATATTTTCTGACGACAGGAGGGCGGTCCCCCCCGCCCCTGTCCAAATCTGCCAGTAGTGCCTAATGCCATTTCTTTAATGATTTTTTAATTTTTATCTTCTTTTTAGTTATAAAGCTGTTTTTCCGTACGAATCGCAAAACGACGATGAATTAGACCTTCGAGCAGGAGACATCATTTACGTGAAAGAAAAGTGTGATGATGGATGGTTGATAGGAACCTGCGCTAAGACCGGAAAATTTGGTACATTTCCAGGAAACTACGCGCGACTTGTGTGCTAAATTTATCACACATTTTCCGCTTTTATTCATTTATCGTTTTGACGCTGTTATTCTACAATTTTGGAATTATCGTAACGTTTAATTCTGTGCGAACGTTTTCCATCTTTTGCATTTCTCTCGTTTTTTATAAAAAAGTAAAACAGCTTAATAGAAAAGAAATAATCTCCATTTACTTGTTGGTTGGTTGTTCATACTTATTTTTGATCACGCGTATTTTATTTATTTAGTTAGAGGTATTTCTCTATGCGAAAATACTTCAGCCTTTCGATTTTTACATGCACACACATGTACGAATAAGGGTAATTCCGCTTCTGGAATCGTTTAATAAGCAACAAGCCTTGTTTGCTATGTTTCAACAGAAATTTAGGATCAAAATATAAAGCCCGAAAACTAAAATAAAAAGGAATATTTATTTCTTTCTTTGCCAGAGATACTTATACATATTTCCGCTAATGATGATATTTATTTAACCGCCGATTACTTATCGACTTTGTGCATATGGCGCATATTTCGTGTAAAATTTTGCTATCAGACGTTTCAGCCGTTGAACTGGACAATCCTCTCTTTTTTGATTTTTTTGAAATATTTTCATAGACTTTCCCAATGGTTTGAAATATCAAAATATCACGGACGCTTCAGATTTCGAATCATAAGACAAGATCGGCGATTTTTCAAATTACTGTACTCTAAAAAAACTTTAATACAAAATTTCGGGACATAACTTTTACCTAACAGAAAGCTCTTTCGTTTACTTTATTTTACTGTGAAATCAAAACCCGAATTATTTCGAGAGCGTCATTTTTAAAAATAGGGGCATAAATCATGAAATTATTTGATTTTGTATCAAAAGCGATGACTAAACAATATAAGCGATAGAAATTTATACTTTTGTACGGAGTCAACTCTATCTTCTTACACTTTGATGCTCTCGAGTAAAGGGAACCATTTGTGCTCTTGATAGGTTGGCCCAGATTCGGCGCCTACGTATATTCTTTTTCATTACTATATTTTCATCAATTTAATCAATTTTTTTAAACTTAAACACATTTTTTAAATCTTTTTATGTTATACGAGCGTCGTCAGAAACGTAAAAATAGTGTTTTTGACGTGTATTAATTGTTCTTAAGTCCGGAAAAGGCACTTTAAAAAAATTTTTAGGGTGTTAATGACTCCCACACCCAGGACTCTGATGTACAAGTACGACATTGGTTCGCCCATTATGACTTCGTATTTTTTGCATTATTATGTTTGAATTTTTACAACATTTTATACCATTTGCTCATTCGCTTCTATTTCCGCGCATCGTGAAGCTATTTTATTTTCTGTTAAATTCTATGCGTGATTTCATGTAGCCTAATTTGAATGCTTTTAAATAAATAAATCCGCGTTGCTTCATCGTAAAAACTAATAAAAGCATATAACATTAATTCAACGGGTTTCAGAAATCAAGCACTCAATCGAGTTTGAAACACTGCCCAAATTACGAGCCATTTAGTGTAAGGTTAATTAAGCTAGAAGCTCACAAAACTATGTATATATGTTTGGGCAACCTGACGTAAGTAAATGATACATACATCAGATTACGTCGTATTTGTGCGTGAATGGCGAAAATAATTTTCCAACTTGGTCAGCATGAATTTATCAAAAACAAAAAGCGTAATTTTACTTACGATTTGTTGACGTTAAAAAATAAATAATGATATGGCACGCTGATTATTTCGCACATAATCATCATCCGAATGCGCCTTATGTATTTTGTTAATCCTGAAACTCCGCATTGCATCAGCTTATACCTACGTCATTTAAATATCCTTTCATTTTAAAACTTTTGATTCAAAAAAATTCAATTTTTTGAATTTTCGAATTATTTCTCCAGTTAGGCTACGAGTTGAATGGAGTGAAAATAATAATTGATCGTCTTTAAAACTAAAATACATATCAGTTATTTTGCGTGCTGATAATAGAAAAAAAGGTAATCAGAAAAGTTAAAAAACTTGCGAGAGGTCCATTTTAGTTTTTCGATACGAAGCGAATTAGTTGCATCATTGCTGGTGATTCCGTCGCTTATTGCAGTTTTGATCAAATCGGCGAATTATCTTTAAATTATGAACTTTTTGTTGATTTTACGCGCTATCGTTGCCATAATCTTATTTCCGACGGCCTACAGTAAGCTTTCCAATTATTTTTATAATAACGACTGGAACGTAAGCACTTAAATCCACACATGGGCGTGGGGGGTTGAGGGGTGTGCACCCCACAGAAGTTGAAATACCCCCCCAGAAATCAAAATACCCGCCCCCAGAATTTGAATTTTTAAAATTTTTTTGCTTTCTTAGCGATTTTTTGATGCCATTGGATAGTGCTCAATGAGAAACGTCGAAAAATGGTGTTTTTTTCGCCATACGACCATACGTGGGCAGCAAGAAAATTCTGGGGGGGGGGTGCAAGATTTTTTGAAGGTCGAAAAATGGCCTTAAAAATGATGGTATGGCGATAAAAACACCATTTTTCGACGTTTCTCATCAAACACTATCCATTGGCATCGAAAAATTGCGAAAAAAACGAAAAAAATTTCCAAAAAATGAATTCTGGGGGGGGGGTATTTTGATTTCTGGGGGGAGTATTTTGGTTTCTGGGGGATGCATACCCTCCCAAACCCCCCCACGCCCAGGTGTGCATACGACCACTTTTAAGACCATGTTTTGACCTTTGAAAATTTTTTCACCCCTGCCAGAATTTTGGTGCTGCCCACCACACCTGGACGTGGGGGGGGTTTGGGGGGGTATGCACCCCCCCAGAAACCAAAATACCCCCCAGAAATCAAAATACCCCCCCCCCAGAAATCAAAATACCCCCCCAGAATTCAATTTTTTGAAAATTTTTTTCGTTTTTTTCTCAATTTTTTGATGCCAATGGATAGTGCTTGATGAGAAACGTGTGTTTTTATCGCCATACCACCATTTTTAAGGCCATTTTTCGACCTTCAAAAAAATCTTGCACCCCCCCCCCCAGAATTTTCTTGCTGCCCACATATGCTGCCCACCTATGCAAATTTATTGAAATTATGCAAGTTTATGCGAATAAAAATTGGGAAGAAACTAAATAAGATAAAAGAATTCATTTTCAAACTTGGACATTTACGATTAAAACCTATTTGAATGATTTTGGTCTTGAATTGAAATAACGCACGACTCTGAATTCTCTTTTTTTGCATTTTTGTTGTTTGGTATTTATGAATTTTGAGTTATTCCGCACGCCTTTACATATTAAAAATATTTTGGAATCTATTTAAAATCTATTCTTTAATAATATATGATAATGCATACGAGATGAAAAAAGAAGTGATTGAAAATCGAAAATGGCAAAAAAATTGACGTCAAAAATATAAAATAAATCTGATAAAAATAAAGAAGAAAAACATAAAAACTAAGTGAGTAAAATAAAATAAACGATAATAATTATTTAAAAAGTTGTTGAAATTTCGAAAATAAATTGGATGAATAAATCACGATTAAATTCATGATTACATGAATAAGCACTGTCTAAACATTAGCACAAAGAGCTCATACTATTTTGTTCATTTACTATGAACATTTATATACATTTAATGCATAATGCTTTATTTTACGCGAAAAAGGCATCGTAAGTGATGAAATGCATTCTGAAAATTTCAAAGAATTTCAAAATTTTTTACATCAGTCGCAATGACCTACTGACCTTTAGCCAAGGCCCTGTGGGAAGAATGCCTCGATATAAGACTGCGTTCAATTTTTACGAATATTTTGCCCATCGAACGCAAGTGCCAAGTGAAGTCCTGGGTCGAATGCCACAGGCACTGCGAAGGGCATCCGCAAGGATTCTGCAATTCGTACACGTACTTCAAAGATGGCGGATTTTGTCGGCTTTATCATTCGAATAATCGGTCCATAGTTCAAGCGATCGAATCCGACATGGATGTTATGACGGTGAAATTGAAAGAACCGTGCTTTTCCACGAAACCAAGAAAATAAGGAGCAACAATATCATTTGTTTCTTATCTAATATTACTTATTGGAATTGCCCATTTTATAAACAGTAGGTGTAAATATTGCACGCTTATTTTATTTTCCACGTCGAAACATCAATGAAAAGAGTAGTTCGAGTCAATAAATTTCTGTTTATTTTAAATTCAGGAGGCAAATTTCTTTTAAAATAAAAGTATCAATCACTCAGTCGCACCGGCTAATACAGGAAGTTTCGACTGCATTATTTGCTGATTATGGAATGTGGAATGCGTCTCATGCAAAAACTTATCACGTATTCGTAGGTACCAAACGTGTATTAGTATTCCGGCACAGAAATCGGCTAAAAATCTTTTTAGTCAGCATATCCGTATTGTACTTTTCTGATATGAGATTCCGGTAAATTATTGTGAACTTTTTGAATTTTCCTCATTAAGTAGTGAGTGAATTTTGTACATAAATTTATTTTCAAAAAAACCTCTTATCTTTTACGCATTTCAATAGCAAACATAGGGAGCTCCGCATGATTATGATACTGCTCGCTTGAGAGTATCTTAATGTAGTTAGTACCTATTTATTACATAACTTATCCTTTCTAATTTTTCAATCATTTTGCCTAGAGGGTCACGTCAGTGAACGCAATATACACACAATTGTATTAAAATAGGAAAACAACGAAGTGGAGGTATGATGCCCATGTCTCCAGGCCAGGCCCCAGGAGCATCAGGCGGTATGTGTGGTCCGGATGGTTGCGGACCAATGGCACCCAGTCCATCTTCGCCCGGTAGCGCGCCTGCACCGGGACCGACCATCGGCAGTCCGGGTCAACCACCAGGTGGCGCATGTGGACCGGGCGGTTGTGGGCCGATGGCGCCTAGCTCAGCTGCTCCTGGAAGCGTAACTGCGCCACCCGGCCAACCCACCCAACCCACTCATGGAATTATGACGCCAGGGCAGCCTGCGCCCGGTAGCGGTTCACCTGGCCAACCCACTACAACAACTGGATCGTGCGGACCCGGTGGCTGCACACCCGCGACTCCTGGTCTGCCTCCTCCCGGCACGGGATACTGTGGACCAGGAGGTTGCGGTCCCACGACTTCGGGCCAGCCTCTTCCTCCAGGCAGTCCAACCGTGGCCCCTGGACAGCCATTAACTACGGTGGGTGCTTGTGGACCAGGCGGTTGCGGACCAGGGTTGACGACTAGGAGTGGCGCGTGCGGCCCCGAAGGCTGTCCGCCTGTAACGGACGACGGTTTTAGTCTGGCCACCGATTCGCCTATCGACATAGTACGTAGTAGATTAGCTTTAAATTATTGCACGTGTATGCTCAGTGACGCGAAAATTAACTGAAGTTGTTGGTAGTCTACTTGACTTATTCATAAGCATTGATTTTTTAACAGTGGCATAGCTCTGGAGGGATTGGGGAACTAGTCTCTTAAATCTTGAGAGCAGCCAAGTCCAGAATGTATTTGGTTATAAAGCTGTCGGGTTCGGGTTCGGGTAGTCCACTTCAATTTATTCGGGTTCTTGTTCTGATCCCATATTGTTCATTAATTTTTTTATCATCAGTATTTCGACAAGAGTCATGGAATTTTTTCCTTCGATTTATTTAGCCTGGCACAGATGCGGTGCAGACATTTACTACGCCATTGCCTGTGGTTACCGGAGGACCGGCAGTGCCTGGACCAGTGCCTCAACCAGGTTCGACGGGACCAACGAGTCAGCCAGTGGTCGTAGAACCACCAGTAACTGACGCTGGCCCGCCTATTGTGATGCCTCCTATTGGACCGTCACCCGGTCCACCACCTAGCCCTTTACCCGGCTCACCATCGGGCCCTTCACCCGGTCACCCGATTATGCCGTCGCCTGGACCGCCGTATGTGCCATCTCCAGGAGGGTCGTCAACGGGACCCGCCACTGACTCGCCGGTAGGACCTCAGATTGGACCACCCACTGTACCATCTATCATATCAGCTCCGCCTAATTTACCATACGTACCTCCCACAAGTGGCCCGGATATTCCAGCGCCTAAGGGACCCGTGATCGTACCAGCTCCGCCTGATTTACCGTACGTGCCTCCCACAAGTGGACCAGCTGTTCCAGCGCCTCAGGGACCTTCCATCGTACCAGGTCCGCCTGATTTACCTTACGTGCCTCCCACAAGTGGCCCGGCTATTCCGGCGCCTTCGGGGCCTGCGCCTCCAGCATTTACGATGCCTCCGGTTGTCTGGATGGAATGGGGTCCGTGGGGCTCTTGTTCTCGCATGTGCGGAACGGGTATGACTGTCAGGCAACGGTCATGTAAAGAAGCGGCTGGTTGTGAAGGTGAAAGATTTGTTGCAACTTTAATACAATGTATGGGCATATGTATTTTGTATGCACTGCTGCCAGCCTTGAAATTTTTCTCCGGATTCTGAAGTTTCAGGGAGCGATTTTGAGCGCATTTCCACCACCTTTTTAAGCAGTCTGAAATTCTTTGCGCAAAAAGTTATCTAAAAAGTTTATTAATCTATCGAGATGCCATTTTTATTATTGTTTTATTATATTTCTATCTCTGCTTTCAAATATTACTTTTATGCGGTATAATAAATTTAATATTTTCGTCCACGGAAAAATTTTGCTTGCCGGCTATCGGACAAGCATGTACTTCTGATGATTTAAGATTTCTCGTAAATCTACTATATATTTTTGAAAGTTTGTTTGTTTGTATGTATGTTCGTATGTTTGTGCCGGGTTGGCTCCGGCCCAATGAAATTTGGTGGGCTGATATTTTGGGCCGAGGTCGGTCCAATGGGGGAAGGAGCCGTAGCGATCTTGAAATTTCGACAGACGCACTCATTGGCCCTGGGCTGGGAGGGAGCAGGGTTTGGCCCCTGTGCTATAAGCCTCCACGATTTCGGGAGATGGCCGATTTTTTGCTATTTTTTCAAAAATTAGTTTATACTGTTTGTATAGGGATACCCCGGCCAAGAGGAGCATGCCTGGCGACACTATGTACATTGTTATATGTTATAGCATTGATCGGCACTGTAAAACATCAAAATACGGGTTTAACCAAATGATGCTATAACATAGGCAATTTTATAAGATAGGCATGGTATGAGATACTATGTGCAACAAGATAAGCAATGCTATAAGATAGGACGTGATATAAGATACTCTGTGCTACAGGATAGGCAATACTATAAGATAGGACGTGATATAAGACACCCCGTGCTACAAGATAGGCAATGCTATAAGATAGAACGTTATAAAAGATACCCCGTGCTACAAGATAGGCAATGCTGTAAGATAGGAAGTGATATAAGATACCCCGAGCTGCAAGATAGGCAATGTTATAAGATAGTATGGGATATAAGATACCCTGTGCTACGAGATAGGCAATGCTATAAGATAGGTTTGGTATAGATACCCTGTCTGTGCCATAACATGCAGTGATATAAGATAGGAGATACCATCAGCTATAACATATCACGTGATATATGACACCCTTTGCTACAACAAACAAAAAATTTTTAAAACATCAAAAATATGGTTTGACCGAAAAAATTTTTCAATACATCCTAAAACATCAAAAATATGGTTTGACGAAAAAAATTTTCCAAAACATCCCAAAACATCAAAAATATGGGTTTGATTAAAAAAATTTTCCAAAACATCCTAAAACATCAAAAATATGGTTTGACGAAAAAAATTTTCCAAAACATCCCAAAACATCAACAATATGAGTTTTATTAAAAAAATTTCCAGAACACCCCAGAACATCAAAAATATGATTATGGCTAAACAATTTTCAAAACCATTCTGTAACGTCAAAAATATGGATTTGATCAAAAAAATGGTTGACAAAAGACATTTTAAAAAAATCCAAAAATAAAATATGGTTTGCACCAACAATCTTTTTAGAAATATCCCAAAAACATCAAAAGTCTTGAAAAATAAAAAATACAAGAGACATATTAATTCCATATAGCTATCAGGCCTAAGTTCAGCCCGGGCAACGCCGGGCAGCTCAACTAGTGGTTAATAATACAATAAACTAGACCTGGAAAAGGTGGATAACTTGAGTTTCTTTTAGAAATACTTGGTTTGACTGCAATGCGTAATTGATTTTAGATTTCGTCTGTACAAGAGGTAGAGAGAAGAGCATAAATCATATGAATATGAAGGTTATATACGTCCAACTCCTCATAAGCCTTGTTCAACAAAGTGAATCAGTTATGCACAAGAATATTCTTATGTCGCCAGCTATTAAGTTTTTGCATTTTCTGCATAATAGGCGTCGTGTGCTTATGTTTTATAAGCAAATTCTCCATTTTCTGTCCATTTTATTGACATAAAAGATCTGGGTCATAAATCTTCAAATTTTCGGCAAAAAAACGAAATTAATGATTTTATAAAGAATTGTGGTCAATATGCTAAAAGGTCGTATCAAATTGAAAGGCTTGCTGATTCCTTAACTGTGTTGATTATAGATATAGTTAGATTCATTCAAGCGCTTTGATTAGGTTGCACTACCGAAATGAAAGTTTGCAATCCACAATCATGCTGTACCGACTGGACCGAGTGGACGCCCTGTTCTGTGACTTGCGGTCAGGGCTTACAAAAGCGAAGCAAAAAATGCATAGTCGAAAGTCCGGACTTGCCCGGCGGTTTCGGATCCAAAGACATGTCCGAAACGCAGTGTTGCACCGGTGCAATGGCCACTTGCTCCCAGTGGGGCGCTTGGCAGCCCTGGAATCCGTGCTCCGTATCTTGCGGTGCAGGCACGAACGTCAGAACAAGGACGTGCGAACCGACTCCCGGTTCCTGTCCTGGACCTAGTAAGCAACCTAAAAAATAGGATTCTGAGTTTCACATATAAGGGGTTGAGAGCATGCGTGGGCAACAGCCGAATTCTGGGCGTCTAGGTAGTGTAAATGTGGTAGAAATAAAAAGAACATGCCAAAATTAAATTCTGGGATCGATTTTTGGGGCGTCTGCCGTATTCTCGGAGGAGGGGGAGAAATTCCCCTAATCCCTATGTGCATGTTTGGTTAAGAGATATACATATTATCTCTGTCAAATATTTTTCTAAACTAAAGGACTCGACGTCAGACAATTTAGAGTTATATAAGGATTTCACGAAAATACAGGAAATTCGACTTAGTTATCCCAGTTATCCCGATTCTCAATTAATAATTGTCAGTTTTCTGCACAAATATAAAATCTTCTTAGACCGGTTCTCTTGGTTAATGATTTACAATAAAAGTGACTTATTTTATAAAAGTATTCTAAAACAAGCATGTTGTTTGACGAATGCATTTTTAACTTTTAATCTACTTTTTTCATCTGTATGAGTGACTGATAATCTTAAAGGTCCACGAAAGATCAGGGTTGCCTTTAAAGAAGTAAACAGGCTAACGTTCTGATTCTAATGTACGCCTTTGTATAGTTTTTATCCCTGGACTTCCGCCTAGCGCAACTATCTCTTAAACGCTCGTTCGAAAAACCAGAATTTATTCCTGTAAGCAATCAAATTGTGCCAAGGATGTTTGTCATACTTTGTTGAATATATAAATGAAGGTGATCCATAATCCTTCAGCAAAAAAATGGAAAAACTGGAAAAATTTTAAAAATTTTAAAAACTTAAAAAGCTTATGGCAATTTTGTAGTACAACTTTAATTACAATTTCTTAATTAAATGACCGCTGGCACATTTTGTCAAGTTATGAGTGTGCAATATCTTCCCTAATGATATAGATAGATATCATAAATAAAGCTTGACGTGAGACGTTAAACAGCCCTTCACTGATTAAGTCGCCTTCCGAATTAATCCCATAAATGATCAATTAGGACATTAAGTAATCAATTCAGTAGTTTTCAGACCAAAATCTTAGAGCCTTTCGAATTGTTGATGTAAGGAAAATCAATGAAGAAGGGAGCAATTAAAAAATAAAGGATGAAAAAATTAAAAAGATTAGAAAGCAAATGGCAATGACAAAAAAGATTAATAAAAGCTGATACCTTTACCATTCATAATTCGCAGCATGCTATTGAAAAAATTATTCGATTTTTTCTCCAGACCTCCCTTATCTCGCCCAACATAAATGTCTTGGACTTTTCACCTGAAATTTCGATCATAACAAACTTATACATCTTCCCTAGTAACGAGACGGCGACTTGCAATGCGAAAGCGTGTCCCACTTGGTCCCCCTGGGGCACCTGGACAGCATGCTCGGATAGCTGCGGTATCGGCCTGCAATTCAGAAGCCGCGTTTGTTCTGATGATAGCTTCTGCCCGGGAGATTCGAGCGAGAAGCAGAACTGCAATTCGGCCATGTGCCCGCATTGGGCCCAGTGGTCTGATTGGGGATTTTGCAGCCAGTCGTGCAACGGGGGACAGACAACGCGCTCAAGGGCTTGCATCAACGACAAACAATTTTGCGTGGGGCCCAACGCCAATGCGCCCGTAAGGAAAGTCGTTGCGCTTTGGGACTATTAAAAAAAGAATCAAAAATTCTAAATCTTTCATTAAAATTATAGGTTTGTACTATTGATGCTCAGCTGGTTGTATTTTTATGCGCTTCATTTGTCGTCAATGAGTGAGGCGGAGCAACCTCAAGATGCAGCAGACCTAATTTGAGCCCTCAGCTCAGGATAATGAGCATTGAAAATTTAATCGGAGCCCTCTATCCTACATTATCATGTTTGTTCTTCGAAGTATAAATTAATTTAGTGGTAATAACAGGGTAGGCACATATATTTGAATGCATTATACTGAAGAATATAAGATTTAGGCTTTCACGCGTTGGAATCCATCGATAAATTTCTTGAATAACAAAAACAAGCGTAACAATTTTTATATAATTCCAGAAAAAGCTCTGATCTTTGCAAAAATATTCGTGATATGACATTCAGGTTTTAAGATAATACGTAACAATAATTTCTAGAACTTTGCAATGCCTTTTGTAGGCATGTGTTTGCGGCATTCCGACCGAAAAAAACGAAACAACTGAAACGTGCAATAACGTGAAATGTCCCGTGCCTGGCAACTGGGGCGAATGGACCCCTTGCACGAAGCCTTGTGGCGGTGGAACGCGCAGCCGCACAAGACCGTGCATTGTTGACCAAGCCTACTGCACAAAAGTGAGCGGTCCTGACCATGCATGATCTGATCGGGGGTTTCATCCAGACGTGCTCTTGGGGGGTGGGGGCGGGTTTGGCCCCCAGAATGGCAACTGACCCCCGCGAAATGGATGCTACCCCCAAGAATTATTAATTTTTTGTATAAGTTGGTAAAAGTTGTAAAAAGTGAATTTTTTAAGCGTATTTAGCCTATTTTCGTCTCAAAAATCTCACATTTTCGGCGCTTTGCACCATACACACATTTTTTGACCAAATTGTGTTCAATTTACTCATTAATTCAATTTTTTCCGAATTTTTTTTACGTTTTTATGTTCTAGAAAGAACGAGCATTGTTTGAAACGTCAAAAAATAAAAAATAATGTTCTTAAGTGTACATACCTATCGTTTTTTAGCCAAAAAAGACACTTTTTAAAAAAATTTTGGGCCTTACCACCCCCACCCCCAGAATTCTCATGCTGTCATCGAAAAGTTTCCACCCTTCCAGAAATTTTTTCATCCCCTTCCCGGTATAAATTTGTTGAAAAGGTACTTTTCAAATATTTTTAGTTATCTGCTTGCTCAAAAGTGTCAAATTTCTATACTCTTCTCAATTAATATATTTTTTTCGCTTTATTCGAATTTTTCGACTTTATTGAGAATTTTTTATAGGTTTTTACGTCCTATAAACATAGAACATCGTTAGAAACGCCAAAAACATGTTTTTGACGCGTATCAACAATTTTTGAGCTCAAAAAACCACCATAAAATTTTACTTCCCCAGAATTTCCATGCTCTGCGTGTCTGGTCCTGACTAAACCAGATTCTCAGGTCTTGTTGGTTTATAACTAGAAAAATTCCAAAAAATGCAAAAAATTTAATTTTAGTGTTAAATTGATTTTTATAAGGTCTACCGGATGCTCGGGGTTTTAAACCACACATGGGCGTGGGGGTCTGAATAGTATACACCTCCTCCAGAAGTTGAAAACCCCCCGCAGATTACTGTAGACCCCCTCAAGAATTCTATTTTTAGTGACATTTTTAGCGATTGTTGCTGCCCATGTATGGTCTAAACCCCTCATACTACCCACCCACGTGATGTCCTGACTTGTATAGCCATATGGAAGAGAGGATGAAGATCCAAACTAAAGTCGATTGTCCGAATCCACCCCCTCCTCCATGGGCTAAGATTTTCAACCCCAGTCCTAACAATCTGGCAAAAAATTTGCGTTTTGGGCCATTATTTAGCGCTTTTTCTGCCATTTTGGCCTAAATACGAAGACCGTTTGCCCCTCCCCTTCTCCCGTAATAACGGCCGACCACTCCTCCCCAAAATTTTGAGCCATTGCATACTCGTGTACTGCATGAATATTCCAGAACCAAATCTTTCAACTTTACTCATTTTTTGACCATCCTTTTTCAGAAATATTTTATTAGATCGATCAATGTATCGTTCAAAAAGCGACTTATTGGCTGCGAAATGTCAAAGAATTGATGCATTCGATACAAAAATTCGCAACGCGTAATCGGAAATACATCTTTTAGCCATTTTATTGACAAATTGAAAATTTTGCGAAGGTCGAAATTATTCTGAAGTCAAAGTCGGATAAGCTTTGAAATTTAGACTTATCAGAAATGAAAGACTAAACATTCGAGCGTAATAATGCAAAATTAAGGCCAGAAGTGTATAAAAATCAAAACCATCCTGTAACACGTGTGAAATTTAAGAAAAGCTGTGAATAATGGTTGGTAGTTTTTACGCTGTTTTAGCATATAGAACAAGTTTTTTACCAGTTTATGTAGCTCATTAAACCTTTCCCACGCTATAATGATTTAGCTTTTTGAAAATAAACTTTCCCGCAGTTTATTATCCATATTAGTTTATTTCTCATTTTTATTTGCGAATGCATCGGAAGCGAGAGCAAACTCTTATTTCGGAATAATATTGTAATGACACTTTTAAGCCTGAAAAGATATATTAAGACAGCTTCTTTCATTGAATGCCCCATTTATTTTTTATTATTCTCATTGATTAACTCCGACAACTCACTTAAGGTTGTTCTTTCCTGCCAAGCGCACAAAAGCTGGAAAAGTCTCTAAAAACTTTTGATTTTTCTTCACATTCCAAATCCTTTTTTCCCCGAAATTATGTGGGTCTTACGGCGACGATTCGAAGTCGGCGCTTTTACTGCTGTCTACTAATGAGGATGATTGTGCTACGGAAAATTTGAACAAAAATTTTCAATTCGTCGGACAACTTCTGCTGTTTTCAGTTATTTTATTTTTTGTAAGTTTATCTCTCCAAAAGTTGATCTCTAATATTACGTATTCTTGCAATAAGAATACAATTTTTCAGGAACGAATGACGGAAAAAACGTGCATGTGTCCGGGTCCGGGCGACGAAAATCAAGCGTGCAACACTCAGTCTTGCTCGTTTTGGACAGAATGGGGCCCTTGGTCCACTTGTTCGGTCACTTGCGGAAACGGTACGTTAACTCGCAAGCGAACTTGCAACAATGATAAAACGGCCTGTGCGGGCGAATTGGCCACTTCGCCAGCCTGCCTCTGTTTGGGCAACGATACCGAGTCACAGGTGGGCCAACACTGCGAATGCCTAGCGATGTTCTCTTCCAAAAACTACGCATGGGTTTAAGTTCGACTCGCAAGAACGCATGGGTGTGGCCGAAATTATACGGATCTGACAATTGCTAAACTCAAAAAAGAACCGAAAATAATTCATTTCTTACGTTTTTTATTAAATTTCGGTGAATAAGGTTGATTAAAAAATTGCAACAATTAAAAATTACAAAGTGTTAAAAAATTAAACATCACGTATCAATTTTGATTAAGAAACTTGCAAAAAACCGATAACTTTTCTACGATCCGCCCAGTCAGTTCAAGTTGGACACACATACGCGCATGGCTTTGGCCGAAAATCGGCGGATCTAATGATTGCAAAAGTAAAAAAGGGCCAAAAATGCATTTTTGAAGTTTCTCATTATGCGTCAGAAATTGAAATTTATAAAAAAATTTAAAAAATTACAAATTGAATCATTGTTAAATAATTATAATTAAGAAACTTGCGAAAAAGCCGAACAACTTTTAGGATACAACCAGCTATTTTGACATTTAGTCTGCTAAATTCTAGGGTACAAACTTCCTGAGCCCCCTATTTCATGTATAACTCCGACCTCGCATACGCGAGCGCAATTAGTTAGTTGCCTGTGCGTCCATGATTTTATAATTCAGAGTTGTGTTACCATTTTCGTTTTCTTTGTGGCATTTTAACTCTGACTTAATTTAAATAAAGGATTGCATTGCATTCTCTTATATTGACTATATTAATCATATATGTGATGGTTTGGGTCTTTGAGCATAAAACAGAAAAGTTCGATAAAAGAAAATATGGTAGGGAATAAAGTAAATGAAAAAAGATATAATCAAAAAAATATTTAAAAAAAAACATTCTCTCATATTGTTTCTGGAATGTTCTTTTGTATGTGAAGCGCTTTGCGAGTTGTGACCATAGATGCACAGCATGTCTGATCAGGGGGCAGAGGTCAGCCGGTCTGGGGGGGGTGCAAGAATTGGACTTTTTTGGGCTAAAATGACCTCAAAAATTGATATATGCGCTAAAATATCGTTAAAACTACGAGTACCTTATTACACAGTTTCTGATCAATTTGGAGCACTTTTAAATACAATTTTTAATTTTCATCCCTTTTTTGCCTTTATTTCGCATAATTTTTCCGAGAAAATTTTCCATTTGTCCATTCTGGGGGTCAGGACCAGTGATCGACCGAGTACCCGAGCCCGAGCCGGACCGGGCCCGGCCGCTCAGGGCAGGCCCGGGCCGGCTGAAAAGGCCCTGTGCCCGGGCCTAATTAAAACAAAGTTTTATAACTTCTAAAGGTTAATATGTTCGAATGGACTATCACGTTAGCAACATTGGTCTCTGTAAATGGATTAAAACTGCTAGTGCGGACTATTTTATGCCTTTCTGCACACATCTGATCATCGTAATATCCTCCTAGTTCTATACATCGAGTTGAAATTTACTTTTCATTTCAGCATTTCTGTCTTTTTATGCGTCATTTCACCATGAATTACTGCAGTTCAGTTCAGCTAACTAAGAGTCTGATATGTGTATATAAATGTAAGATATGTGTTTATAAATGTAGATACTGAGCAGCATGAATAGTGATCGATAGTTGCAGCATCTTGCCCTTAAGCATACATTGCAAGTTCTTTACAGAACTGTGCTGACCACAGGCGTCAGTGGATCTATAATTTGTTAGAATATCAAGCCGAAATTATGGGATGCGGCGGGAATCGGCCGATTCATTGAGTGCTTGATATGTATCTTGCCTTTTTATGATAACATAACATAAAACAGCGTTTGAAAGTTCGGAAGGTCCAAACAAAGAAAGCTAGAATTACTAAAATTAAGCTGTTAGATCATTTTTAATCTTGCACATGGAATAAAATGAATGACTTTGGTGAGAAATGAATCGCCGCAAAGCGCTCAAATTTTTTTATTATTATTTTAATGACTGTGGAAACTGAAGCTGCTTGTTTGTGTCAAAAAATGCTGCTTATGTTTAATGAATTTAATTATTCTTTAAGCTACAGTCAAGATCATGGATGGTGTAAAATGGTTGAAATCCCTAGTATCCATCGATCACCTGGCGTATAGCTTATCTGAATTTAATTTTAAAAATACTTAAATGACAAACTCTTCAATGATATAAACTAAGCTAAATTTAATTTTAGAAATACATACATAAATGGCAAATTCTTATAATAAAGCTTAATATCTTGTTGTCATAACCTATCTTGAATCTTCTACATATTTAATTTAAAGTTTTGTATGTATTGTTGTCATACTGTATCTGTCTAAACTTAGTACATATATTATTTATTGATGTTTTTAGTAATTATACACATATGTATATAAGCTATACGTAAACATATAATCGTCAGACTTTAATAAATACTACCTATATTAGAACGCTTTTCATGATTGCTAAAAGACCACTTGACCCTGGCATTCTTTCAGATCAGCTACGTAATGAACCCTGTTCTAAATCAAGCATAGACAAGAACGTTAGATCCTCTTGATTTCCATTTCTTTTCTTAGCGTTTGTCAGGTTTCGATACAAAACGAAAAGTTCAAGAAGGAAACTGCCTGTCCGTTCGGGAAACTTTTCACAATAGAGTCTTCTTATATCCTTAGTTTAGACTTGCACATGAGGCTATGCAAAACTATGAAATTTTTTGTGGAGAATGAGGCCAAGTGAAGGACAAAACCTGAAGAAAATCGAAACTTTTCTTTAAAAGTGATTGAATTGATCAGAAACTGTGGAACAACATAGGTTTAACGCTAGTTTTAGCATTTATATGACTTTTTGAAGTCATTTCGGCTCAAAAACGCTCACTAATTGATCCACCTCAGACCAGCTGACCTTCTAGATTGGTCATACATTTTCCATTACACTTTTTTCCTCCAATTTCTTTGTTATTACGCATTTCAATTCTACAATGTTGCAAATACTACGATTCAAAGTAATTATATAAAGCATGAGGATAGACAATGGTTTGCACTGTCAGATTTTATAATCGGCTGTCTTGTTTTCAAATTTCGCTTATTTAGCGTGTGACACTTTAATGGTGATAATATAATACATATAATAATATATAATGTAATTTAATAATGATAAGTATGTAATATAATAATATCAATAGAATGCAGTATAATACAATAAAAACGACGTTTTTGAGGTTTCATTGCTGCAGAATGTCGTGTAAAAAACAATCTATGAACTTGGGAGGATTTAAGGAGATTCCTCCCCCGTCAGAAAAATTTTTACTCACCAGAATTTGCGATTTCTAAGTTTGCCAAAAAGTGCCAAATTTTCCATGCTTCGCTACACGTACTGATTTGCTGACTATATTTAAGTTTAGTTTATCCAAATTTTTTGATATGTCTTCGAAATTTTCCTAAATGTTTTTACATTCTAGCAAGATAGCGCATGTTGAGCGCATATCCTCTGTTTTGAGCCCGATAAAGCCACTTTAGAAAAATTCATTGGTGTCATCAACACATGGGCGTTAGCGGGCGGGATTCGGGAAGTGAACAACCTCCCCTAAGGATCCGGCCGACTCCTTAAAAATCGATAATCCCCAAAAATGAATTTTTGGTATGTTTTTTGGGATTCTTGCCGGTTTTGACCCCCACGAATTCGGCTGCTGCCCATATATAGTGTCAGCCCCAGAATTGACATACTATTCATGATTAGTAAAAGCTGGAATATTTCGTAGGGTTGCGATGCTGGACCTTGCTACACGTGGTCGTCGTGGTCCAAATGGTCCGGATGTACGGTGCTGTGCGGCGGTGGCTCGCGCAATCGAACCCGCCAATGCCCGTTGCCCGATTCGTGTCCCGGTCTGGACGGTATGACGGACATTTGCAACATGATCCCGTGTCCGGACTGGAGCGACTGGAGTCCCTGGTCCGATTGTACCGAATCGTGCGGCGGAGGTCAAAGGTCGCGAACCCGCGCCTGCCCCATCCCGGGCGCGTGCAATCCGGGCGAAGAGTACGAATTCGACAAAAGTCCGTGCAATCCTGAAAAATGTCCCGAATGGGGTCTATGGACTCCCTGGGGCAAATGCAGTCGAACGTGCGGTCAGGGCAATCGGATGCGGTCGAGAAAATGTTCTCCGGTAGGCTTTTCACGATCAAGTTTGGCATATTCGCTTTCACTGCAAACAGCAAAACAATAAAAAGGTTTGAGCGTAGCGTAATTAAATGAAAATGCTTCAATTATAGAACAATTTATCAACTACTGGATTACGGTAAGTCGTTGTAAAGAGTGCCTACGTACATACTACATATTAAAGACAAAATCAACAAATTTCTCCATTTACAGAATCGTTTGATGAATCTTGACAACTCGCGTAGTATTTTCTGTAATTAAGTTGGTACGCTCCGAAAAACAATCAGGATGCATAATTTCAAAAAAGCTGAAATTGATGTGCTTTCATCAGCCAACCTTTCACGACCAGGCGTTGGAATCTTGAGTGCGTTGGCCGCCCGAATTAGAAAAACACGCAGCCTTACAAGGGCAGCAGCCCAATCCTGGAGGTCTGGGCATCGTAAAACTGGCTAAAATCTTCGAAAAACATGCCGAAAATTCAATTCAGGGAGTCTATTTACTTAGAGGTCTACCAGATTCTGGGGATCTAGACCATAGGTGGGCGGCACCAAAGTTCTGGGGGAGGGGGTGCAAGATTTTTTCAAAGGTCAAAAAATGACCTTAAAAGTGGTGGTATGGCGAAACAACATCATTTTCTAACGTTTCCCATCGAGCACTATCCATTGGCATCAAAAAATTGAGGAAAAAACGGAAAAAATTTTCAAAAATTGAAAATTGGGGGGGGTATTTCGATTTCTGGAGGGTATTTTGCTTTATCGGGGTACACACCCCCCAAACCCTCCCCCTCCCACGCCCAGGTATGGTCCAGACCCTCCACGCACCCCTTCCGCCCACTAGTGCACGTATCCTAGATTGAATTTTGAAATTTTTTTAAGAGTTTTACACAATTTCTTGAACACAGATTTTTAAAGCCCTATTTTTATCTTCGGAAAATTTTCAACCCTCAGACTTCCCGAATTTTAGTACGGTTCATGCAAACGGAATCGCTTCATAGGCATTTTCACTGTCTAGTTATATGTGCTTATATTGAAATTCAGTTTTGTTTTCGTGTATGTAATCTGACGTGAAAGCCCTAATTTTATTGAAGTGCATCCAAAAATTGTATTTTCGCCCTACCGCAGATTCTGTAAACTTTTTTTATCTGTAAAATATTTTTAAGACTCAGACTCCCAGAATTCAAGTCCTGTCCTCATATGCATGTGTGGAACTGTTTTTTGGAATTTTTTAGTCCATTCATATATTGAAATTCGATTTTGTTTATTTGTGTATTACTTGACGTAAAAGCCTCAACATTATTCAGGTGCTTGACGGTTGTCTGGGCAGCGGCGACAACGTCGAGCCGTGCATGGTGCAGCCTTGCACGGTGAGCACAGAATGGTCTCGTTGGTCGCCATGTACTTCAACATGCGGAGGCGGCGTGCGCACGAGGTCAAGGGTCAAGTGCCCCAGCGGACCCCCCGTTTGCCCGATCGAGCAGAACACGTCCAAGTGCAACGAGCAGCCGTGTCCACTTTGGTCCGAATGGGGTCCTTGGGGTCAGTGTTCGAAAACGTGCGGCGGGGGTCAGAGGATCCGCAGTCGCACTTGTCCGATCGTCAACGGCTGTGTGGGCCAAAATTCAGAAATCGATCCAGTACCGTGTAACAATTTCGGATGTCGTCGATGAGATAGTATTACGTAGTTTTTTAAGTAACAGTATTTTTACGTCTCGCTTATATTTTTTTCTTGAAATTCAATATATTATTGTATTCAACACTCCTGGCTTTTAAGGATCTGCGCTTTGCGCCTCTGAACTCATTCGCATAATCAAAAAGCTGTTGTATTTCTGGACCTGGTTTCGAGGCTGAATCCGATCCTGGGGGCACGCCGCCAGTTCTGACTGGAGCGACTCGAGCAAACAAATTAGCGACCCGAGCGCTCACTTAAGTAAACAAAAGTGCGCAATTGATCATGCTGGGCTGACCTCGTCGGTCGACCAATTATGCGTCTGGTACTAACAGTAATGCGCCCGACTAGGGAGTATTTTTTTGAACACAATTTTTTTACAGAGCGGAAATCAAATTTTAAAGTTTAGTTTTTCGAGCTCATCGTGAAAAATGGAGCAAGAAAATATATAATATTACAACATTTCATTCACACTGGAAAAAGTTGACTTATTTTAAATTTTGAGAGCACTTGACATTTATTTTGTCCATAAAAGTTGAATATTTCAAAATAATACTAAGCCAACAGCGTCAACATGAAAAACTACCATGATTTGTCAACGAATATTATACATAAAAGCACAAGCATCGCAAAAATCGTTGAGCAATCGCTCCATCGAATCAAACTTGCTGCGCCAGATCCATTCGACCAGAAA
This sequence comes from Mermis nigrescens, assembly GCA_036768485.1. Lineage (NCBI taxonomy): Eukaryota > Metazoa > Nematoda > Enoplea > Mermithida > Mermithidae > Mermis > Mermis nigrescens. The sequence goes on along the minus strand of JAVLUZ010000150.1, from coordinate 1,435,071 downwards.
CCCTTCATAAGTCGCCGTATCTTTTTTTGAATATTTATAAAACAACATGCAAAAAATTCAAAATAAAATTCAAAATATGTGCCCATGCCAAGAAATAGAACGCTACTTATAAAAATGCATTTTATAGAATGAATGAAATATTGTAAAATTATATATTTTCCCACTCCATTTTTCACGATGAGCTCGAAAAACTAAACTTTAAATTTTGATTTTCGCTCTTTAAGAAGATGGTTTTTAAAAAAATACTCCTCTAGTCGGGCGCATTACTGTAAGTACCAGACGCATAATTGGTCGACCGACGAGGTCAGCCCAGCATAATTAATTGCGCACTTTTGTTTACTTAAGTGAGCGCTCGGGTCGCTTATTTGTTTGCTTGAGTCGCTCCGGTCAGAACTGGCGGTGTGCCCCCCTCAGGATCGGATTCAGCCGGTTTCGACATGGGTCCCTCGCTTAATTAGCTTATTAATTAAGTAATTAGTTTTGATTAGTTAAATAATTTTAATTGACTAATTAGTCCTTATAAATCCTTAACAAAACGCCCGGCTACATCCCGTCCCAATTAAAAACTACGAGTTCAGGCATTAAGCCTCTTAACCGGCCTCAATTTGTTCAAATCAGGTCCCATGCTGAAAATTTCAACGACGAATTTTGTACCTATTGTCTATGTTTATCATGCAGGTCCGGGTTTAAACTAAAGTCAAGTCAGAGAACATTGAAATTGGGTCTTTATTTGACTTTTTCAAAAGTTGGCCGGTGTCACACCTTAAAGTGTTCGGCACCTTAAAGTGTCCGACTGGACAGTTTAAGGTACCTTAAAGTGTCCGGGTTTACCTTAAAGTGTCCGGGCCACAATAACTTGCTTAAAAGCGAGAGAAAAAATGTATTTAAACATTGGGATAGAGTGAACATCATACGTAGACGTAAAAGGATAGGGTTTGAACCTCCAAGATCCAAAGTCTCTCCAAATTGGTAGATTCTTAGAATTGTATAATTTAGCGTTTTTTGCAGTTATGCTACATCTGACTGCCAGAATTTGGCCCCTGCCCATGTAGAGTAGCAGGCATTTAACAGCCCAAAGTGTTGGGTGGGGATTCACCGACCATTAGGGGGAGTGCGCGAACTTCAATTTTTATTCAAAAAATGAAAGAATGCACCTAAAGTGGCTAGAAATCGCAAGTTTTTGCACAAAATCGGGGAGAGGGGAATAAACAATTTATGTTTATTTATATTTATATTTTTACATTTACGACTTCGGTTGTGGGAATCTCCCCACCCCTTGTTACATGTATGAATGGTAGCATGGTAGGCAATATATAAAATGAAGTCTTAGCATGTCTTTTTAGAATCATGAGTGAATGGAACCGTGTGCACTTTAAATTCACAACATTTATGACTGAAATTCATAAATATCGTCGATTGTTCCTCAAGAAAGTTATTTTTATAATCGATTTTATCTCCAAATTCGCTAAACGACGCCACTGACGATGCAACGAATTCGTCGTAATGCATCGGCTCGCTTGTATTTATGTACCTCAATACATTGTACAAGGTACGCATATATGTACATGCCTATTTACCTAATTGTACAGCGAGTGATATGCGTGGGCGTATATGCGTACGTATACTCAGCGTAACCCGGACACTTCAAGGCAGAGCCGGACACTTTAAGGTGCCTTGAAATGTCCGACCGGACACTTTAAGGTACCTTAAAGTGTCCCGCCGGACACTTTAAGGTACGGACACTTTAAGGTGCGACACCGGCCGTTAGTAATTCTTAAATTGTCTCCAGCATCATGTGTATTTCGCTTTGCTGCATGAGCACAAGTCAAAATATTCCCCGAATTTCCTTTGAATTAGCAAGTAAATAGCTAGTCTGAATAAGGTACTTTTATGAAAAGTAAGGTCAGGCTTAAGCATCGACTCGAGCATCCAAGGCGACGTTCAATTTTTCACTACTAAACAAAGTTACAACTGAAATTTCATTCTACTTCGCATCATCATTTTAGGATTTGCTAATGCGAGATTTGTGGATATCTAATATCTTTCGAAATAAATAAATGAAATTATACTATTTAAGCGAAGACAAATCTATTTTAAGGCACAACAGTGAGCTCAAAATAAGCATAAGCGACGATATCGAACGCTTATTATTTCTGAAACTTAATAATCAGCTTTCAGTTTTTGACCAAAGACCTACTGAGGTGACAATTTATACTTATATACCAGGCCATTCGCAGAGCATGGGACGTTAAGTTGAAAACATTTCCGTTGGCTAACATAACCAGATAATCGAATCCGTGTTTCCTGAAACACTCAGCAGGAATCAACGCAGGTCAGCTTAAAAACCGTGAATGCACCATGAGTCTTTGATATAATATCCGGTTAAGCTTCAATTAGGCGTCCTAATAAATGACAGATCGAATGTGTATTCGTTCATACGTAGTCTGTACAGATGATTAACCCCGGGCTTGCAAATAACTATGTCTTTTTTGGTTTAAGTATCGTAACTTTTCTCGACAAATGTAAGGTACCTACCTAATTTTTTGGATGTTTGTTCATATTTTCCGGATAAATTTTGTCATGTGCTTTCATTATTAGTTAAATATGTCATTAATACGTCTCAAAGCGGAGGCTTCGACGAATCTCGGATACTTATCATCAGATCAGCCTATCTTAGGTACGCATGTTCACACATCATCTGTCCGTTTCTAAAAGTGAGAGAAATCAAGACTCCTTTTAACCTTATACCATGAAATTTGATTTTTCCGGAATTATATGTCAAAAAATAGAGGTACTGACATTCAATATATATGCATCCTCCATACAGGAAAACGAAAATCTATTAAGCAAGTAGTCTCGATGGTCGAATTTCATCATGACATTTTTCATAAAAGTAACCTCTGATATTCTTGCTGATCATCAAAGTTTCAGGAAAAAGAATAATTTGATGGTCGAAGTTCCAACACAATTCGCGAAATAAACTTTGATTCGTGAATGTCTACGAAAGCATATGATTGTTTGGAAAGAATTTTAATAATTTAACTAATTCTGTCTTACTGTGAATGCGTACAGAGGATAGTAAAATTTACGCAATTAGATGGGTTACTTGGAACTGTAGTATAATTATGAATGTGTGTGAGATAGTGTTACAAAGTTTCAAGCATCCTATCAGAACAATAAGGACGAAATTGATTTACGCAGGTAATTTTCAGTATGCGAAAATATCGACATTTACCATGAGCCTGGCCTGGCTTAAACCTGGATACATAAGAATATCGCCCTCCAGGATTAAATTTGTCACGTAGGAATAAGTAAAATTTTGAAACGGCTTTAAATATGGCTTAAACCAGAATATTTTGAAACCGGATTCTAGATTTTGAAAACTCTTTATTTCCAGGCGAGCAAATTGGATTGGCTTATCGCATTTTCTCTATGCCGAATTATGTAGGTGCTTATATACTTTATTTGACTTAGTCATTCCTGACGCTTCCAAATGTGAATATTTGTTTCAATGATTTTAAGCTGTTCACGATTTATCTCGTCTTTAGGCTATTTATTAAATTTTAGATTGATTCTCAAATTCTTTTCCCATTGTAAGCCAGTAACGAGAGATGTATTCGAAACGATATTCTACCGAAGCTTATATGCTTCGACATTGCTGTCGTTTAATTACTTATATAAATAGAGAATTAATTATCGCTTTTACCTCGTAAAGAGTCAATTTTACGAGCAAGTGCTCAATTTTTAGTGCGATTTGACGACTAATACGTGTCTCAGATGCTCCTGCAAATCAATTTATGCGTACTGTATACTAGCAAAGCTTGGAAGTAATTTAAGCTAATCGGAATTGCATCTACATATAAACGTGTACACATACATATATTCTATCCAATGTCGGGTCTAGGAATTTCGTAGGGGAATGGTACCCAAACTGTAGCCCAAACACTTAAATATACATTAACTCGAAAATTCGCTGTTTACGTGTTAAATAAAGTCTTTCCTCCCTTTTATAGTTTTTCACTTTTATTCTAAATGATTTTTCGCTTAAAATCAAAATTTTTTATCAATTTTATGCGAAAAAGGCTCAAATTGCTTCCACTTTAGCGAGAATCCGGCGCAAAGCGCCGGAAAAAAAAGTTAGTAAATATAATTTATAGGCATTTAGGAAAAATTCGATAAATCACGATGAACGATGGACATTATCATTACAAACTTCAAGCATATCTATTTTTTATCTCTTCAACTATGTACGTCGGGCCAACAGGGGCGCCCCGCCTCTACCCATTTATACGTCCAAGATTTTACGGTGAATCTCCATTACTTCGATTATTATATTGGTATTAAATTTTTTATGCTTCTTGGCTTATCATAAAAAACTATGTTATTCCATGTTTTCGCTTACCTTCATACATCAAGTAACCATTTTTTTACAAATTCACTTGCATTAACCTTTAATGTCCACTTGTCGGAATCAATATGCAAATTAATTCGTAATTGGTGAAAGCTATTTCGAATTCGTATCCTATACATGCATTCTTCTAAAGCACTTAAGCCATATTTGCTTTTGAATGTTCGCTAAAATGCATCTTTATCATCGCGTAGCAATGCTCACTATGTATGTAATTTATAGGATGAATAATGCACTTTGAAAACTAATATTTTTGGAATTACTACATAATTTGCATTATTCTGTAATTATGCTTACGTAATACGTGTCAAGATTGGTGACATGCTTCGGCAGCAAACGTGATGCTAGAAATTATTAGCGACTAAATTAGCACTCTGGGATCATAAGCTTCGACATTTGATGACGAATATGCGACGTGTGAAATTATGGAAATTCTGACGTGCTGATGCGCATAATTTATGCTCACGCTTTTCGGCGTTGATTTGATACAATGATGTTAATGACGGGTGAGTTCTTCAGCAACCATGGACAATTTGTTCACAAAAAACACATGCTTTTAGTCTGTTTCATTTTATTCGAAAGCTTTTTCACTGAATTCAATCCACACGAACTGGTCTACAAAAACGGCTTTTTTCGGTTTTTCCGCTGGGCGAGGTCGAAGGTCGTCCTATAACTCTATATACTGTAGAATAGCATTCCTGTCTTGTTAGCTTCAAGACACTTTTGCAATAACTTTAAACTTGTTCCAACAGCTTTCGAACAAATGAAACAGACTACATATAGTTGTGATCTCAAGGCACATTTTCATTAGTAATCAGGCTGTCAAGAAACTTAGTAAATGTTATTGTGAGTTGATCGGCGGAAAAAATGTGAGAAATTATTTTGCTTAGCGAAGGCCAAGGTACGTAGTAATACATGTATAAATAAATATATATATATACCGTTCGATCCCAACTTGGCGCATGTCTTAACTTGGCGCGTGTCTGAACTTGGCGCATGTCTGAAGTTGGCGCATATCTAAACTTGGCGCCTATTGTTACAGGTCTCGATTGACTGAACTTGGCGCACGTCTGAACTTGGCGCATGTATGAACTTGGCGCATATCTATGTTTGGCGCATGAAAATGGATAGAGGTGTAGGCATAAGGGGAGGAAACGGCCAGCCCTCCCCTGTAGGTTTGGGTAGCGTCTGGTCAGAATAAATAGTGATCCACTCCTGAATGTTTAGGGGTTGCCAATGCCATACACGCGAACAGCACAAGGGCGGATTTAAGGGAGGGTGCAGGGGCCGCTCCCGCCCCTCAAGATAAGATTGGACATGTAATTTGCAATGATTTTTGGCTGTTGATGATCACAATTTCTCAAATTGTCCCGGCGTCGGAAATGCCGTTCTATTTATTTTTTTTGTTGCTAAAATCAGACAAATTTAATAATTTTCTGCACAGAATCAGCATAAGTCTCGTAGATTTTCGAAAAAAATTTCGCGCTAAGTGATTTAAAATAAACGTATATGATGCAAAACGCTGGAAAACTTTTAATTTGAACGTGTAAGGTAAATATTTGGACCTATTTTATAACCGTTTTCGGAAAAGTCAAGATACCACCCCCATTTACGGAAATCCTAGATCCGCTATGCACGCACACCACGGAACTTTCGGGAAGGTATGAAAAACATTTTCTAAAGTATGTACTTGTTTTGGGGCCCAGAAACGCTGGATACATATCAAAAACATCGTTTTCAGCCTTACTTATTAAGCTATTTCTTCTTAGGTGATTGAAACATGAAATTTTTTCAAAAATGAAAAAAATTCAACAAAATTAAATTATACGTGAAAAAGGCCGTTTGGCGCTAATTCATAACATATAACTATTGAGCTAAATCTTTAGTTTGCATTCAGTGTATACCGATTCTGAGATAGAAAGGCCCTTTATTTATAGAAAGTGATACAACAGTTATATACATATACCAAGCCCGACGGGTCTCCGAATTAAGACATGCGGCAAATTAAGACATGCGCCAAGTTTAGACAGGCGCCAAATTGAGATTGGCGCCAAGTTAAGACAAGTCACATGCGCCAACATGCGACGATGCGCCAAGTTCAGACATGCGCCAGGTTCAGTCATGCGCCAAGTTCAGACATGCGCCAAGTTCCGACATGCGCCAAGTTCAGTCACAATCTATAAATACTAGCAAAGAAAAATGCTCCGATGGAATGTACTTGGAATTGCGCATCATTAAGGACATAAAAGAAGGGAACTAGGGAAAAGTTATCTATGTATGTCTGTGAAAGTTGTAAGAATCTACTAAAAATTAGACTTTCGCTAAAAACGCAAAAAATCAAAGCATATTCTGCGGCCTGCAGATGGGAGTTGCACCTCAAACGTAACAATAAATAACATGAATAGCTTATTCCTAGAAAAGAAGCGATCACTAATCAAAAAACTACATAACCTGCATTCTTACACTAGCGTGGCACGCACTGCTATGAGGCAGCAATTAACAAGATAGTGTGCTTGTCATAATTCAGTTATGAAGCCATTGAAGATTAGCTATAAAAAATAAACATTGGTCACATGTTGAAAGAGAAATTTGATATCGATAAGAGACTAATTCGGTTATTAAAACATACCATATCTTCCTCATAATCTCTTTTTCTGGAGCCATTGAACATGTGAAATGTAGGCAAGAAGCGTGAAGGTTTTAAATGGTGTGAAGACACGCTTTTTTCAGAATCCACAGAATATACTTCGATTTTTTTCGTTTTTTAGCGGAAGTGTTAATTTTTAGTAGATTCTTACAACTTTCATAGGCATAGGTAACTTTTCCCTAGTCCCCTCCTTTTATGTCCGTAATGATGCGTAAAGTGAAGTATATTCGTCCTTTTTGTTACGTCGGATCATTTTTCTTTGCTAGTACCCTACTTTTAATTAGCAAGATTTAGGTGAATCAGTCAGTAAAGTCATATGGTAACATGCCAAAATAATGACAGCAGTACAAGAACGCGGAAAACAATATTGTTCTGAACATCAGCTTTATTTTTTATAAACAAGACAACCTTACCATATCTAAACAGATCGAATGTTTTCAGCATAAACTTTACGCAAGTACAGGGTGTAAAGAACACTTATACTCAGATACGTAATCCTGACGTTACATGGAACATTTTCAAAACGATTAAACTTCTGCAACGCTCTGCAACTGAAGTTAATTTTCAGTGTAAACTTTACACAACTACTGGGCGTAAAGATCACATACCGTCAGATTCGTAATTCTGTCCTTACAGAAGATATTTTGAAAAAAAGTTTTGCAACGCTCAAAAAGTAAAATAAATTTGTCGTGTAAACTTTACACATCAACAATTAATGGATAGTTCAAACTTTACTCAACAGTCGGATTCGTAATTCTGACGTTACATAGGGTATTTCGAGAAAATTAAGCTTCTATAAAGCTCTAAAACAAAAAATAATTTTCAGCGTGAACTTTATACAACCACCGAGTGTAAAGAAGATTTTAGTCGGATTCAAAATTCTGATATTACGCTGATATTACGATCAATATCGATAACAAAATTAACACTCTATATCGGTAGAAGACAAATAAATATTAGATTTTTACCCATTTTTACACCACTGTTGAGTGTAAACAAACGCGCTCAATTGACGTATGACGTTCGACCCCTGGTACATTTTTAGACTTGTGATCATGTCCAGACTCATAACCGAAGAAATTGGAGGAAAAAACAGGACAAAAATATGTTTAACACCCCAAATTTTATTTTTACACCTCCTAGAAAAGTTCAATATTGATGTAAATAAACACAATTGCTGTGACGTGTACCCCTTAGAAATTACTTTATTTTTATTAAATTCGACTTATCCTGAATTCTAAAGGGAGAAATTAAAGAACAAAAAAAGGGGAATAACGTATTTTTCTACAATCCACAACATTGTACGTTTTAAAAACGTGAACCTAACTTCCTATTGAGTGGAAAGAAATTCGGATTTAAGCCAGTTTGTATCCTTTGAATTGTAGTACGTTTGTATGCGAAAAATTTATACTCCGCATCCTATTTGAGATATTGACCAATCAAAAAAGGGAAGAAAACGTGTTTTTCCGCTCGATGTCACACCCCTGATTTGAACTTTACACCTCCAGAGGCTTAGTTTTTTTCAAACGCGGTTTGCTGCAATGTGTAGCCCTTGGAACTTAATTTATTTTCATTTTATTTAACTTGTCCCGACTTATATCCGGAGAAGTAGGCGTAAAAATCTGAGACGAAACTTGTTCTTTACACCACCACAAGATTACAAGCATTGAAACCCTGTATTTCTATCTGTATTGAGTGTAAAAAAGTTTGCTGATAAAACAAAAATAGCCCTTGAGTCACAGTACATTTCTGTCTGAAAAAATTTCTTGGGACTCATAACCGGAGCTGCTGGCAGACAAAAAAGTGACCAAAATGTAATTTTTTAACAGCAAACGTTTACACTATTTACATTGCCCTCCGGGAATAAGTCACTTGAAAATAATTTTAAAAATTGCTTAGAGCCTACTCGATCGTCTATGCTTTAAAAAACCCAGACTAGAATGCAAAACTGAGTCGGAAAAGTCGTATGACCGACCAAAATTTAAAAGACTATATGTTATAACATTACAGTAAAATTTTTACGCGCTCTTTACATAACAAGTATTGGTTTAATCGAATTTTTTTACTGTCTATCTTTTGCGTGCCGGAATACGAGATTTATTTTCTCACTCATCTTCTGATCTATTTCTCGAGCTTGCCAGTAATTCATAGCAGCCACGATTATCTATTCCCAATAGACATATGCCGGAATTGAATTTTCGGTGGGTACTATCTTTGACGGTTTTGCCCATTCAGACCTCCAGAATTTGATTGCTGCCTATACATCAATGGTCCTGATCATACATGGGCAGTGGTGGTGTAGAAACATGTCAAAAATTCAATTCTGAAGGTCTATCGATTTTTGTGGATCTACTGGATTCTCGAAGGGGGTCTAGGTTATACATGGTCGGCACCAAAATTCTGGGAGCGCAAGATTTTTCAAAGGTCAAAAAATGGCTTTAAAAACTGTGATATGGCTGAAAAAGTCAATTTTTCAACGTTTCTCATCGAGCACTATCCATTGGCATCAAAATATTGCGATAAAACAAAAAAATTCAAAAATTGAATTATGGGGGTATTTTGGTTTTTAAGGGAAGGGGGTATTCGGCTTTTTGTGGGGTGCATACCCTTCTAAACCCTACCCCCACGCTCATGTGACTAGCGTCTAAAGACTGCACCCGGTGCATGAAGAAAACATAGCTACCGTAATAATTTTTTGTTTTTGTCTTTTTGGCTTAATTCCTCCCAATAGTGATCTTTGAAGGTGCTTGATCCTCGATTCTTGTTTAGGCTTAGTGAGTGCGAAAAGAGAAGCCAGGATTGAAAACTGATTTGCTATGTTTTGTACAGCACCAGGTGCAGTTTTTAAGTAAAACTAAGGCAAAATGAAGGTTTAGAATTAATTTAGGATAGGATTTTCAATGGATTTTACGGCCATTCTGGCTTAAAAAAGCTCGATGACTGACCGCTATTAATAAACTGGCCCTAAATTGATCCTAATACACATATTGAACCATTTTTAGCACAAATTATACATTTAGTAAAAGTTTAAATTATTCGATATTAGCTCCGGATTCCCAAAACTAACTTATTTTAAAATCTCCGATGAATATCGGCTATATAAGATAGAATTATATCTAAGGCTTCTTATGCTTAATTGTAATTTAGAAATCTACAGCATTGCAATTTGATCACAACTAGTATTTTTATCAGATCAACCGCACTTTGAAGAGAAGTCTTCGGCGATGGCTTATCTGGGTTATACCCCCTCTCACTCCCCCTATGCCCATGTGTGCTATAATTTCCTTAATTTCCTTGGTTACCTGAGTGCTATTGTACTTCCATTTTTATTTTATAAAGTTTATCAATTCAGGCGTGCCTACGTCATTATGATTTGAGGCTTAGAACTATTGAAACGTGAAAGAAATTTTAGCGCATTGACGTGCCTGCTAAGAATTTAATTACCGGAATCACGCAAAAAGCTTCGTACATATCTTGCCAGGTTAATATTCGAACAAGAGTGCAATATTTTATGCATTAGTATTTATAATTAGACAGGAATACTAGAAAAAAAGTATTGGCGTACAACGAGTCATTCTGCCATTTTTATCGGTTTTTGTTCGTTTTCGTTTTTTTCTGTTAAAAGCGTTTATTTTTATCTAGGCTTGTCGCTATATTTTTCTACGAGCTCTGCTCAGACTTTTTAGTATTGGCTGTTTTTGTGTATGATGTGGCCTTTATTCTTAAAAGAAATAAAAATTACTAATTTAATTTTCTTTTACTTACGCAAATCCGCGTATTCATTAATATAATAAGTGCGTAGATTGAATAAATATTGTTTGTTGCAATCGTCTGCAGTTTCGTTTTTTAAATATACTGTTTGTATTCCCTATTGTTTTTTCAGATAATTTTTCTCTTCAAGAAAGTCAGTTTATGTAAGTAAATTTGTCTATTTGCTTTCTTTAAAATTGTGCCATTCATGACTGCTGAAGATGAATGATAAAACTGTGATCAACGACTAATCGTCTTGAAAGACTTTTGTACATTATAAGCAAACAAGCGTTTTTAAACTTTTCAAACTACATTATCGTCTCAAGCTGCCACGCGGATTGTTAGGGGTGTCGGTAACCCAAAAACAAACGAGAAATTTTCGGGGAAAAGATTTAAAAAAGTAGTGCTAATTTCACTCTATTTTAACCATTACACCGATTCTTGATGCCATTTTAGCTCAAGCTTACCTCTCAGGCTGAACTGAGTCCCCGAGACAAGGCGCGCTGTCAACTATGATGATGAATGGTTTAGAACCATAATTCTGAAATGGTCCGAAATTTATCGAATAGGTATCAAAAAAGACTAGAAAACTGAAAATAATAAACAAAAAATTTTCCATTTTGACGCAAAAAAGTGCATTTCAAACGATTAAGTCGCTCAAAATTGGAAGTTTGGGATCTGAACAATTCAGCGGGGTCTCCTACTTTGATGCTCGCATTGTGCAGGCAATCGATTATTCATTTATATAAAGGGTCGTATTTTGGGAAGACGGAGGGAGCGGCCGCCTCCCCCCCCTTGGCCGAAAAAGAATTTTAAATGGTAAGATAATGCACGAAAAGATGGAAAAATTGCATGTGTTTGACGTGAAATCTTCAAATTTTTGGTGCTTTGCGCCAGATGTGCGATATTTTCCATAATTTTTGGCTCATGCACGACCGAAAAACGACACTTTTCTGGTTTAATTTTTTTGAAAAATGAATAAAGCATGTCAAAGTAAACCTCGGAAAATGCGGTTTTTGCCAATTATGTCGACGAATTTTTCGAGATATAGAACAATTTATGTTAAGTCACGCCCCCTTGGCCGAATCCCGGATACGGGCCTGGTTGTATATGCATATGTTTCTAGCATTTGAGGTACGTAATAGATTTCATTCCTTCCCTAGAAAAATTTGTATTTCGAATTATAATTTTCATTCAAAAATTGTTATTCAAGATGAATTTTAAACGGAAGTGGAATTAATGGGGCAATAATGAGACTTTTGGGCAAATTCGTCATAATCAACGACGAGTTTACTTACTTCTGCGGACATCCAGCTACGAATCGCCTGGTTGGCATCGTATTGTGCTTGATTCAGTTGGTGGTTAGCGGTTTTTCGCTGGCCCAGCACGTCGTTTCCATGATCGAATATCGAAAAATATTCAACTGTCACGTGAACGCTTCTTATCACACCGGCAAATCCGGCTCTTTTTTGTCCTACGATATTATCATATTCGACTACGGTTTATTCCACTTTTTGTTGGGCACCGAAGAATGCGTGGCGAACTACTTGGACGGCGGCTACATGCGGGCGATGTGGTGCGCCAGTCAAGTTATCATTCTGCTTACCGTTATCTTCGCCATGATTGCCAAGTGAGCAATAATGATAATTATTATTATCATTTTTATCTCGAGTTCTAATTTTAAAAAATTTATTTAAATAACTTCATAATAATTAATAATTATCCGATAATCATTTAGCCATAATGCTTTGATGTAGCACACGAGGGCTTGGGGAGGAAGTTAGGGGATCTAGCGATAAATGGGCAGCAGCTAAATTGCTGGGAATCCGATTGGGCAAAATCGTCCAGAATAGCGCCAAAAATTTAATTCAGGTCTATCGATTTAGCGGGAGTCAGCGGGATTCTCGGGGAGGTCCGGACCCCCACGCCAATATGTAGTCTTGCTGGACTCCTGAAAATCCGCTGGACCCGACCTAAATTGTCGACAGTCTTTTCGATTGTTGCCAATTTTAAACCACCCAGATCCTCAGAATTCTACAGCCCGTGTGACGGACCCTGCTCCATAAAGTAAGCTGGACGTCATACGCTTCCGTTCTTCAGTTTTTCTTTTTTTAGCAATTCTAAGGCTGAAAATTTCTGACCCATAAAATCTTGCCCATGTTCGGTAATGATTGTAAGAGGGGGACTGCGTTTCTGTAAGTGTTTCCGGAAAGCGGTAGCGATATAAAACTTTGCAAAATTTAAAGATTTTGAGACTTCAAATCTCATAGTCACTTTTAATCAGTGTCGTCATTTGAGGCGACACCTCCGATCGTAAATTATGGGCCACGAATTAAGAAGTGGGTTAGATTCAACGATCTGAACTACCAAAATATAGATTAAGTTTATTACACAAGTATTTTGACTTTTAATCTAAGATTTCAGCTCATTGAAGATTCACACAGTTATCCATTCAATCGACAAATAATCTGAGACTGCGACGAAATATGGCGTAATTCATATTGAATTTTTTCCGCCAAAACATCAGTGATGTTTCGTGGATCCTAAAATGAATGAACTATGATCAACCATCTATTATCCTTGTAACTTATAATTTCATTGATAGAATTGCAGACGGAATTTGAAAATTATAAAGGTTCTATAAACTGCCCCTCAGATTTCCAGCAAATCTTAAAACAGCAATTTATCTGGCCTCCTTCAGTAAAGGCCCTGCTATACTTCCCGCCGCGCGGCGCCGCGCAGCGCCGCGTTGACAAAATGTGCTGCTAAACTTCCAAACGCGGCGCCGCGTGGAAGTATAGCAACATCGCCCCGCGGCGCCACGCAGCGCCGCGCGGAGCCGCGTGGCAGATAAATTGAAGTTTGAACACTGTTCAAACTTTTGCCACGCGGTGGGACGCGGCGGCCTATATTTATCATTTATTTATGAGCGAAAGCTTGATTTTAGCATTTTTTATGATGTACTGATGTTTATGCATACGTGAAAGCGTGAAAATTGAATATATAATCGATTTTTAAGATGTCTGTGTGCAAAAATGTGTGTCTCTATTAGTGATGTAAAAGATCCAGATTTTTACCCAGATCCAGATCCAGATAAAGATCGGGCTCAGATTTTCTGGCAGATCCAGATCGAGATCAGAAAATAACCAGATCCAGATTCAGATCGTTTTGCCAGATCAAAATTTAAAAAGATCCAGATCCAGATAAAAATATTTTTGTGCAGCAATTTGTATTGCTAAAAAGGAAGGCGTAAAACGCCCAAACCCATGTGATTGGGGGGTCTCGGGTGGTGGGACTAATATAACAGCCCCCAGAGGGGTCTGGGGCAGAGCCGAGGAAAATTTGTATTTTAGAGCTTTTACATAAAAATGATATCAGTAAAAATTGTCTAAAAAGTAAAAGCTCACAAGTTTAGACTCTTGAGTCAACCAAAAGACAGTGTAGTCTGCTTTTTACAAAAACGACATTAATACAAATTACGAATGCAATTTTTTAAACATTGCTGCTAAAATTATAATCACTTATGAATACTTATCGTACTATTTGAAAGTTCCTTTCTGTCTCACAGACATCAACAACAATTTTAATCAACAAATAATTCAAATTTAAATAAAATGTTGGTTAATTTTAAACAAGGTAATATTTTTTTTAATTGGTCTTTCAATCTGTTCCGACGTCCTAAACATGACAAAAAATTCAAAATTTTCCCATTTTTAGGCAAAAAAGTCTCTCAAAGGTCAATTCTGATGATCATTTATGTGAAAAAACAACCTTTAATACATTTTTATCACTTAAGTTACTTTTTCTGCAGAGCTTTAAAAATTTTTCTAAAACCAAAAAATTATGGGGGTCAGCGGCACTTTTTGGCCATTCTGAGGGGGGTAGCACGGAACTGGGGGTCAAAAGTCAAAACCTCCAGCAGACGCCCCCCCACGTGATATGTAAGGCTAACCTACCTAAATTAAATCGTAAAACAGAAAGGATACCATCGCTGAAAAATAACTTCCTGATCTGTTTAACCAGATATATCTTGACTAAACAGATACAGATCCAGATCAGATAACCAGATCAGAAAATAACCAGATCCAGATCCAGATTATCTGGATCTGGATCTGAATCTGGATAAAAAGATCAGATCCAGATGATCTTTTACATCACTAGTCTCTATGCCTTTCAAAACTTGTTTTCATGATGCTGAAACCGAAAATGAGTTCAGTTTTTAATGTGCACAATCGTTGACCTATACTCTTTTCACTTGTTTTCTTGACACAGAATACAGTATACAGTTTACACATGTTTTACTTTTTTGCTGTTTTACTACAGTTACAACATCAATAAAATTTTTTTCGCCGCGCGGCGCCGCGTGGAAGTATAGCAGCACAACCCATGTCACGCGGCGCCACGCGGCGCCGCGCGGCACCGCGTGGCGCCGCGTGGCGCCGAGTGGCGCCGCGTTGGAAGTATAGCAGCTACTTCGCCACGCGGCGCCGCGCGACGCCGCGCGGCGAAGTATAGCAGGGCCTTAAAGATTGGTAGTTTTTCACAATCAGCATTAATAAGGTTGAGAAAACGATATTTTTGTGTATTTTACCAATTTTCATATGATTAGCCGCATTGCTTGGTGTAATTTCATTGATAATCATTTTTCATGACATAAAATTGGAGTCATTTTTTCGTGAAAGAGTTCAAAATGTGAAATGTTAGCTAAAACAGATTTTGCACTACGAAACTGTTCATCATTTCTTTAAAATTATTATATTGTGCCAGTTTCAGTTGCTTAACGACAATTTATTTTTTCAAAGCTGGTTCATTTTCATGTTTTCTCTATTTCAGATAGAACGCTTATTAGCTTAGTTGTATACAGAGTTTATTCTTAACTTTTTTGAGAATGGACTTCCATGGCTGTTGAAACAATGTACTTCAGTGGCCTAAGAGCATGTGTCTGCCCCTCAGAATACAACAGACATTGCAAATAGAAATTGACATTAGGAGCAACATTTTTCGTTTTTTTCGCGATTTTCTGATGCCAATATTAGATAAGGCTCGATTAGAAACGTCGTATAATAGTGTTCTGGCCCTGTCAATTTCTTGACACTATTTTGAACGTTTGACCCTTCTCCCCAGAATTGAGGCGCTGCTTACATGTGGTGCTAACTTGAGTGCAAAAAACGAAGATGTGCATACGACTAATAATTAAAATGTTAAAATTTTTAAGAGTGAAAAGGTCGATCGTCATTTGTCCTTTAATCCTCATACAGAGCATATACGCTCTCGGTTTGATCATTTTGACCATAGCTATTATACCGAAAGTTCTAAACGCGATTTCGACCCGCATGTCGGCCAAATTCGTTCGCCTGATTAGCATATACATTTTGGGCATGGCGTTCACGTGGTTTCTCACATTCGTCATATGGCATTATTACTGGTATCTCGAGAGATTAGAGAAAGAAAAGAGCTTGAAAAAACGTCAAAATACGCCGTCGATCAGATTGAAACGGATTGTCAGAAAGCGCAGATTTCATTTCGATACCGTTCAAATACAATACGTTGATCCACATGATAATATAATAAATGTTAATCGCCTGTAACTATTTGGTAATAAATAACGTATCATGTAATGCTTTTATAATAAAACATTATCGTCATTGTGGAACGCGATACGCAAGCATCAGGAGGAAAGGTCATACCTACATGTGAGAGATCAAGAGATTTTTGACCATATATCAGCAACTAAATTCTGGAGGCTTAGATGGGGTAAAATCGCGAAAAAAGTTTCAAAGATTCAATTCTGGGATCTAATGAGGGGGAGTTCGGACATTAGGGGTGCTAACGCCCAAAAACCCATGCCCATATGTGCGTTTAACCCCCCCAGAATGTCTGCTGACCGACTCCTCCCGCAGAACGCACTGTTTACCAGGAATGCCAGTGGAGATATGGGGGGATGGGAAACTTTCCTGGAAAAAATAAGGAAAATCGAGACTAACAATGAATAACAATAAAAACTTCCTTTCAAAGTGTTTGCAAGTGAAGCTGTGCATGCGATTACACAACTTTGGCATTTACCAGTTTGTTTGGCCATTTAAGCTCAAAAAAGCTTGCAGGTTGGTTGGTCCCTTCTGGCCGATCATATAGTGCATATATCAAATGCACGTGTATTTTGCTGCGCTGAACCTATGACAGAGTTTTCGATACCTAATTTAAAAACATTATAATTCATACAACTTTGCGCTCTTGGTTTGATCATTTTGACCATAGCTAATATACCGAAAGTTTTAAGTAAGGGATTTTTGGCTTAAAGTATCAATTATTAATTTTTTCGGTGCTTCGCGTCAAATGTCCTTTTTTGACCACATTTCGTTCAATTCAAAGGAAGGTTTTGGGGCAGTTCCAGCACGCAGATTCGGACGATGGCTCAAGTCACTTATCGAAAAGTCATTTGATAAAATTAGATGACTTAGTTTTTGCCACATAATACCTTACTACCGCTCCGGAAATAATAAAAGAATCATAGGAAGATGCCTTTTCTAAAAATAGGACTCAAAAAGCAAGTTTCGGTCCTCCAAAATTAAATAGTCAGCCTTGTCACCAGTCGGGTAAATTTTGAAGTACATTGCACAATAATGCAAACAATTAATCGCAGAAAATGCGTCACATACAGTCTATTAGTTAAATCAATCAATAATACAAAATTGTGCATAAAATGAATAACAGATCATTTTAACACCGATTATTGTTGAATCGATGATGAACGCTGTACAACAAAACAAGGAGATTGATTGAGACCTCTGTGCGATGTATCAGCACATTTTGCAGTGATAATTGATAAAAATTACAATAACGGTTGAAGTTCCTGCAACGAGTGGCAAGACGACCAGTAATATGACTAGTTGCTGAGTTCTTTGCAAATTTATCGCAGCATAGTCTTCGGGTTGCATAGCGGGCTGTTTCTTTATCACAGCTCTTTCTTTTCCTAGTAAAATACATTGCATAGCTAAGAAATGATTAATAAACATGAGTTGGTTCTAGTTTATCTTAATTAACTGTGGCTTAGAAATTGAGTCAGGTTCGCCCAAATGCCGCTTAAGCCTGTTTCAAGAAATATTAGCATATCGACTTTTTGGGTGTATAACATAAAGCTAAAAACAGCAACAGTTAACATTTCAACAAAGCTGATGACGAGGTGCATATCATGAGCAGTATGCACCTGGTAAACGGGGTCAGAATTGAAAGATAAGAAATTTATGGATGAATAAGGCAATATGAAGATTGAAAATATATAATAATCAAAAATTTTCGTCATTAATACTCTAAATTGAACAAAGACTGTGGATTAACATGGTTTGTACGCCAAAATCTCTTGACAAACCCCATATATATTGATTGCCCTCCCCAGATCAGCCATGCTGTACGTCTGTGAGCATAAGTGGTTTTGTTGGGGTTTAGCTTGATTCGTCGCTGTACGGAAGTAAACCTTCCAAAATATCTAAATTCAACGCGCTGGAAGTAAGTTTAAAACCAACGCAGATATTATGCATTTCGAAAGATTCTGTCTACATACGTTAGATATTGATTTATATCTACTCGGCCAAAATTTCATCTTATTTCTTCCAGAAAATTATCCTGTTTCTCCTTTTGGAGGGTCTACTCTCTGATCGCCAAATCTTCTATGCCTGTCTTACTATCACCTCATCCTAATAGTTTCGAATCGAACTGCAAATCACGACCCGGAAACAGTGGCTCGAAAACGTCCTTTAGAAAGGAGTTTGGGGAAAGGTTTATCCCACCCCCACCGAAAATTTGGCTGCTGAACCCACGCACACCGATTTAATACAGCTTAAAATCGAAATTATGCATAGAGCTTAATCTGCTTCAGATAAATTTGACGTGCCACAAAGCATTCTTCATGACAATAAGTTGATCAATTCGTCGCAGTTGATGACCAAAAAAGCCATATAAAACTTATTCGAAACAGTGTATTGATTTCCGCAATGTAATGTGGCTAACTAATGGACAATTTGAAGGCTTATATTATAATTCTCAAATTGATCATTTTGCAAACAACGTAGTCAGATAATTAATATACATTGAAATCAAGTACCTTATTGTGAAAGCAAGTAGGCCGAAATAATAGACCTCGCTTCTTACTATAAAAGCAAAATTCGCTTTAGAACTCGACTACTTTTCCAGATTCTTGAAAAAGAGTCGTAAAAACGTAATAACAAATTAATTAATGGTACATGGGTGTTTTCACTACCAATCGATGCAATTATCTTGCTAATACTCCATGCGAGAGCAGTTCCGAAATTTTGAAGGGTCTGAGGATCAAAAGAGTTTCAAAGATCAAAAGGTGTCGGAAAATAAGAAAATTAAAAATCCAATATTGGGGTCATTTGGATTAAAGGCTGGTTCAGACCAGACACTCGCCTGTGGGGTAAACCAAAGTATAGAAAAATGTGAAATTCCCTGGAAAAAACGAGGTAAGGGGCCAAATGAAGGCCAAAATGCATGGATCTTCAAATTTTTGCAAAACTCTTCGAAATTGACCTAGAATCCGTGAATTGAAATATTTTTTACGCTTTTTTAGCCATTTATACCAGTTTTGAGGCAATTTTGGCTCAAAAAAGCTTTGGCAGACCCTAGACCAGCAATGATTTGCATCCATGGTCCAATTCAGGCCCCACATGTCCATGTGCGCTTATTATCAGAAACAAACCTACCATACATTTTCGATTGTCGATCGAAGGTTTCCTGCAAAAATGAAAATGTGTTGCAAAAGTCATGTTTGCAGCTGCAAATTTCGTCGTAGTCATTCCAACTGGCAGCACAGTCTGACATAAGCCCGTAAGATTCGTCGCCACAGCCTTGAACTAGATCGACTGTAAATCATGTATTTGCTAATTTTTCGAATAGGCTATAAAAAGGGACATAATGTCCATGAGAATAACAATATTATTTTTTCCAATTTTTTTCTTGGAAATTGGCGCAATAATTTTACATAAAAATATTGAGCAAAGAAAATTTTTTGAGCACGATTATGCTAAGTCCTAAGATATCATAAAGAAATAACGTAAGGAGAGACTGTAAGTGTATATTCCAAATTATTGGAAGAGTGAAGAATTTAAAATTAGTAAGATATATTTTAAGGAAGGTCGAGTTATAAAGATTATTATTGAAGATAATAAGATTTTAGATTCGCCTTCAGGCATTTTGGATTTAAGCTTTATCTCATTATTTAGCAAATGAAACAAAATATTTATATCAAAACAAAATGCAGTAAAATCATTGCAGCTTATTTAAAGCACTTATGCGATCGAATTCAATCATATGATAAAAAAACATCAGATGGCTTTCATCTTTACTCTCATTATTTTGGTTTATTAAATTTATCTATCCACCGCTAGAAAAATATGTATATAGCATACGCATACTGTATGTACATTAGAAATGCACATACGTCTTTCGAAATTAATCAATCTGCCATACAACGGCGTTGGGGGAGGAAGTCTGGATGCACGCGGGGGCTTAGGGGGCTCTAGAATGGAAAAAAGAAAAATTTTATGGGAAGATGAGGCATCATGAAGGCTAAAACTGGATGAAAATATAAAATTTTTTACAAAAGTACGTCCTTCAAATTGATTAGAAACTGCGGAATAATGTTTAAAACGCTATTTCAGCATTTGTACCACTTTTTGAGGTCATTTGACTCGAAAAAAGCTCACTCTTTGACCCTCCCAGACCGGCCATGCTGTGCATGGTCTGGACTAGACCCCAGAATCTGAAATATTCCCAGGATCCATGTAGTCCTCATAATCATAATTTCAACATTTTTTCACGATTTGCTGATGCCAGCGGGTAGAATTCGATGAGAAACGTCGAAAAGTGGTGTGTTTTTTATCCCTACCGCAATTTTTTTCGGTACTTTTTTTGACATTTAATTTTTTGGACGCCTCAGAATTTCGCCGCGGTGCAAAAAATCAGCAGGAGCAGTTTCTTTAGCGTGTTCTCGTTTGAAAAACGGTTAATTTAATTTATCGATATACCTTTACACGAGCTTTTAATAAATGAAATGCTTCTTCACGTCGCTCGAAGCGTCATAGAGCCAGAAAAAAACCGAAATCGAATTTAAAAGCGCAATTACTTACTTTTTTTGAATCCAACCACGCACCAAACGCCGTCGCAAAAAGGATTCGAGCAAGGAGATGTTTTCGATGAGCAGAAGCATTTAACGGAATCAACGTATCCTTAGCAACATGCAACGTTTTTATAACTCTATAATTTTAATTCAATCGAAAAATAAGAAGCTATACATATTAATAATCCTTATTAAATATTTCTCTTTCCGTTTCCGCTGTGGGAAAGCGTTTTTTCTACGAGAAAAACAAATTAATTTCTACGGTCAGTCGTAATTTTTATCTGAGTTTATGAGCAAATTACTATAATTAAGTGCAATGATACATATAAAGTTAATTATGCCTTCTCAGAGTCTAATATCTAAAATAAAATACGCCTGAGTAAATTCATTTTTCGGTTTATCTGTAAATTGATTTTTTAGCAACCTTGAAACGAAGATCATGTATAGTCTAGTACATAGATGCACAGCATGGCCGGGCTTGGGGGGGGGTGTCTGGAAGATCAGAAGGTGATTTTTTGGGCTAAAATGACCTCAAAAACAGGTAGCGCTCATAGCGTAAAAATGATGTTAATCCACAATTTCTACTCAATTTCGAGCGCTTTAAAGGAAAATATTCAATTTTCATTCATTTCTGGTCTTCATTTTTCCTAAATTTACAAGAAAATTTTTAATTTTTTATATCCTGGGGTCTAGACCATAGATGTACAGCATTTCCGATCTGGGGAGGAGTCAGCCGGTCTGATGGGAGGTGGTGGGAGTTAGTAAGGTTCTTGGGCCAAAATGACTTTAAAAACAGATCCAAGTTCTAAAATACCTTTGAAACTACATTATTACACAGTTTCCGGTAGATTTCAAGCAAGTTAGAAGAAAATTTCAGATTTTTATTTATTTTCGGTATTCATTTTGCCTCATTTACCCCACAAACCTTCCGATTTTCCATTCTGGGTATCCAGACCCCTTCTCCTAAATCCTCCTCTACGTGCATGTCTGGTCTAGAATATAAATGTACAGCATGGGAATTACGGGGAAGGGGGTCAGGCCCAAAATTTTTTTAAAAAGTGCCTTCTTTCAGGTTAAAAACGACGGGTAAAACTGTTAGACGTTTCGAACAACGCGCGTTCTTTCTAGAACATTAGATCATAAAGAAATTCGAAAAAATTAGAATAAAATTGAGAAAATTGGACAAAATACAGTCAACCAATGTGTATAAGGCACGAAGCGCAAAATTTTAGACTTTTGAGCCACAAATGAACTAAAAACGCTTAAAAAGCACAATTTTTACAATTTTTACGAAATATCAATAATTATGGGGGGTCGCAGCTGTTTTGTGGAGATCAGTAGCCATTCTGCGGGAAGGTCAAAACCCCCAACCCCCAAGAACACGTATGGTCTAGACCCCTAGATCCTCTCTCATGTGCATGTCTGGTTTAGACAGGACCATGACCCTGCAAGGGCACGGCCACGTCTAATCAACAGGCCCCAAAGCTGTCCGTATCTGGTGGGACTGCTTCATAAACGATCTAGTTAGCTTTCATTAATATTAAAAATAATAATCATAGGCTGCGTTACGACATTCGGGTGCGCGTCTGCGACATGATTAATGCGTCAAAAAATAATAAGCAGATAAACAGAGCAACGACTCACTCAAGAGCATATTTAACGACAAAGAAATCGCAACCATCGATGAGCGCATGTCAAGTAAACGGCGTTTTCTTTATTTCCAGCGCCTCCCCGAATGCTAGCAATTTTCCAAGCATTAAAGTCACACAAGGAAAGAAAATATCTTGTACCAAAAGCCGATCCGATATTATCCGACACGTGCTAATAATCGCCGAAGATTAAGCGCAAAAAACCAATCCGCCGATCACTAGCCTGGATGACAAAAATAAGGCAAAAATAACTATAAATAAGAAAAAGAGCTTTTTTATCCGAAACGACAATGATAAGAAATCACGGAAGACGCCGCGCGCGGCCGAAGAAACAAATGAAATCGTTGTAACGCGTTCTATACGGCTTAACAAAAAATGAATAGCTAATTTACTTGTCGTAGTAAGCCTAATTTTCTCTATGTACGAGTATGTATACGTGATTTAAATGCAGCGCGCTATGTTGAGCGCCCAATCATGGCTTGATTTCGGCAATCGAATGAATCCGTTTTTTGAGTTTCGGCATTGTATGCGCGTAAGTGTCACAATGCGGGTATGAAACTTAGTTATAGCTAATGAGATGGGCTGTTGCCACGCTGATCGTCCAAATTTTATATGGAGAGATAAGATAACCCGTCGAACAACAATGCGGGAAAATTGAACAACCTGTAGCTAAAGTGTAGCGGAATAATCAGATAAGGGAGATACCCGTTGGCTTAACTGAGGATGCGCTACGTAATAAGCTAGGGTACATATGTAGTAGCCGAAAATAGAGTTAGCTTGGGTTTTTCACATTCCGAAAAAATCGTTCATAAGCAAATTACGTGATCGGGATCATTGCGAGCAAGTTATTTTCAAGATCAAGCATATATGATACAAAATTCGTACAATATGTTGTAAGCTGGTTTCAAGGAAAAGCCTTCGAGCGACGACGAGCGATCAGAGAAGACTAAAAATTAATTTCAGGCTTTAAAAGCTCATATCATACAACGTTAACCCGTTGTACTCGTACATATGTTTTATAAAAGCGTGCTAAGCAGCATTAAAAACAATAACAGATGAGATGGGACGGCCGTAATTTCGATTTCTGGTCCACCACTTGACAAAAAGGCAATAAGCCGCTTGTTTATTATTAACGTTAGCACAAAAGAGCAGACAAATATACACGTAAGGCGGATGTTTTTGAAGAAAAATAATAACGACCTTATTGGTTTCCCCACTTTGTTATTACATATGTAATAAAATTGATATGCAGCGAATTTTATAAACGGTTTCGTTGTAGATAGCGTCCTGTAAAAAGCTATCAAAAACGATTTTGTTGTTCGTTGAATCGCTCCCAGTTTAATCCCCCGAACACGTGTTTTCTTCTTATGAAGAAAGTCGGCCCGTTATCTGATTACAGCGGCGGATCTAGGATTTTCTGACAGGGGACAGAACCCTAAACTTTTATAATATTGTCGAAAATCGTTCAAAAAATGGGCCCATTATGCTTAAAGCATCGTTTTTTGTCGGTTTTTGATATTTATGATCCGAAAAAGTTTAAAAATTTTCGATAGTTTATACGAAAAACGCGCAAAATTAATGCAAAAATTGGCACAAAGTGCTGAACAAGTAGTCGAAAAATCATGCTATAGCTAGAGCATGCTTGTTCTGTAAACTACTCCTACGACGTATTAATAATGTTTCTGGAGCGCCAAGAAAGTCATTAAATGTCATTAATAAGTATTCCTGGCCATAGGTGGACGGCAAACGAAATTCTGGGGGAAGGGTGTGCAAGATTTTCCAAAGGTCAAAAAATGGCCTTAAAATGGTGGTATGGCGAAAAAACACAATTTCTCAACGTTTCTCATCGAGCACTATCCATTGGCATCAAAAAATTGCAAAAAAACAAAAAAAATTCAAGAATTGAATTGGGTTTCTGGGGGGTGCATACCCTCCCCCCAAACCCCCACGCCCAGGTATGCTCCTGGCGCGAAGCGCCGGAAAAATTTGAAAAATAACGATAAAAAAGTGGCTAAAATCATTAAAAAATACACGTTTTACGTATTGCGCTCAAGTATTTCTTGAAGACGGTTGGGGCGCCCCCGCCCCAATTCAAAGCCGCCCTTGTCTGCATAGAATTTTTTGAGACTCCGCAGGGCCATTATTCAAATCCGATATGCGACCCTGCTTTAGGAGCTCCGAAATGACATTACTGCTATATTTATTCGCAGTCGTTCTCTTGTTCCAGCTTATCGTTTTTTGAAAATTTCCTCAGATGCCACATATTAATTCAATGGAAATTGTGATTAAATTTTTGATTGGCAGCGATAAAAAAACCGCGGAAAATAAATGTCGGTTCGGTCACGATATTTCAACTTTTCGTAAAAAAACTCACAAATAATCAATGATCTGTGCAAAAAGCGCTAGTCTTAGCACGGTTGGAAACAATATAAGACATACTAATGACAATATTTACAGTTTATTCAGAAGACGCAGTGATTAAGATGTCAAGAAAATATCATACACACTTCTCAAGAGGACAAAGGCAAATATCATACGTTTATAGAGAGAATGAAAGTGGCAGGTTATTTGTGAGTAACCAATGCCACAATTTCAAGGAAAATCAACATAATGTTCTGGACCGTAATAATGCTTGCCAAAAGAATAAATAAGCGGCCAGAGTGTCAATTAAACGAAAAAACTTTAACGAATTACAAAATACAGTAAAATTAGTGGGCAAAAGAGTAAAAGTAATGGAATAGATGCAATAAATGAAAAGAATGGCGAGTAAAAGAAAATACAGTATGAAAAACGTTAAACGCGTAGCCGACCTACTTAAAAAATAGAAAGAGAGGAATCGCTGAAGAACAGAGTAGAAAAATATTTACGAGATAGCGAGAAAAATCTTACTAAGCTTTTATATTCCATAATCAGTTCTTGCATGAAAACATTAACATAATTTTTAAAGAGTTTGCGAGGCAAAATAAAATTCTGCAAGACTAATACAATCAAAAATTCTTCAAAAAACCCGTGGATCATTAAACGAACAAATAGGGATTATTTTGAAAATATTGCAAGCAATAAAAAATTATCATTATTCAATTTGAACGTTCTCAAAATATTCCACTACGTCGTGTTGTGATTGGACAAACTCTAAAATTGGATTTTTGCCATCTCACTGGCATTGATTATAAAATTTCATTGGCCGCAGTCATAAATGATAATATAATCGTACATCCCAAAGTATAATATTAAACTGAATTGTGTTTCTAGAAATGAAAAGCTATTTGTCAAACTGACACTCTCAGGCGCAATAACAAAACATTCGATCCCCAGAACCCTCTTCGAAATTCCTAGCCCAAAAAAATTTGAACAAAAATGCTATGCATTAGTTTTTATGAATCGAATGTTTGTTTTAGGTTAGAATACTGGCGTCAGGCAATTTCGAAGCAGGCGTAATGCAGCAAAAGTAAAAAGTTCCGGCGACTTCAATGATTTTATGCGAGAAAGAAAAGATTTGAGAGGTATGTAGGTACTTGTAGAACAAAATTTTGGGAACTATAGACTTATAATGTGCTCCGATTGACGCATGTTTTATATTTAGCTTCAGCGCAAACTTAGAGTCAGTCGAAGAAGATCCAAAAATAAAAACCTTCAGAGGAAACAATCAAGACTCCATCTGGTAGCTAAGAGTGCTGACCTCATTTTTTGCAAAGGTGAACTAGCTATAATTTAGACTGAAATGCGAATAATGATCGGAAGAGCTCGTGGGACACGCGCGGCTGTTCAGGACTGAATAGATATCACTAAAATTTGGCCGGTTCTAAGATTTTTGATATTCTTTATAGAGAGCATATTGATCTGACGTCATCAGAGCTCCACAAGTTAAAATGAATAATATAGAAGCAAGAAAGGTCTTGTTTTTGAATCAGAATTTAAATTTAACCCACCGTCTACCATGTACTAGAATGGCGTTCTGGTCAATCACTTTAGCATAATTTTTTCCTGACTTTTCTTAACTCTGCGTCTAGAACTTCGTCTAGCTTTACTTTAGTTTTAGTTACACCAGCGGTATCACAAAATCTTTATGATAAAAAATAACGCTCTGATACAAGCTCAGTGGTATAATTCTTTTTAAATGTTTATTAGCATCCCCGTCATGTTCGACATAACTGAAATCTAATTTTTCTTCTTTTTAAATAATGTCTACTAGGTGACCAGCTTTTGTAGTTGTTTTTTAATCGTAGCTCTACAAAGAATAATTCTCGTGAAAAATAAGATGCATATTTAGGAGCATAAAAAATCGCACAAAATGAAACTAATAATTGCTAGGGTGTATAAAGTATAGATAGCACAGCGTCCTTTCATGGTAACCTTAGCCTCTAAAACTTCCACACGATAAACAGAGAAAAATGATTTTTTTTATGTACGTGCATACATATGAACCCAATAAATAAGGGCTACAGGAAGTTGCATGACACAAAATTGTGTTACTGTAAGAATAATTGGAACTTACTTTTGTAAATGATGAAAATTAGATTATATGCATAGGGTTTCGTGAAATAGGTAAAACACGGTTATCTGCATAAACGTAGTGTTAAATCCCATTTTTTGCCCTACTTCCAATAAGCGATTTCCTAATGAACATAGCGAGCATGCCTTCTGAATTTAGGGGACTAATTTTGAAGTCAAGTATCTCAACTTTAGATAGACAAAAATGTTTCTAGCGTTTCTCAGCGAGCTCTACTCATCGGAAAAGATGAAATTTTTAAATTTTATAAGCTTGACTTGATTTCAGTCATATTCAAAATCATAGGTAGCGCGATAGCGCTACCTATAATACTACTTGGCCATCCTTTTCTCTAATATGTTTATCACAGCGAGTGCGAAATTTGTATCCCCCTCACAGCAACAACGGCACACACCTGGGAGGTGCGGTTTTTTTAATCGATGGATAATTAAAAAAATTCGATGCCATCTATTTTTTGTTTTCACTCAATACCGAGTTAGCAAGTAAAGTGTAAATCGAAAAATCAAATAATTTATGGAGGGCCATTTTTTAAATGTTGTCCCCGAGTTGTAGGTTACGAATCTGAACTTAAAATTTCTTTACACTCAATAGTTCTTACACAAAAGTGTAAAGTATACGTGTTTTTTACTCTTTGATTGTTCTTCAGCTTATCTAACTCAATTTTAGTTTCTGTGCAGTCCGATTAGTTTTATAATGTAGATGATTGCAATACTTCAAAACTGAATTTTTTCTCTTTCAACGCAATATTTCTTGATCTGTGATCGTTTTAGTTTAAAGGGTTCGAGACAAAAAACGAAATTCTTTAACTACTCCGCTAAGTAGGCGGAACATGCTAATTATGCTTAAAATGTGCTCTGACCTCAGCGTTACAGATCCTAGTTTATTTTGTTTCTATACACCCAATATTGCCGTATTAGCACAAGTGTAAAGTTTCCACCGAGAAGCATTTTTCCGCCCAGGGCATTGGGTATCAAAGAATTAGCTGAGTGCCATTTTTTAAAATGTTGCCCCTCAGTTGTAGATTACGAATATGACCTCAAAATTTATTTACACTCAAAGGTTGTTGCACAAAAGTGTACAGTAAACATGTTTTTTACTCTTTGTGTGTGGCACAGCTTATCTAACTCAATTTTGGTTTCTGTGCAGTCCAATCAGTTCTATAATGTTGAGGGTTACAATATCTCGAGGACAAATTTTTCTCCTCTCTTTTAATGCAATATTTCTTGATCTGTGATCGTTTTAGTGTTAAGGGTTCAAGGCGAAAAACGAAATTTCTTCAGCTACTCATCTAAGTAGGTGGAACATGCTAATTATGCTTAAAATGTGCCCTGAACTTAGCGTTACAGATCCTAGTTAATTTTGTTTCTATACACCCAATATTGCGTTATTAGCACAAGTGTAAAGTTTACAATATATCATTAGTGACTAAGTATTGAAATCCGCCGATAGGTTGAGTCCGTGCGAGTGGCTGACGTGTCCGTTCTCGCGTCTTGATTTAAAAAAAGAGTAATGGGCTCAAATCTTCTGAATACTGACTTTTTAATTTTTTTTAATTCTTTTGGCAAATCCATGCACTTCATTTGACTTATTCATCTATTTAGGTTAAGTAATCCGCTGGCTTCTTCATTTATCGTTTTTTAAAACTCTAAATTCATGTTTACTATTCTATTTCAGGGTCAGTACTTGATCATAGGTAGCGCGTTAGCGCGTACCTATTATATACTTGGGTACCCCCAAAACCTGTGCAGGTATAACGGGACACATCTGGGAGGTCCGTTTTTTAAAGAAAGATAACAAAATAATTCGCTGCCTGTTTTTTTCTTTTGTTTTTCTTTACACTCAAAACTGACTGTGTAAAGAAGGTGTAAAGTTTTGGTGTAGCGTTATTGCATACTGCGAATTTTGGGGTTTTTTTACCGGGCTTGTGGACAACTCAGTATTGACTCTTCAAACAATTTAATGGCATGAATTTTTAGAGGAAGGAATTTAGTAGATGAAACTGTTTTGTTTTTTGAATTTCGCCTAAGTTCTCGAATAGGAGTGTAAAGAGTGCGAAAATCTGGGGGTGAAAAGACACATTCTGGTCGAGTTTTCGACTTGTTCATGTCTGTCAACAACTCCGATTATGAGTTTTAGGAAATTTTTTCTGACAGAAATTTACTACGGATCAAGGGCTATCTTGTTCTTACCAGCAAACTGTTCTACAATCAATATGCAATAAGTAACAGGGTTTTAAACTTAACACTCTAGTGGATGACTAAAAAAACAGATTTTGTCCAAGGTTTCTCTGTCAACTTTTTCAATCATGAGTTATGATGAATGAAGTAAAATTGAAATAAAGTGAATTTTAAGGGCTACACGTCGAAGCAAGTCGCGTTGAAAAAACGTAATATTGAGTTGTTTATGAGGGTGTAAAGTTCGAAATCTGAGGTGTAAAATGGCCGAAAAAACAGGTTATTTTCCCGTATTTTGAGTGGTAAATCATATCGAATATTTTGCGGAACATAAGTTTGGCATTTACAAACGTACTACAATCAAAGGGCTGCAAACTGACCCGAACTGAATTCATTTACATTCAATGGGCGTTAGGTTCAGATTTTTAAAGTTTACAATGTGTGGACAGTGGAAAATGCGTTTTTGTCCATTTTTTTGTTCGTCAATTTCTCTGTTCTGAAGTCGGGCGAGGTCGGATAGGATAAAAATAAAGTACTTTCTAAGGGGTACGCGTCACAGCGAACTGCGTTTGTTTACATCAATATTTAGCTTTTTCGGGAGGGGTAAAGTCAAAAAAATGGGGGATTTAAACGTGTTTCTGTCTTGTTTTTTTCTGCCAAGTTCTGCCTTATGAGTCTAGACATAATCTCAAGTCTAAAAATGAACCAGAAACCAAATGTGATACGCCAGTTCGTTTGCACTCAATAGTGGTGTAAAGTGGTTTACATCTGATATTTATTTGTCCTCGGGCCATTGTGGAGACTTAATTTTTTCATAAATGTTGGTCGTAATATCAGAGTAATATTGGAATTACGAATCCGACTGAAATTTTCTTTACACTCTGTGGTTGTGTAAAGTTTACACTGAACATTAATTTTAGTTCTAGAGCCTTGCAGAAGCTTGATTTTTTCTAAAGTCTAAAAATGTACCAGAAATCAAATGTGAGACGCCAGTTGAGCGCGTTTGCTTACACTCAATTTTTTCATAAATCTTAATCGTAATATCAGAGTACTATTAGAATTACGAATCCGACTAAAATCTCCTTTACACTCTGTGGCTGTGTTAAGTTTAGACTGCATATTAACTTTGTTTCTAGAGCCTTGCGGAACCTTAACTTTTTTTCAAAATGTTCTACGTAAAATCAGAATTGAGAATCTGACTGTTAGTTTTCTCTACATCTAGTAGTTGTGTAAAGTTTGCACTATTCATTTGTTCTTAATATGTAATTTATACTACAAATTTATTTTACTTCCAAATCTGAGCATTAGTGTTCTTTACTATTGATATTTGCGTAAAGTTTATGCTGAAAAACTTTGATCTGTTTAAATAATGTAAGGTTGTCTTGTTTAAAAAGGATAATGCTGATGTTAAGAACAATATTGTTTTCCGCGTTCTTGGACTGCTGTCATTATTGTGGCATGTTACTGTATGTGTTTACTGACTGATGTACTCAAATCATGCTAATTAAAAGTAGGGATTTAGCAAAGAAAAATGCTCCGATGGAACAAAAAAGATGAATATACTTGGAATTGTGGATTATTAAGGATGTAAAAGGAGGGGACTAGGAAAAAGCCACCTAAAGTCGCAAAATCTGCTAAAATCACACTTTTTCTAAGCAACACAAAAAATCGAAGTATATTCTGCGGCCTCTAAAAAAATGTCTTTTTTAAATAATTTTCAAAGTTTTAGATAAGAGTGTATAAAGGAAATCTATGTTTACTTTTTTTAATTGCTGACGAGTATCAACGCTGACTAGCTTCATATCCTGATTGATAGAAAACTAAGTGGTATTGTATTTAAAGTTGTTTTATTTTGTTATGAGCATTATAGCAAGCAAAGCAGGGGCCGATTGATTAGTGCACACAATCGTAACGGGCATGCTAGTGTACCTACATTTAGTCTGTTTCAAGTCAACTTATGCGTTTCCTACTGTTCTAAACCAACAATTTCTTCAATCAATTGTCTTAGATGCATCGATGTTTGACATTTCATTCAATTGGCTTAGAAAGACTGTTAGTTTACTCAATATCATTTCCCATGGCTACTGCATCGCTAACGTGCTGCTTTTTCAATCATTTTTATGTTTAAAAATTTATTTTAATCTGTTGGCCGCAGAATATACTTCGATTTTTTGCGTTGCTTAAAGAAAGTGTGATTTTTAGTAGATTTTGCGACTTAAGGTAGCGTTTTCCTAGTCCTCTCCTTTTACATCCTTCATAATCCACAATACCAAGTATATTCATCTTTTTTGTTCCATCGGAGCATTTTTCTTTGCTAATAAGTTAAACACCTGACACGAATCGTCAAATGATATCTGAAAATTATGTCTAAGCTTGATCCTGTGTTTAAACCTCTATTGTATTAGGTTCTCGTACATTGCAAAGAAACACAATACGAAGAATATCTGCGCAGACGAACGGAAAATTTTGACATATTCACCTCGGGGCCCAGTTGCAATATCGCAGATTAGTGTGAGCTCGAGATTATCTCAAACTTTTAATCGGGAACTCGGTTGTCAGGACACGATTACCTCGAGCTCGAGCTAATCGTGAATTCGCGGTTTTCTCGAGCTCGAGATAATTGCTAGTGAGTTGCAATAAAATTTTGCCAATTTCTAATCCCGCGCTCGCGATTAACTCGTAATGGTAAACGTAATCCTGCTTGTGAGCAAGATTAACATACACACAACAGACCGTTCTGCGAATTCAAAATAAGCATTCGTCGACTTTAAATTTATGCCGCGCCGTTTTTCCAATGGTTATTTTAAGAAAGTGTTGTCATAAAATTGCACGTCACTGATAAACACGAAAAACTTCGAGATTAACTCAAGGTTTGCGATTAAAGTTTGAGATTAGCTGAGCGTGACATAGAGATTCATTTATATATAAGTGAAGCGTACTGACATTTACTTGGAGAGAAACAAGTTTATATAATAAGTTACATGAATTACGAAAAAGGCGAATAAACTTTATCATTGTATCATGTGAATCCAGAGCATTAGTCCTTGTTCTATTTCCATTGATGCGTACGTAGTTGAATCGTGAATAATGTAACATTTCCTCCCTGTTTAGTCCGAAATTGAGGGCAATTAGAATAGTGATCAGTTCGAAATATTGTTGATTTGAAGTTGTCTAGTGGTTTGATCAATGAAATTGTTCATGTGATGGTCAGTTGTATGAATTTAAAAGTTCTGATTGTTCGCTTGCGCTTGAGAGAGGCCTGGTGGTCAAGTACTTTTGCTTCATTTATATTGAATAATGTTCGCATTTTCGTAGGGTTAACACAATGATCGTCTAAATATTGATCACATTCGATGAGTAAATAGTTCGTGTGCGTATTTGATGAGTAAATAGTTCGTGTGCCACCGGATAAATGAAATGTGCCCAACACCATTGCATTGCAGCGATTAATATGTGCATTTTCCTTTTAAGGAGTATGTCATGTATATCTTCCTTTTTAATGAGTTTGTCTATAGTTCAATGCTTCCTTCGCTGAGTGAATCAGCTTCTCTGGTATTGGTTGAGTCACCATGATATGGACGTAGCTTATTCAAATGAATGGTATGCTTGTGATTTTGATTTGCTTGTCTTTGATAAAGTGTAGCATTCGGCGGATTGACCTTCATTATCTTGTATGTTCCCAGCCATCAACTATCAAATTTTCGTAGCCAAAAAAAATGACTTTTTGCTTTCTCTAATGTACGTTCATATCCTAAATGACCGGCTAAAGGGTCATCATGGAGTGCTTGTAGCACAAATGATACCATTTTGCATGGAACTGCTCTCAGCGGTGCCATATTTAGTTCTGGATGGTATTTGAGAATATTGCCATCCATTATGAAAAGTTGCGAATACTTCAAGCTGTGATCATCTAGAACTCTAGACGCTTTATTTGATTGTAAGAGTCGATAAATCGGACCTAGGAAGAGGTCTCTGCGTTGAAGCTGTGGCAAGGCAAGTCATGTGCCAAGTTTATTGCATGAACTGTTGACGCATTACTTGGATCTAGGAAGAGGTCTCTGCGTTGAAGCTGTGGCAAGTCATGTGCCAAGTTTATTGCATGAACTGTTGACGCATTACTTGGATCCACCATGACTTGGCTAGTGACTGGCAATCTTAAAAGTGCATCAGCATTAGCATTTTCTGTGCCTTTGCGATAAACTATATTGTAGTCATAAACTTGCAATGCTAATACCCAGCGGATCAATCTAGGTGAAGCACCATCGTGAATTTTTAGAAACTTGATTGGTGCGTGATCAGTAAAGAGAGTGAAGTTGTGTCCATAGAGGTATGGTCTGAATTGCTTGATTGACCAAATAATGACCAATGCCTCTTTTTCAACTGTTGAGTAGTTACGTTCTGCTTTCAATAAAATTTTTGACACAAATGCAATTGGTTTTTCTTCCTCTTTTTCGAGTTGAGCTAATATTCCTCCAATGCCCTTGCCACTGGCATCGGTTTGCACTATGAATGGTTCATTGAAGTTTGGAAAAGCAAGTGTAGTTGAATTGGTTAGTTCTAGCTTGATCCGATCAAAATTTTATTGGCATGAGAAGTCAATTTAAATTTTTCTGACTTTCTAAGCAATTTGCAGAGTGCTACTGTCTTATCAGCAAAGTTTTTAATGAATCGCCGGTAGTAGTTGGCTAGACCTAAGAAACTTTTTAGTTCTGCAGCATTTTGCGGAGGTGGCATTTCAGCTAAGGCCTTAACCTTCTCTGGGTTGACTCTGAGGCCTTTCTTATCAATGACATGTCCTAAATAAGTGACATGTGGTAATGCAAATTCACATTTTGCTAGTTTCAAAGTAAGACCCGCTCTTTTCAGTCTATCAAAGACACTTTGCAGTTGCTGTATGTGTGAGTCTACATCCTTGCCACAAATGAGGATGTTGTCAAGATAGATGAAACATTGTCTCCAATAAAGGTCTCTTAAAACTTGTTCCATTGTTCTTTGGAACGTCGCAGGCCCATTAGACAAGCCAAAGGGTAGTACATTGGATTCAAATAGCCCTAAAAAGCTATTGAATGCAGTTCTAGGCTTATCAGCTTCTTCTGGTTCTATCTGATGACATCCCTGCTCTAAATCTAGAGTGGTAAACATTGTAGCTCCTCTAAGCTGACTAAAGATGTCATCTATGAGTGGAAGTGGATATGCATCTTTAGTGGTACATTGATTAAGCTTCCTGTAGTCCAAACAGAATCTTTTAGTTACATCTTTCTTATCTGCTAAGACAATCGGCGAGGCCCATGGACTTTTTGATGGCTTTATTATATTAGCATCCAACATCCTGTTGATATGGTCTTCTACAGTTTGCCTTTTGGCATATGGAATGCGATAAGGTGCTTGAGAAATTGGCTTATGATATTCTGTGTGTATGGCATGTTTGACTAAGGAAGTGCGTCCTAAAGACTGATTAATGCCAAAGATGTCAAAATTGGCTTCCAAAAACTTATGTAGCTTCTGACAAGTCTCTTGATTTTGTATGTGAGACAATTTTTCAGCTAAGGTTTTTTTTATAAATTTGTTCATTGCTTCAGCATTTGCTTGTGACTGCTGGCCTGTGAGCATAGATTTATCTTCATGAATAGTAATTGTAGCGATCCTACAACCTTTTCGAAGTTTAATTGGTTCTTTAGAAAGATTAACTACTGGTAAATTTTCCAGTTTTGCTTCTTCAAGCTTTAAGCGTATTTTTGGGACATATAGAAATGAACCTTCATCATTTCTAGCAAAACTTGCTATATCCATCCAATGCTCTTTGTTTGTCATTAGAGCATTCTTCATCTCATTCTGAATTGTGACAAGCAGCAAATATATTGAACTCGGTGGCAGAAATACATCTTCTTTGACATGCAACAAAGCCATCATTTCAGTTTGACTGTACCCTATTTAGTTTTGAACTAGTGGGACTAAATGTCGACCAAATTTGATGCAATTGTTTGTGAAATCAAAGGTCGCCTGTGCAAGTGGTCCACATAATAGTTTGACTGTGTCACATCCTAAGACAATAGGGTATGGATGGACTGCCTTCCATGATTAGAAACTTCACAGTCCATTTATTCCTTCCAATTTGAATGTTAGCTTCAGCTTCACCTTTAAATTTGATTGGGTGACCTGTTATTCAAGTGGGTGCTGAGCACACCTGGGCGTGGGGGGTTGGAGGGGTATGCACCCCCCAGAAACCAAAATACCCCCCCCAGAAATCAAAATACCCCCCCCAGAATTCAATTTTTGAAAATTTTTTTCGTTTTTTTCGCAATTTTTTGATGCCAATGGATAGTGCTTGATGAGAAACGTCGAAAAATGGTGTTTTTATCGCCATACCACCATTTTTAAGGCCATTTTTCGACCTTCAAAAAAATCTTGCACCCCCCCCAGAATTTTCTTGCTGCCCACGTATGGTGCTGAGTGCTTTGTGAGAGGCTTGATTATGCAATCTGTTGAGACTTGTCTATAGACAATTGAGTCCATGACAGTCACTGAAGCTCCAGTGTCGACTAAAGCTTCAAATTTATGTCCTGAGGGAAACGTTAGATGTATTTTTGGTTGTGAGGATTTTGTATAATGGGTAGCATATATTGGTGTGCGAGTTGGTGTTCTATTTCTTTGTATTGCAACAGATTCAGCTGGACTTCTGTGAAAACTCACAAGCGGCTGGCGAGTAGTTGGCTGACAAACTAACAAATTCCTTGGTTGTGCTCTTCTTGAACAAAGTGCTGTTATCCACTGACAAATCAGGGCAGTGGAGCCACAACCCCATTGGCAGCATAAGCAACACCAGCCATAGCGAATTGCCATGTACAAAAGAACTATCATTACTACAATGAAAATAGCCCAAAAGACTGCGTTTGTGATAGAATGCATGAGTCCTCCAGTAAAATTTGAAAATATATATCCTGTGCCATCCGACAAACCTGTGATGGCCATTCTCATGTTTGAAGCTGTGAGACCATTAATGTCTCTAATTCCATCTCCTATTTTTTCTACTGTTCTTTTGAAAAGTCTAGGGTCAGCATTCAGGGTGGATGTGAAGTTGATGAGATGTTTCATTTGCTGTTTTAAACGCCAAGTTTCTAATATAGCGATTTCAAGTGATGTTTGAAAAGGTGGATATTGTTGATGATCTATAAAGAATGGTGGAGCACATACGTGGGCAGCAAGGAAATTCTGGGGGGGGGTGCAAGATTTTTTTGAAGGTCAAAAAATGGCCTTAAAAATGGTGGTATGGCGATAAAAACACCATTTTTCGACGTTTCTCATCAAGCACTATCCATTGGCATCAAAAATTTGCGAAAAAAACGAAAAAAAATTTTCAAAAATTGAACTCTGGGGGGGGTATTTTGATTTCTGGGGGGGTATTTTGGTTTCTGGGGGGTGCATACCCCAAGCCCCCACGCCCAGGTGTGGTGGAGCATCTAGTGCTAATGTTGCAGCAGATGAGAGTGAAACATTGATATGTTGTAGCAAGGGTTTCACATTGACAGCCCCATTTTGTGTGAGCCATTTTTGAGTCTTTTCATCAAAGTAAACGCCTGATGTTGCTTGGAAACATGGAATCTTAGGAGATGATGAAACAAAGTCTTTTGAATCTGGCAAGGCATAGTATACAGTCTCGTTGAAAACAACTGGTAGGAGTGCATAGCACTCAGATCCAACTTTATAGTTCCAAACGACAAAAGACTCTTGCAGTTGTAAACAGGGCCAGACAAGAAGAACTTCACCTGCCATTGTGGCAGCTATGTCTGTACGCCTAAGCCATAAGCGAGCAGCTACAGTAGGATCTACATGAATTAGTTGACAAACTGTTTGTAGCTGCATGTCAGCTAATTTACAAATTTGCATCCAAATTTGTGTGAAACATAATGTGTCTCAACGACGAACATTACTTTCTAAGTATTGCAGTCGTGAATTTGTTTCAAGAGCTTGTAAAATCATTTGATCATCATCATTTGTCCTTCCTGATCTTTTAGCTTTTGGCTTTGGAGTGTGCTTTGTTTGTGGTGGACTTGTGATTTCTATACCAACATTCAAACATTTGTAAGTTTGATTGATTGGATTTGCTATTTCATAGGATGCTTGGTCATAAAGTTGTAAAATAGCTCCTTGGTCCATCATGAGTAAAAATGGTGGAAGGCATGTTGCCACTGGTGCAGGTAGCTTTTTTGCAAGAGTGTAAGCTTCCTGTACTTGCTCTGCAATATAATGTTCCCCTAATCTTTGGATCAGGAAATTTTCACCATCTGTATTGAATGGACATGGTGCCTTTAGGGTACTTGGATCCCAAATAAGAATACTGTCTTCTAAGTTACAGTAGCCTGCTTGCGCATTGCAGTGAGAAGTATCACCTAAGTTAGATGTTATAGTTGTCATATCATAGGTAGCTACTTGTCCAATTTGTATGAAAGCATTATTAGCTTCTGAACAAATGTCTTTGCAACAATACTGGTAGTGCAAATCAAGTGTGAGATTAGTATGCCACACATTTGGCTTAACCTTATATAGCTTGTTGCCTTGATAATATTTAGTGACAAACCTTTCATTGACAGCGATGCTGATTGCTGACTAAGCATGATAGGTGTCTCAGCATCCTTTACAATGCCTTTGGATCCAAAAAATACAGTATTAGTGCATATAGCATGCAATACTGCTGTGCATTTGAATGCTTGTGTTGTCTCAGGCATCAAATTTGGAGCCCAAATCTTTGCCATAAAAGTGTGCACACTTTCCTCTGTAGGTATGTCACATACAAAGCTTGTAGGTACCTGGAATTAAGTACCAGCAACATGTTGTTCGCATATTTGGTATCCAGAAACAACTTTGAGTGCAGGATAAATCAAGAAAATCATCCAAGCACAATAGGCAATTGCAAAACTGATAGTATGCAAAATTTTCGGAATTTTTGACAAATTTGACAACTGATTGCCATTTGATTGACAACTGATTGGCAATTTATTGTCAAGAGATTGTGGCAATTGTTTGCTAATTGATTGTGACAACTGATTGTCGATCATTTGTGATTATTGACTGCTTGACAATTAATTGTCAACTGCTTGTGATGGTTGATCATTATTAAGTGTTGCCGTGTGTTTGCATGACTGGCAGAATGGCAAAAGATTCATTGAGTTGGCCAAACTCAATGATTCTTCTAACACTGCCATATTTTGTTGATCAATTTTATTGTCAACAAATTTTTCATTGCTTTTGTTGATTGTGCAAATGACATTGCAGTATGTAAGTCATTATCATGACTTGAATTTGGCATCTGATCATCATTTCTATTATGATCAGTGTTTTCTAAATATGATTCATTATTTGCTTGCATAAGATCATCTGTTTGCAATCGACAATTTTCTTGAAAAGAATTTTCTGGAAAAAGGAGTCAGAGCACACGCTGTATGATTTGCTCTTCTAGATCGATTAGGCTGATTGTATGGTGCTTGCACACGACTTGATGCATGCTGAGAAACAGGTTGTCGCCAGTTGTTATTATTTGGCAATTGGGAACTTTGTTGCCAACCAATTATTATAATAAGTTGGTCTGTAATAAGGACGATTTGATCGCCAGAATTTGTTTGAAGTATTTGTTGGTGCAGCAAAACGCATTTGCCTATTTGTTTCGAAATAGCAGTTTTGAGTGAAGTGTCCTACTCGTTTGCAAAAACGACAGTAGGGCTTTTGTGCTTTTTGTCTGTGTATTTGTTGATAATTGTTCGAATGACGATCTGTTTCAAGCTTAAGCTGTGTTTCTGCTTGTCGAGCAAATAGCTCTGCCTCATTAAACGTGTTCGGTTTTTTATGGCACGAAACGTTCTCTAAGTCTTTGTACCTACTAACTGATCATATGTTAACGCAGTACGTGTAGCATCAGGTATGGCTGCATAAGCTGCTTCGGCGAAACCGCGCAAATACGTAGGTAAAAACAAGCGCTTTTTCCTTTCATCCCAATTGTTAGCTAACGATAAACGAGCGAAAAGGTCAGACCACAAATCAAAGTTTTCATCGGATCTACCGAAAAAGTACTCACCAGTAACCTCTAAAGGCTTAGACTGCGTCGGAGGTGCAAGATTTGACGTCGCCTGCTGCAAAGTCATTTCCTGAATTTGATCTTGCTGCCTCCGTATTCGCAGTTGCATCTGTTCAATAATTTGTCGCATTCGTTCCATTTGTGGCGTGCAAGTAGGATTATTGGGCATGTAAATCAACTAACTCGCAATTTGACAAAAAAATGATCAGCTAATTCAATTATTCGAATTTAAGCTATTAGCTCAAATGTACTACAAATAATTATCGTTCAATTTCAATTTCCTTCGATATCGCTGAATATTAATTCATCAATTCATTAAGTCGGGTAATTTACTATTAATATTAGCAGCCAGTAATAATAAGCTAATATATATCAAATGCTTATCAAATATTGAACAGCAAATAGGTTAAAAGAACGTGGAATTCTCTATAGTAGGGCGTTTTAAGTTTTATGCACACACACTGTGCCAAGGGATTTCTTCGCCGAATCAAAATATTATATTAGTGCCGACTTTGGCCTGGGCAGGCTGGTGAGACAAAAATTTTTAGACACGATTGCCCCCCCCCAAATATGAGTGAAGCGTACTGACATTTACTTGGAGAGAAACAACTTTATATAAAAAGTTACATGAATTACGAAAAAGGCGAATAAACTTTGTCATTGTATCATGTGAATCCAGAGCATTAGTCCTTGTTCTATTTCCATAGATGCACAAAAACTGAGCATAAGGATTTATAGTCTGTTTCACACAACTTCGGTCATAAATTTCAAAACTATCTTCGACAATAAGCTGACAGATTGCGATTATAGCATTGATCTGATATATAATTATCGTTACCCTCGGCTTACTGTCGTTGAAAATTCTTAGAATTTATGCACGAAGTTATGTGAAACAGACTATAATACCGAGCTCGCGATTATCCTCAGCATAAGATATTGCAACTGGGCCCTGTCTCCATAGTTGGACTGTTCAGGAGAAAAGCTATATAAAACAATGAATCCGGCGTCAAGCGCCTGAAATATTTGGGATTAGCTCAAAAGAGTTCTAAAATCTATTCTAACAGTCATTCAAATGCGCTTTAAGAATTTTCGACTTCATCCTTTGGTAGACATTTTTAATAAATATTCGTATTTTCAAATATTGGAGGGTACTAGC
Organism: Mermis nigrescens; assembly: GCA_036768485.1. Lineage (NCBI taxonomy): Eukaryota > Metazoa > Nematoda > Enoplea > Mermithida > Mermithidae > Mermis > Mermis nigrescens. Next base: position 1,394,579 of record JAVLUZ010000150.1, on the reverse strand, counting down.
CCCCCTATTTCCCCACAGCTACGCGCCTGATGAACAGGGCTGCCAGCTCAGAATTTAAGAAACTACCACAATCTCTGAGAAAAACAACCATTCACTGTGAAAGTATGTGTGGGCCCACAAAAAGCTACTGGCTTCATCGAATGAACTACCATTATGCAATTGCAGGTGTGAAAAACTGTCAAAAAATATTGATAGGAAAACTACCAACCTGGGAAAGTTGCCTACGACTCTGCTCTATTGATTATGACAATTTTTCAACTAAACCAAGATATCGCTATCAAAGCCAGGATAAAATGTCTAAATGACACGGTAGGTATAGTCTGGCTCCGTTATTTCACGTCAGTCACCAAAAACTTAAGGAAAATTTGTACGTCTTCTTTCCGTTTTTCATCAATTGCGTTGCCGTGATCGATTTCGGACGGTGATGCGACCTAAATATTTGGAAGGGTTTGAAGCTAACACAATCTGCCGGGTTCTCTTAGTTTACAGCAAGCATATCAAATCAACCCAATGTTTAACTGAAGAAAATTCGCTTGGAAAGCACAACTTCATATGACGAACATGAGCAGTGACCAAATTCTGGGAGTCTGATGGGATAAATCGTAAAAAATGACCGAAAATTTAATCCTGAGGGTTCAAAATCCACCTTCAGTGTATAGTCTGTTTGATATAACTTTAAGGTTTTCTTTTGAAATTAATCCGCATGAATCAGGCTACAAAAGTGGTTTAAACTTTTGATGCAGTAATACAGTTGGGCAATAGCAAGCGTCTCACCATGACTCGATATACCTACATATAGAATATCACAATTATACTGTTACTTTGAACCACTTTTATAGGCACTTTAAATTTAAAAAAAACTCAAAATGAAATGGACCAGGTGCATGTGAAGTAGGGTAGTAAATAAGTCAGAAAGTAATTTCCGATATGACTAGTCCTTTTTGTAGAAAAGTTTCAATAGTACACGCATAGATCGGCACCAATTCGGGCCCTGAATGATTAATTCTTTTACCCCATAGAGGCACCTACATTACCTAAATGATAGTTTGTAATTTTTCGTTAATCCGATGTTGGCCATTTGATTTCAATCTTCCTCCAGTGTTCCAATGTCATAGGACAATTTTTTACCAATAAAATAACTTGTCAACGTTTACTCAAAAAGCTCAGCTTCTACAGCTGGCTGTCACTAAATAACGTACGATCATCCTCCCAAATTTCCGAGGAGTCAGAGTTATGTTAGTGCGTCTGTGACATTGGACCACTGCCAGTCACTGTGACAAACCCTTGGTCCAACAGGTCTCGACCAAAAATGGTAATTTGTTTTCGTTTGTCCAGGCCAATAATTGCATAACGAGGAACTCGTGAAAATATGACTGTTTGCCGAAAATAAATATCTTTTCCTCTATGGTCGTTTCTGGGCATTTAGGAATCGGTCGTTTAAAATGAAGATTTTCTAGAAGTACCGGGAAAAATTGACAAAGGATTGTAAAATATTTAAGATTTCGATGCTGCCGATTCAAGGCCCGCGTCCGAAACTAAAAATATGATTTATTATTGTTCTGAACGGTACGAAACGATCTAGATACGAAGAATAATTTGAAACTATTAAAAAGCGCCTAGCAAAACAACGCCTCCGGCAAAAATACATTGCGAAGCTTTTTTGGCAATACAAAAATAGACGTCTATGTAGGTAGGTTTGTATGCAGGTACTGAACGTAGAAAATCGCACCAGGTATAAAACGCACACCGGAACACGTGAGCAAAAATCAGTAAAAAACACGACGTTTCTACCTGTAAACGAATACGCTTAATTTAACACCGATTGCTTCGACTCTGGGAAAATAAAAAATGTTTATGTCATCGGATAGTTTACACTAAAATTTTCAAAACTTTTGTTCGATTATTTGAACAGTTGCACCATTTAAGTAGAACTGCCAAACATAACTTTACGGTTTTCAATTATCAAGACAGTTTAAACTGAAATTTCCAACGCGTCATTTAAAGTTGCGAGACATAACACAGAAATTTCCAAAACTTTTATTCGATTATTTACACAGTCGCGGCATTTTAGTAGAGCTGCTAACGCAACTTAATTTAAACTGAAATTTCCAACGCATCATTTGAAGTTGCGAGACATTTCTTCTTAATTTCCGCGCTATCGGCATAATAAAGACTAAAATTCGCAAAATGTTTCATTTCATTCACACAGTGTCCAAAGTTTCAAGACATGTCTTTACGATTCGAGATAGTTCAAACATAAATTAACATTTTATCATTTACATAGTATTTTTACACTCTGGCAAGAAGTACGATAAAAGACGATTTAGACTTAACAATTTTAACGTTGTAAACACTAAAATTTCCCAAATCGACGATTTACGATTTTTTCAAATAGTCATCGCTTGTTACACAGCGTTTCATTACGACTCGAAATCCACTAAGTCGCTATTCTTTACGAATTAAGATCAAGAAACGCGCGCAATTATCATATTCTAAGTAAAAATCATCGCCTATTCGCCGCTTTTATATTTTTTCTGATTGATCATCTCTTGACTAACGGTCTTTCTATCGTAAGCCCAGCCGATCAGGTAGAAAAAATCGATAAAAGCCGTCGTTGGATTGATCAGATATTTGAATTCTGACGCACGATAATCGTAAGGAAACACATGATGATAATTGTGCCATCCTTCGCCTAACGCGGTCACAGCCGTCTAGAAAATAAATGATAGTATCAGGGCACAGGCACGTATCTCTGGGGGAATGGGCGTTCGGAACCCCCCAAATTCAGAAAAATATGACTTTTTAAACATTATTTTGCGCTATTTTTGGCCTTTTTGGGCTTAGTCCCCGTAAAAATTGGTGTTGGTTCCATCATTTTGGTTCAAGCGCGACCAAAAAATGACACTTTTTACAGCCTTCTCAGTGAAAAATTTTTTCAAATTTTATGACCTTAATGGATAGAGCGTGTCGAAAAACGTCAAAAAACGCGCTTTTTTGTGAGCTACCCCGAAGAATTTCCCAAGATACAGACCAATGTATGTTGGGACCGCCCCACACCTCCCTTGACCGAATCCTGGATAGTAGGTACACAAAAAAGTAAAGTAAAAATAGTAATGAACACATGCACAGCATGGGAATTCTGTGGGGTGATATTTCAAGGACTTTTTTGGGCTCAAGAACAGTGGACACGCATCAAAAAACAGTGTTGTTCGGCGTTTCCGAGTTGCCTTTCTTTCTAAACTATAAAAACACAAAAATCAAAAAATTAAAAAATTCAAAAAATGGACAAAATTCAGTCAAAAAATGAGTACATGGCGCGAAGCCTCGAAAGTTCGACGCTTTTGAGCAAATCGATGACTAAAAATGCTTAAATACATCTTTGCTACGAATTCTTTGAAAAGTCTTGGAAAGGAAATCTCCAGATCATGCTAATGAAAAATAAAAAAGTAAAAAACAAAACAAACGAAAACCCATGAAGTTATAAAAACTAGGTATCGCTACTTAGTTCAGTTCCATTTCAAATAACCAATTTCACTAGTTCGCTTAAACTAACAATGAAAGAAGTTTAAGTTAGTCGTCCATTAGCTAAACACACATGATCTGGAGGTTTCAGCCCCACAAAAAGGTTTTCAACCCCCCAAAAAAAATTGTCACCCATAGAAATTTTCACTTTTCAAAAAAATCATAGAAAAGGCGTTGTTTTAAGCGTTTTCTATCGATCTTTTGGATCAAAAGTGTCCAATTTACGGCGCTTAGCTTCATATATTCACCAGCTGACTATATTTTGCTCAATTTAGTCGACTTTTTTCATATTTTCCGAAATGAAATTTTTCAAATGTTTTTGTTTCAGAAAGAAAGAGCATTGTCAGAAACGCCAAAAATTGTGTTTGACGCATAACCCTCTTTTTTCAGCCCAAAACAGAATCTTCGAAAAATTTCTGGTTTCCCTTTCCCAGGACCCCAAGCAGTGCATGTACGATCCATATACGATCATAACTATACATGTAACGGCTCGAAATTGGGGGGGGGTCCCGGCCATTTTTATGGGGGGGGAGTGAATGACCTACAATTTCTGGCCAAAACGGCCAAAAAAATTTAATTTTATTTCAAAACTCGGTAGAGGGGGCAGTGTTTTTTTGTACAAGGTCCGTTTGTACATCTATAAAGATGGTCCCCGAAAGTCTTTGTACATTTTGTACAGACAAACTTTTGGGCACTATAATATGGTAAAGTAGCGATTTTAGTGTGGTAAAAACAAAGTTGTTCGACTTTTGGCAGTGTATTGTAGCTAAATTCTGGGTCTCTAAATGCAAAAATCACTAAGAATCGTCTCAAAACGGCTCGAAGCGCCGAAAACTTTGACATGTTTCCTTTTGAAATGCAATTTCTGCCACTATAAAGATATATAGAACACACAATTACTCATTTCGGCATTGCGAATTTTAGACCTTTTTTGCGATTTTTTTCCTCTCAAAAATCTTTGTACATGTACAAAAACGGTCCCGAAAAGTCTTTGTACATCGGGAAAAATCTTTGCCAAATACAAAAAAACCGTGGGGGGTTCACGAATTTTCTGGCTTTGGGGGGAATACGTTCGACTTTAGGTGGAGATATGTAACATGTATGATTCATAACCATACATACATAAACAGCGCTTGAATTCTGGAGGTTTAAAAAATTTCAAATGTCAAAAAGTGAGTAAAAAATGATGGTAGGGGCGAAAAAACCTCGTTTTTCGACGTTTCTCATAAAGCTCTCATTAAAAAATTGCGCAAAACTCGAAGAAATTCATTTTGGATTCTGGGGGGTCCAGTGAGGCCCATAGAGGCACAGCATGGCCGATTGGGGGGAAGGTGGTCATACGGTCTCGGCTAGGGGTCAAGAATTAAACTCTTTTGGGCCAGCATGACCTCAAAAACTCCTATAAGCGCTAAAACAGCGTTATTACACAGTTTCTGGTCAATCTGAAGCACTTTTGAAGAAAATTTTCCAATTTTCATCCGTTTTCCGCCTTTCCTAAGAAAATTTTCCATTTTTATATTCTGGGGTTAGAGATCAAACATGGGCGTGGAAGGGAGTTTGTTGGGGTCTTTGCACTCCCAGAAAATAAAACCCCCCGCAGATTACTGTAGACCCCAGAATTCTATTTTTAGTAACATGTTTGGCGATTTACCCCATCCTTACCTGACCTGACCCCCATAATTCGGGTGCTGCCCATGTATGGTATAGATCCCCAAATCCCCCACGTGAATGCCCGGTCAGGCCCTCACGTCCACTCGTAGTGATAGTGCATCAAGGCAACTTACGGTCACATTTTGTCTGGGACTGATGTTCTTGTCGTAAGGTCTGAACCCGTACATGTGGGCTATGCTATTTATGAACCACGTGACGTGCAAAGTGTAGCAGTAACGTAATAAGGAGGCGGTGTAGAAGGCGGTGTACAACTTTTCACCCCACAACGTTGGGATGAAGCTGGGCAACACGAAGCAGCACATTAGGACGAGGAGTTTGTAATGCCTGGAATCAAGTCAAAAAATGAGACTATCATACATGATCTCGGGGAAGGGAGGGGGGTCTGGGGGTTTTTCGTACCCCTCTCCCCCTCCAAATTTTCGCACCCCCAGAATTAGCGATCTTCTGGAAATTCGTAGAAAACGTGTTGTTTCAAGCGTTTCTAGCCATCTTGTTGCTCAAAATTGTCATACTTTCGGCGCCGTCTACCCATTTTTCGAATATATTTTCTTCAATTTATTGGATTTTTTCGAATTTTTTTATGTTTTGACATTTTAGAAAGATATAGTCAGAAAGACCAGAAAATGATGTTTTTGACGCTTATCCACCGTTTTCGAGCCCAAAAAGACACTTTAGAAATTTATTACGTTCACCCCCAGAATTTCCACACTGTGCATGTTGGATAAACTTGCTTGGATTTTGAAAAAGCAAAAATACATATGCTTAAAAATTTAGCTTGAACGAGCAAGGAAACAAGCAGTAAAAAAGCAAACAGACAACCAAAAAACCGTTTACCTAGTCAAACATACCCAATCAAGCAACCAGCCAACAGACGGACAAACTCAATTAATCAGCCAATCAGCCTACTTAACCGAATAATCAAATCAACAGCAATCAACCGAAGTCACACGACCTTTTCAAAAGCTTATGATTTAACAAACTAACAGTGCATATTTGGAAAAAAATTTATAATTTCTTAAAATCTTATAATTTTTAATTTCAAGCTAGACTGCTCTTCATCGATACAAATCTTCTCCGATATTCTGACTTAAAAAGCAAACTTTTCTTCCTAAAACTCATCTAAATTGAAAAATTTCTGCTCATTCCGATGTATATGGTTATTAATACTACAAATAAGCGAGTTGATGAATATCTATCGCATATATCTAACTATATATGGGCAAGGTAGGAGTGGCCAGAGGGGGTTAAATTCAAAAATAATCAGATAATAAACATAGGTCCTAACATGCGTTTTTACCAGGTAATATATTAATATTAACTAATTAAGCAAGCTAACTTGCTAGGTGTTCTTGAGGTCAGATGATAGATGAATTCTACTATAAAATTTATTTTTTCGAAAAAATGCTCATTTTAAAAGCGATGTATTAATTGGATAATTCATTATAATGTGACAAACAATTGACAAAAGTGTTAAAAAGCTGAACAGGTTGACTGAACTTTTTGTTAATTGCGCTGTATGTTTCATCTACAAAAATCTAAAATTTTTCCAGCAGCAACTTATGTTTCGCCAAAATTGCCTAGCAGTGTCTAGTTTTTCAAAATTTTAAGGAGTGTCATACCCTCCACTCACCCCTCCCTATGCCCCTGCCTTGTGTGTGTGTATCTAATCGCAATTATTTAGTCGACAAGCGGTAAACCAATAGCCTCGCAACCACATCTGGGCGTGGGGGGGGCGTTTGTGGGAGTATGCACCCCCCCCGAGAAACCAAAATACCGATCTGAAACCAAAATATCCGCCTGAAACCAAAATACCTCCCCAGAATTCAATTTTTGAAATTTGTTTTTATTTTTTTCGCAATATTTTGATGCCAATGGATAGTGCTCGATGAGAAACGTTGAAAAATAGTGTTTTTTAACAAACTACCATTTTTAAGGCCAGTTTTCGATCTTTGAAAAATCTTGCACCCCCCCTAGAATTTTGATGCCGCCCACCTATGCTCGCAACTCGGCCATATTTCCACAATCCGCTAAGCGTACTAAACTTTTTTGTAACTATGTGAAGGAAACTTTCAAAAATGAAGCATCGGTCATGCTTTTAATGCAAAATGTTGTTGGCTTGTGCAAACAAACTAAGTTTTCCTTTGTGTAAACAAAGTAATTTGTCGCTTATACAAACGCAAAGGATGCCTATATGCATACGGTCAGAGTGGCCAGGAGAGGGCGAGATTTAAAACGGAGAATCTATGGCCAGTAAGGGATGAAATTAAGAATTCTTACAGCAGTAAAGGGAACTTATTGGATATTATTGAATCAAAATCAAATTAAAATACACTATTTTTTCGGACCCTAATCGCTAATTAGTACCTACCATACGTGATCTTAGGGGGTTTTCACCTCCCCCAGAAAATTTCCAGCCCCCAGAATTCCCAATTTTCCGCAAAATTCCAAAAATTTTATAGAAAAGGTGCTGTTCTAAGCGTTTTAGCAATCTGATTGCTCAAAGTAGTTTCGGCGCTTCGCGCCATATACTCATTTTTGACATTTATTTAATTTATTCCAATTTTTTGTACTTTTACCGAAACTTTTTCAATGTTTTTATGCTCTAGAAACAGAGAGCATCGTCAAAAAGCCGGAAAACGATGTTTTTAACACGTATCCGCTTTTTGAGCCCGAAAAAGACACTTTGAAATGTCACCCCCAGAATTCCCATGCTGTGCATGCCTGGTACCCACACCTGGGCGTGGGGGGGTTTGGGGGGTATGCACCCCCGAGAAACCAAAATACCCCCCTCAGAATTCAATTGTTGAAAATTTCGTTTTTTCGCAATTCTTTGATGCCAACGGATAGTGCTCGATGAGAAACGTTGGAAAATGGTGTTTTTCGCCACACCACCATTTTAAAGGCCATTTTTGACCTTTGAAAAATCTTGCACCCAGTGTTTTTTTTTTGTACAAGGTCCGTTTGTACATGTACAAAGATTGTCCCCAAAAGTCTTTGTACATTTTGTACATGCAAATTTTTGTGTACTATAATATAGTACAGTAGCGATTTTAGTGTGGTAAAACAGGGTTTTCGATCTTTGGTAGTGTATTTTAGCTAATTTCTAGGTTTCTGACGCCAAAAATTACTAAAAATTATCTGAAAACGGCGCGAAGCGCCGAAAAATGCTGACATTTTTCCATTCTTAATGCAAATTCTGTCATTTTAAAGATATATAGGACAAATAATTTATCAGTTCGGAGCGAAGCGCCGAAAATTGTGGGAATTTTACATCTTTTTACAGTTTTTGTCTACCTAAAAATCTTTGTACATTTTGTATACACAAAATTTTTGGGTACTATAATATGGTACAGCAGCGATTTTAGTGTGGTAAAACAGAGTTCTTCGACTTTTCGTAGTGTGTTTTAGCTAATTTCTGGGTCTCTAAGGGCAAAAATCACTAAGAATCGTCTTAAAACGGCGCGAAGCGCCGAAAAATTTGACATTTTTACTTTTGAAATGCAATTTCTGCCATTATAAAGATATATAGAACACACAATTACTCATTTCGGCGCGAAGCGCCGAAATTTTTCGGATTTTAGACCTTTTTTACAATTTTTGGCTTCCCAAAAATCTTTGTACATGTACAAAGACGGTCCCGAAAAGTCTTTGTACATCGGGAAAAATCTTTGCCGAGTACAAAAAAAAACCGTGCTTGCAACCCCAGAATTTGGTGCTGCCCACGTATGCTGGTACCTACTTAACTTTTGAATCTCACTCCTCCCTATGTGCGCCGTGCAAAATAAGAAGCCATAGGAACAGTGAACGACCGAGACCAAAATTTTGCCGGAACCGGGACCATGACCGGAGACCGGACCTCAACGTCTGTTGTACTATGTAGGTAAAGGTATGCGTGTGTACGTCATCATATGTTTAGTGTGTGTATAATGTATAAATGAATTTACAATGTGTATATCTGTCTACCAGCGTACTAATTGACTGCAGATTTAAATAGCGAAATAGTATATATAAGATCACATCACCATTAAAAAACTTTTAAATACTATCTAATTAATATTTTAATAGCAAAATCGTTCTGCTTGAAATTTAACTGATTTTTTATGTTGCTGTCCAGAAACATTGATTTTTTTACCATATTGCCTGCGACGTTTCTGGTGTCTGGATTATTAATCTGAGTTTCAGTGTATGATTAGATACATATATATATAACTACTTTCCTTAATCGTAAAATGGATAATATTTTGATTGAGCGAGTCTCTTATAGCAATAAAGTAGGTTATTCTATACATTGCTATTAACAATTTACACTCATTTAGTGCAACGGTTGATGTAATTGTTGAGCATTATTTTAATGTTCAATTTGCATCTCATTTCCTTGTTAAAAGCAGATTGACCCCATCCCGAATCTATTCAATCTCAGTCTGATGCAGATGCATGTGAATTTTGGTGAAGTTTCCGTTGCTAAAGCTGCCTAGTAACTCAAGAAGCTGGCGATTGCTAACCACAGGTGGGCGGCACCAAAATTCTGAGGGGGGGGTGGGTGCAAGATTTTTCAAAGATCAAAAAATGGCCTTAAAAATGGTGGTATGGCGAAAAAAACACAATTTTTCAACGTTTCTCATTGAGCACTATCCTTTGGCATCAAACAATTGCGAAAAACAGCAAAATTTTTTTTTCAAAAACTCAATTCTGGGGAAAGGTATTTTGATTTCTGGGGGGTATTTTGGTTTCTCGGGTGGGGGGAGAGTGCATACCCCCAAACCCCTACACCCAGGTGTGTTACCAACACGTGAAAAATTCACAAAAACATTTTTTAATCATAACGGTCAGTACAGTTTCTCGAATATTTTTATGTTCACTGATATCAATCACAGAGAGTAGAGACTTAAGATGAAGTACAGAATAGCGATCAGGCTGATTGATATAAAGCATGTTTAACAGAAATTGGTGAGATCTGAGAATAATCGGAACTTTTGTATTATTTAAACCGCTTGCATGAAGCTAGTTGATAGTTTGTACAACATGTTACACAAAATAATGTATTTTTGAATTTCGGCTGCATATGCCTATATATGTATGAAGTTTCTAAGTTTGTCACTGAACCTTCGTAAATTGCACAAAAGTGAATTCAAGAATCTTTTCAGACTTTGAACCTCACAATTGTAGTTTTGTTCAAAAAACCTTCTATTCTGATTCCCATTATTTTTCCTAACTAATTCAAATTCATTCATAAATTAATGATCGATAAGAAACATGACCGAATATGCGCTGTTCATTTGCATTTTTCTGTGAGAATAACTCTGTAATTGTTAAATTATGCAACAAAAGTTGTGTTCAAAAAAGTCGATTTCTTAAGAGATATTCTCTGCAAATACCGCAATAATTGCCTTGATGTAAAAGTTATACTTTCCTGGAATACTTGTAGTCCAAAATGTAACCCTTGTGGAGGACTCCATTTGCATAAACATTAAAAATTTTTCACATTCTAATTAATATGTCATTTTTGCATTCCTTGCTCATTTCTACATAAAATGCTAGATCGGAATAGGTGCATTTCTTGAACTTTATGCTGATCTACGTGTAATCTCATTCAATTTTCGTCAACATGTTTCTTGAAGCATGCCTCATGTAAAAAAGCGAAGAGAAAGTTAAGACCTGTCTGGCGCTAATTTCATGAAAGCTCGATTCACGTGGTTATAAGCTGCAGATAAATTAAAGGACAAATACAAAATAGTCACACTAGTATTATTGACAGGACAAATGTTTCTTCATGACAACTCAACTTGTTTTCCTTATTTTGCATTTAAAAGGTCCGGCCCAGGCCCGGCCCTTTTTTTAGCCGGGACTAGGCGCCCGGTCGTTCCTCGCGTAGGTGCCTCTAGCGCAGTGTTTTTTGTATTCGGCAAAGATTTTTCCCGATGTACACAGACTTTTAAAGACCGTTTTTGCACATGTACAAAAATTTTCGCGAAGACAAAACTGCAAAAAAAGTTTAAAATACGCTAAAATTCGCCGAAATGAGTAATTGTGTGTTCTATATATCTTTATAATATCAGAAATTGCATTTTGAAAGGAAAAATGTCAAATTTTTCGGCGCTTCGCGCCGTTTTGACACGATTATTAATGATTTTTGCCCTCAGGAACTCAGAAATTAGATAAAATATGCTACCAAAGATCGAACAACTGGTTTCGCCACACTAAAATCGCTTCTGTACCATATTATAGTAAGTACCCAAAAATTTGTGTGTACAAAATGTACAAAAACTTTTAGGGACCATCTTTGTACATGTACAAACGGACCTTGTACAAAAAAAACACTGCTCTAGCATACCAAATACAATGGCTGCTCCGCTTTGACCAATTTCATTTGCGTAAGCGCAAAAAATGGAAAAAATCAAATGCAGAAAATTTATAACTTAAAATCGATATTGTATAGCCTGATTTTGTGTCTTCAAGTCAGAAGCATACAGTTCATTGAACGAAAAGTACAAAATCGAAAAAGCGGATAAAACAAAACGATTACACAAATGCAAGGTCCGAAGACTAACACTCAGGTACCTAAAAGTTGATATACTTATCAGCCGTTAAAATTCGCAAAAAATGAGTCAAACCGAATTTAGAAAGTTCCACAGGGCTTAAAGCATATTGTGGACTGTAAGCAATCATGCTGCAGATCAAAGCTCCTTCTGAACCCTCAAAAACATACAAAATAGAATATATGTAAATGTAACTAATTTGTAAAGCACAAGTTGTGAGCATGCAAGCAGACATTTAACAGGGGAATGGGGATCCCCCACCCGAAGTTGATCGTCTTCCCCACCTCTCCCCAAAGTCGGAAAATTTTTGACCCCCCACAATTTTTGGAAAAACTTGCGATTTTTGGCCTTTTTCATTTTTTATGGCAAAAATTGGAGGTTATTTCCCCCCACCCCTTTAGAAATGTCTGGGGCGGAAACCCCCTCCCAAAATTTCGAGCCGTTACATGCATGCATGCAAGCGACCCAGCTTATTGCATTTATTGCATTAAAGGCACACAGGTGTTAAAGGAAGGCAGGTGCCTCGGGCGATTTCGGGCTAAGTTGACGTAACATTTTTTGCATCATTTTCGAGAACAAAATCAGCATAAATTACAAAATTTAAATTTTGCGCGCTGTTCAATCAGAAAGCACCCTAAAATCGTGTGAAAATAGTCGGAATAAAATCAAAATTTCTCGCCAAATCGACCAATTTGATATTTTTTATTTAAAAAAGTAATATAATGCAGTCGAAATTGCCAAAAAATGCTTAAAAATGCGGTATTACAACACAAAAGCGTTTTATATAGGCTATTTTGACCATTTTCGTGATTTGACAAGGCGTAAATACTAAATTTACTAGTCTGGATTTCTGGAATTTACCCCCCTGTCGACCCTGACATTGTGCATCTATGATTAAATATGATGGATTTTGGCAAGCTAACGATGCTCATCTACGATTTTTGAGCTATTTACCTGCGTTGCCACATCAATAACGGATCGCTTAGCAAATCGCTGACATCGAATTTGGCGCCCTTAATTTTAACGTCAGGATGTTTGCGGACCATGAGCCAGCCCATGTGCGAAAAGAAGAATCCCCTTTTGGCGTTATGCGGATCAGCGTCCGTTTCGGAATATTTATGATGCACCCTATGATCGCGCGCCCATTCTATGACATCATTCTGCAGCAAAAATAGCGCTATGATGTGCACACATGTACATTTTAATCAAACATGTAAAGGCTCGACATTTTGGATGAGGGTGTCCCCGGCCATTTTCAGGGAAGGAAGGTAAATAACCTCCAATTTTTTGCCAAAAAAGCGCCAACAAGGCACTTCAAAATGGTCAAAAAACGCAAATTTTCGCTACAAGTCGAGGGGGACGGTTGAAAATTTTCTGACTTTTCAGGGATAGAGGGAGACGACTGACTCCAGGTTGGGGGTCCCCCACAATCCCCTGCTACATGTACGACTGGAATCAGTAGTCAGTTGGTCAAGTAAACTTAGATAAAACATCAAAATTAAGATAGAAGAAAAGAATCACCCGCTAGCGGGCAATTAAGTTAAAATTAAAATCTGACGAAATTGATTTATTCTTGATTTCTGATTAAAAATTAATCTATTAATTTAGATTAAAATTTCTCCTCAGTAAGGACCTCGCCTATTTAATGGCGTTTTGAGTGCTTTCCATTTATCGCTGCGTGCCTTTTTGTTTCTTTCACACTAGTAGCATGCCTCACTTCTACCCCTTTCATCCTTATTTATTTATTTATTTATTTATTAATCATTTTTTATATTTTCTTTATTTATTTTTTCTTCCTCTTTTCCTCTTTTTTCTCCTTTCTTTATGTTTTTTTGTATTTATGACTTCCTGTTATTTTTGTGTTACAGTATTATCGTTGTTCTGCATTAGTTCCTGATTTATTTCCGTCTTTTCAACCTCTTAACACATTGTTTTGTCTCATAATATATGTAATTACTTTTGAACCATGTACGAGTACCTATATAAATATGTAATGTTTCGCGCGTTTTGCGTTTCTTTTACTATTAGCATGCGTTTTTATATTTTTTCCTTTCCCTCTATTTTTACTCTGTTAGCGACGACTTTCTCTAATTTGAATGAAAATTCTTTTGATTTCTTAATATAATTCGCTTGTATAATTTGATTTTGTGCAGTAGGCGATTTTACTTTTTAAATATGAACAAATATTAAACATGTTGCCACGATTCAAAGACTTGTGCCAGTGATTCAGCAGGGTGACTACATCATAAATCTTGATCAAAATTTAAAAAAAGTAAAAGCGTAAAAATCGTTTATACATATTAGTACCACAAAGGAAAATGCGTGCCTTGAGTTGCGGTGTCAAGTCGTTCTCAAGTACCAATCTTAGGTACATATTATGACTTCACTTTACTAAACTAAGGCACATTGGAACCTTCAATCAGCATATAAGACGGATGTGCTTTAAAAATGCAGTGTCACGATCAGAAAATATGTTACTCAAGTCACATTTATCCTAAAGGAGCTGAGAATGGCTATCAATAAAAATGGCACAAATGACACATTTCTAATCAGTTTAGATCCTTGCAGCTCGATCTCAAGTGGTAGGTATGTAAATAGCAAATTAAGTTATTGACATTAATGATTATTTTTTGACTAGTCTTATAATCACAATGCGAAAACCGCATTATTTTTGTAAACACTCAAGCCTACAAGATAAACAAAACAAGTGCTATTTTTGCCCATTTTCTGCTGTGCTGTCATCGAAGGATATTTTTGCTTTCTGCTGATGCAGTCAAGCTTTTTTCTTTTCCAAATCATGCTTCCTACTGTACCAGTCAACCTAACCGTTTTCGATGACTCAATAAAATCGGAACTTATCGCTCCTGGGACTCAGATACCTGCTTGATTTTACATATTTTTTATTTGGTTAGCCTTTGCGAGCTGCGCTTGTGGTTTTATTTTAATCTCACATAATAACTGCTACTCGTAAGATGACCTATGCAAAATGTTGTTGATCTGCATAATCCTCAATTTTTTCAAAGGAAAAAACTGAAGAAAATAAGCAAGTGTTAAGCGTCGCTAGTGACTTTTGGACGCAAAGGTATCGATTTTTCGGTGCTTCGCTTCGAATGATCATTTTTGACCATATGGCTTTGTATTAGAAAGAAAATGCATAGTCAAAAGCGTCTAAAAATTGAGTTTTTGACGTAAGCCCTTGGTTTAAAGCCCTAGAAAAACACGTTAGAAATAATGCCCTGGGAGTTCGATTGATACTCCCAGAATTTCCATGATTACTTGTCTGGCTCACTCCAAAAAGGTGTACCGCTGACTTAATACTGAATTAAAATGAACGTGCGGAAAAATTTGAAAACGACTTCCAGGCGATAAATCGAAACTATTCTGCACGAATTTCGCGATTGATGAATACGAATTAGGGGAGTAAGAAGAAAAGATTGGATTAAAATTCTTCAGAAATACCACGAATGGCCGTAATTTATTACACAGGCGAACGCATCATGCAACACTAAGATTATGTGACTTTTATTTTTTATTGTTATTTATTATTATTATTATTGTAATTATTATCTTATTACTACATAATTATCACTAGTACGAACGTTCAAGTCTATCTTAAAGAACATATCGGGCGATTCATACTCTAGTTTTCAGGAGTTTAGCAAGTGAACGTCGAGCTTTCTTATGGCAAATAAAAGATGAACTACAATTAAAGAATTCATTATCCATGAAATTCTGCGATTCAAAGTTCAAATTGACGAACTCCAAAATTATCTCAAGTTTGTTTCTAAAGGTCAAAAATACTTTTCTTACTTACAGAATAAATTAAGAAAATATTTTTCGTTAGATACCACGGGCAACAGCAATAAACCTTAGTAATCAATAAATAAGATTCAAGGTCAACGAGAAGTAAATGCAGTGCAAGAAAATGCAAAGCAATAAACAACAATGGCGTGACTAAGTCAAAATTACCGAGTTTCCAAAATAAAATTTTAAGAATATTAGATGAACAGACAAAATGATGCAAACAATACGGTAATTAAAAAATTAGAAAAATATAACAATTTTATAAGCTGAAAAACGTAATAGGTAGGGATTTCCATAGTTAGGCCTTTTTAAATCGGGGCTGAGGCAAGTTCTTATCCGTTTACACACACACACACACACACACATATATATATATATATATATATATATATATATATATATATATATATATATATATATATATATATATATATATATATATATATATATATATATATATATATATATATATATATATATATATATATATATATATATATTAGAGCTGTGCCGGGGCCGCCTTTTTTGCCGGGGCCGGGACCTGGCCGGGGCCAATAATAGCGTGCTTTACCATGCTCATAGTACGACCCTGCCCTACCCCTTATATGTACCTATGAATATATTCTTGTTTGTAGATATGCACGTCAAGCGTTAATATTTGTTGGGATTACAAGATATAACAGAACATGGGCATCGGGGTATCTAGACCCCCAGAATTCACATTCTCCCCCCCCCAAAAAAATCCGCTAGACCCCCCAGAAATTGATTTTCAGAATTTTTTTCTGTTTTTCTGCGGTTTTTTGATGCTAATGGATAGCTCTCATTGAGAAACGCGAGAAACGGTGTTTTTTCGCTCTACCATATATTATCAGGCACTTTTTGACTTTGGAAAATTTTGGACCCCCAGAATTTTTGAGCTGCCCATGTATGGATATAACTCCTCTGACTTGGATGCGTTTTTCAATGTGCTTTACTTTGCACTTTTAGGCGTATTATTCTATTTGTTCTGATAGACGTAGCTGTCTGCTACCAAACAAGCTGGAAATGCTCGTCTATATGAATTGCAATTTAAAATATGTCAATTTTGATTATTAGCTAGAAATTGGCACCAATCTGACATAGTGAAATAAAGATTTGAATTAGCAAGATCTGTGGTTTGCTTGAAATTGAGTTTGAAGGTAAATCTGCCCAAAACATAATCAATTTTCTGCATTATAATCAGCTCTAACATTGGCCCCGGCCCCGGTGCCGGGGCCAGCCTGGCCCGGCCCGGGGCCTAGCCCCGGCGCCGGGGCCTGGCCCCGGCACAGCTCTAATATATATATATATATATATATATATATATATATATATATATATATATATATATATATATATATATATATATATATATATATATATATATATATATATATGTATGTATGTCGACTTAAGGTCACTAATAATGCTTCATGATAAATTACGTTTCGAAAAGTATATGCATCAACGATGCTGTTAATGACAGTGGCGGATACAGGATTTTCCGACAGGGGGAGGTGGAACATCAAATTTCCCAAATAGTGCCGAAATAGTTCGAAAAATCCGTCCATTATGCATAGAATAAGGGTGTTTTGTCATGTTGTTGATATGCAGAATCTATTCTGAAGAGAAAAAATCTAAAACATTGAAAGTTTTTCATGACAACCGCGCAAAATTATGTAGGCATGCCGAGAAAAGACGCTTAACTAAAAGTTATAAAATTTCCGCTTAAATATTGGATAAAACTATTTAAATTACGATGTTTCCAGTCGATAAATAATTGTAGGCACACATTCACACTGGGGAGAGGGGTATGGATGGTATCCCCCTACCAGGACTTTTGAAAGGCATACCCCCTCAGGCCATTTTCGAACCAAAACATATTTTTGGAATGACGAAACAGCGCCAAATGACGCTCAGCAGTATAATCCGAAGTATTTTTCGAGTAGCACAATGTTCATTCATTCATTCGGACACTTTTTATCTATCCATTATTTATTCTGTGCACATTTGATAGTCCAAGTCATTCCATCGTTCTTACTGTCATTTGTTTTCAAGCAAACTTAATCACGAATATTCGCTTGACCAGTTATGAGTGGGGACTGAGGAGGGGGGAGGGGGTAAGAAACGACAAAAATATCTTAAAAATCAACATACATTTATCACTTTAGCGCCATAATTAGCCGTTGAAATTAATTATTTATTAAAATCATCCATTTACCCCCCCCCCAAAGAAAACTCGGTTTACTCCCTCCCAGAAGTTTGGTCTGTGTGCATGAATGATTGTAGGGACCACAAAATCTCTGTTCTGTACGAAAACTACTCTTCTGACGTAAAAACAAGGTTTTTAGTGCGCCAAGAAAGAAAGTAGATGTCGTAATGAGCATATGAGTACTAGCCCAAGGAATGGTCATATAATGAATGGTGGTCAACGTTTTTGAATAGGTCTCTTTGTACAGGTATAAAGGCGGTCCCCAGAAGTCATAGGTGCACAAGGTCAGGGTAAGCAGGGGAGAGGAAATCCCAAAAATCCAAAACAGTAAATTTAACGTTCACGATTTTTTGCAGTTTTAACGATCAAAATGGCCAAAATAGCCTATAAAACGTTCTTATTCGTGGTAATATCGCCTTTTAAAAGCATTTTTGGTTCATTTGACTGCATTATATGACTTTTAACACTAAAAAATGCAAAATTTCACAAATTTCGGGCGCTTTTTGAGTAAAAAGTACTTAAAAGTACTAATCTGACGCGAAGCGCCGGAAAATTTTTGACTTTTCGACTGCTTTTGACCTCAAAACTGACGCAAAAAACGTTCCATCAGCTCAAAATCGCCTGACCCTTCAGGGGTAATACCCCCTCACCCTCCCTATGTGCATGTATGCCAGAAGTCTATGTACAATTTGTACGCTTACATTTTAGGGTACTATAATATGGCACAGTGGCACGTTATATGCGGTTTCTTGACCGTTATTAGTGAAATTCGGCTAATTTAGGGGTTTCTAGCGATAAAAAATACAAAAAATTATCAATACGGCGCGAAGCACCGGAAAATTTTGATATTTTGAGAATTTTCAGGTAGAATTTTTGGCCTTTTTCCACAGTAAGCTCATAAATTGCCTTGCAGCACCTTTCGTTTCCTCAAAATCGCCTGATAGTACCTCGTTTTACAAAACCTTAGTAGAGATAATACCCCCTCTCATCCCACTCTATGCCCATAGTAGCCAAATTTGAAAAATCATGATAAAAATGGTTAAAATCATCGCAAAATATTCGCCCATCTATTCTTTATTGCGACCAAATATGTTTTAACGACAGGGGGCGCTTCCTCGCCCCCTCCCGCAATCCGCCCTTGGCTCCTGATCATGCAGCCGAAAATATAAATGAATGAACTAGTAGTATTCATCCGAAGATTCTCACAAGTTAGGAACTATCAAGCGATTTTGTGGGACCTCAAGAAGTACGAAGTCCGCGGCAGAATATGCAAATCACTAACCAAAGTTCAGAGCGTATCAATCTTTGACATAGGTACATTAATTACGTCATGTACGAGTAGATATAATAGTCATGGCCTCTAAAAACCTATTCAAAATTGATCTCTTAAAGAACACATCCAGACCTCAGCTTCCATTGAAGTAGTGCGATTTGTAATTTGGTGCTATTTATACTACTCCAAGCCACTAATTTCATCGGGCTGGTTTTTTTCCCAAGGGAGCATTTAAGGAAAATGTAATTTTTGTTGCTAAAATCAGTGATTTGTTCAGTGTTTTCAGGCTACTATGACAGCAAAACGTTGCAGTGTGACTGGATTTGATGATTATATTATGTTAAGCCCCCATCAGGACTACAAATTTATGAAAGTTCCCCACGCCTGATGGACAAGTCAGCTAAGGTATGCCTCGGACGTCAAAGCTAAAGAACCCAATTGTCTTCTAAATAAACCCAACTGTGAATTTTGCACAGCAAGAATTGCCTCGATTATTTTTTTAAACAAAACAGGTTTTTCTACAAGTAGTTCAATATGTTCTAGTCCCTGCCCATGGCTTAGGGACATCCCTATCAGTGATAAATAAAAGAACTGCCAAACTTCAAATTTAAATCTAAATTGGAATTAATATCATTAGTTTTTAATCTATTAAAATCAACTTATGTTGAAATATAACATAACACTGTGAGTATAACGCTATACACATGGCTGTTTACCTGAAAAGCAATAGTATCAAAAATGACTAAGATAATTTTAAGAGGCAGCTTCGCTTTGTAAGCCTTGTGCGACCAAAGACGATGCGCCCCTGCCGTGATCCCAAGACCAGCGATAATTGAAAGGAACCAGGCTTAAAATATTTACAAATTTCGAGATAATAAAATTATCCATTTTTGCGTTTAATTATTCATGGCAAAATCCGCATTTAAACAAGAAGTGATTGAATCTAGACTATTAAAAAGTGCTTGAAATTGAACCACAATGATATAAAACGTAAAAATCTTCAGACTTAACAAATTTTTTGTCATCAGCGACATGACGCAGTCAAAATAGGCTAAAAATGCTTGAAAACACGGTTTTGCGCAGACATTTTATGTAGATTACTATGCAGGTTTTCTCATGTAGCTTATAAAAAAGTAGAGCTGTGCCGGGGCCGCCTTTTTTGCCGGGGCCGGGGCCAAGAAAAGCGTGCTTTACCGTGCTCATCGTACGACTGTAGATATGCGCGTCAAGCGTTAATATTTGTTGGGATTACAAGATATAACCAAACATGGGCATCGGGGGGTCTAGACCACCAGAATTCACATTCTCCCCCGCCCCCGAAAAAAATCCAATAGACCCTCAGAGATTGATTCTCAGAATTTTTTGTTTTTTCTGCGATTTTTTGATGCCAATGGATAGCTGTCATTGAGAAACGCAAGAAAACGGTGTTTTTCCGCCCTACCATATATTATCAGGCACTTTTTGACTTCGCTGTTTGTTCCGATAGACGTAGTTGTCTGCTACCAAGCAAGCTGAAAATACTCGTCTATATGAATCGCAATTTGAAATGTGTCAATTTCGATTATTAATTAGAAATTTGCATCAATCTGAAATAATGAAATAAAGATTTGAATTGGCAAGATCTGTGGTGTTGCTTGAAATTGAGCTTGAAGGTAAATCTCCCCAAAACATCAATTTTCTACATTATAATCAACTCTAACACTGGCCCCGGCCCGGGGCCAGCCGACCGCCCGGGGCTTAAGCCCCGGCGCCGGGGCCAGGACCGAGGCCTGGCCCCGGCACAGCTCTATAAAAAAGTACATTTACCTATCTCGAGTTCTGAAATTTCATTCATTTCTGATCCCAACCAGACATGCACGTGGGGGGTTGGAGAGTCTAAACAACCAAGAATGAAAAAATGGGAAATTTTCTCGGGAAAATGGGGCAAAATGAAGGCAAAAAGGGATAAAAATTTCAACTTTTTTTTCAAAAATGCTTTAAATTGATCTAAAACTGTGTAATGACGTAATTTTAACGCAATTTTAACGCTTATACCAGCTTTTAAGACCATTTTGGACCAAAAAACTTCAATTTTTGACACCCCAGACCGGCTGACCCCCTAGACCGTCTGACCCCCAGATCGGCCATGCTGTGCATCTATGATCCAAACCTTGCGCTCTGTGTCTTGTCACTGTCAGCTTTCCTTTTTTTGCTATTCCGTTTTTGAGATTCTAAATCTCTATTTTAAGTTGATTCGGCAATCATAGATTTTTCAGAACAATTAAGGAAGTACTTGTGTAAGAACTCAGCAAGATTCAAGTCACACATGGGCATAGCGGGAGAGGGGGTATTACTACTGCCTAAGATTGTGGAAAATCGGGTATATACTGTCAGGCGACTTTGAGAGAGCGAAAGATACTACAAGGCAATTTTCGAGATTACTGCAGCAAAAGACCGAGAATTCTAACTTGAAACGGTAAAGATACCAAAATTTTCCAGCGCTTCGCGCCGTATTAATAAATTGTTGTATTTTTCATTGCTGAAAACCCTAAAATCTACATATGCAGACAGAATGTACCTTGGCTTATGGGAACCGTACTTGTGTTTGTGCAAACAGACCCTGTAGAAAAAACAATGACCACAATTTTCTATATGGTTATTCCTGAATTTCACCGCCCCTCTCTAGTTACTTTTACCTTGCCCATGTATGATTCAGGTTTTAGTTAATAATCATACACTTATTAGTGCTAGCAGAATAACAAGTCATTTTTTAGACAGATTTTCTGACCAGCATTCACAAATTTTAGCATCGAACACGTAAAAGCCGAGCTTATTTCCGAAATTAGCAGACAGTGTATGTTTTTTTTGAAGAAATAGTACCGAACTAATTTTATGCTTTGCACGATTTCCGCAGAAATCGTCAAATTTCCAGTGCTTTGAACGTCAGCGTAGGTTAAATAGTAAGACATCTATTCAGTATTGAAAAAGAAGTAAAGAGGTATCTTCTTTCAAAAATTTATCAACGTTCCATCCAGGCTTGAATGTAAAAAATTTGTTGACCCTTGTCTTTTATTCAATTTCTGCGCATCACAAAGAAAGGATATAAAAGAAATTAATAATTGGACGCAAAGCGTTAAAACTTTTGACCCATTCAACATGCTTTTTACACATGCGCAGGATGGAAATTCAGGGAGGAGTGAAAACGAAAGTTTTTGCCTTTTTGGGCTAAAAATCGGCGTTACTCGTCAAAAATATCATTTTTTGGCGTTTCTGACAATGCTGAATCTTTTTAGAACTCAAAAAAGTCGAAACAAATGAAAAATTTGAATAAATTTGACAAAATATAGTCAAAAAGTGAGCATATGGCGGCTCAAAATTTGAAACTTTTGAGCAAAAAATATATAAAAACACTTAAAGGCACATTTTATAAGAATTTTTTGGAAAATCGCGAATTCTGGGGGAGAGACTGTGAAAACCTTTCTAAGGGAAACCAAACCCTCGAAACTTCCCAAGTTCCTGAATGAGCTTTACGCAAACTTCAGATGTTCAGAAGATAAAAATTGATTTCAACGTTCTTATATATGCTTACTAAAAAGACACGTTGCCCACATTGCCCTGAAGAGGAAGAGGTATAGACCATACAAGGCGCCTACGTGAAGCAGTACAAACAGGATAACGTTCCTCCAAACGATTTCTAATTTGTAGTCCTTTGACGGTACCGTAACGCCGGTCTGATTATAATCCTCCTCTTCGGTAAAATCGCATATATCCCGTTCAATTTTCGATTCTCTGAGCGGTCCCATTACAATATTAATAAATTTCTAATTCAAAAGTTCAATTTCCGTAATTTCAGCGAGAGGCTGAAGAATTAGGTAAACCGACAAAGACCCAGGAGCGCCGATATTCTAAAAATAAACACGCAAGATCAAAATCCATTTATTGCAGAAGAAAATTTTTATCAAACAAAGGCACGTAGGTAGGTACCACTTACTTATGTACATTTATAAACAAACGACGAAGTGTAAACAACAAGTAAACCGAAAATATCAGTAGCCGAAAGGGCGCAGAAAAAGTCAGGATATAAATATTAGACCATGTTGAGGCCAGCAGGAAGCGTAAGGAGACAAAAAAGGAAGTTGTACGATTGTAAGCTTCAAAGTTCTCGAGAAAATAGTCAAAAAAATATTTAAAATAGATTTTACGGTCTTAATTTTTTTCACTTTGTAGAAATATTTCATAGATATTGTTCAAAATAATTCGAATTGAAGTACATGAAAGAAATTTATCGGAGCGAATCAACAAATTTTCATAGAAGATTGCAAACAATGTATATAAACGAATGGAATAATGATTAGTGATAGATGCACTGATTAGAAGACTAAAGCCTCATTCATACTTCACGCAGGATTATATGGCGTGACTTTTTCTAAAAATAGCGCAAATTGCAAAAATCGAGCGAATTGACGTATAGCTTGATCCATTCATACTTCCTGCGAAAAATCACGCGATAATTCGCAAAATCAATGCATCGCGTGTTCCATTCATACTTGCTGCGAATTTTCGCAAATTAGGTTTTCCTGCGACGCAACGTGCGATTTTTTCTGCGAATCATGCGAAATATCGCACGATTATTTCACGCATTTTTTCTTTGTCCTTTTCTCGACTGACCTCATTGCAAATCAACGCTTTCGACGTTTGCGTCATTTGCATAACGGCCGACTAGGGCCGTAAATCGTCAAAATTGACATTTCAATTGGAACTGCGTGCAAAGAAAAAACGCGAATTCGCGTCAAGCCCCAATTTCGCGAACTCGCGTCAAGCCCCAATTTCGCGAATTCGCGTCCCTCGTCAATTTGTTGCTAAAAATAGTAACTTTTGACACTTTTCGCGCAAAAACACGCGATGAAGTATGAATTGAAACGCGAATTATCGCACGATGAAATTTATGGATTGCGCGATTTATTCTGCGGTGCGATTTTCGCAGAGGTATGAATTGAAAAATCGTGTCAGAGAAAATCCTGCGATTCGCGCGAAAGTATGAATTGAATTCGCGTGCAAATCTGATCCTGCGAGCTGCGATTTTTGCAAGTTCGGCGCGATGCGTGGAGTATGAATGAGGCTTAAGAATGTATAGGTGATCAGGTTCATCGGCTAGATAAACCAACAGGAATGCAGAATATGATACTCTTTGAAATACGCTTAGCGTTTCAATTTTTTATCCCTAACTTTCAGTCAAAAGAAGTGAACGGCTCATTGTTTATTGCTCAAGGCGACAACTTCAATTACGTAAGGTACTTTAGGCAGTCGAACGTTCTATTTACCTATCAGACATTAATTAATCAAAAATAGTCTTTAGAGTTTTTTACAACAATTTCGTCTATGACGGCGAAATAACTGATTCGAAACAACTGTTTGAAATATTCTATCAGAAGCTAAAATGCATGCAAAATCGAAGAGCTGTTAGTAGCATAAGCAGAGCTAGAAGAAACAAAAAATTATACGCATAGTGTATTACATAGTCATTAGCTAGCAGTATCAACGATAATCTTTTCATAAGATTAGGGATTAGTGATGCGCAAGATGAAAACGAGCGAAACAAACCAGGTTATCGAGGCACAAAAGGGGACAACATTTTAGACCCACCATCGGCTGGTTAGACTCAATAGACCCACTACATTGATGGACGCCAAAAAATCTTATTAGACTTATAGACCCACCGAAAGCAGTCTACCCATTGTACCGGCGGACCCACTATTAGAAATTGATTTAAATCCACCATTTCATTGAACCGTTAAAATCGGATCGCTTGTTAATGATGAATTTACGCAAAGGGGCAATCATTCTTCATGTACGACTTGATCTTCGTAATAAAACAAGTCTTCCTAATACCTTCAATCTAATGCTGGAGTTTTTCAAAAACGCAATAGTCTAAAAGTTTTACTATACTACTCCAATGTGAGGAATGAAATGAAAAATGAGGGAGGTATCAATTGAAAAATAAATTAAGAGCAATAGACAAATAATAAGAAATCATCAATACGGCAAAAGTGAAAAGAAGAAAAAAGGAATGAAAACGACTGACAAAAATAAGAAAAACTATATTAAACAAAAAATAATAAAATAAAGGGAAACGAAACTAGTATGAAAGAAAAAGGATAGAAGAGAAGCGTGCTGTTAGTGTAAAGGTAGAGCACAAATGCACCTAAAAAATAATTATAATACGAGAAATGACAGGTTTCAAAAGGCGCGAAATTCTAGATGAAACGCCATGAAGAAAGCAAGGAAGAATAAATAGGGACGGAAGAAACACAAAAACACGAAAAAATAGTTATAAAGTTAAAAATAAGTTATACGTCAGAAAAAGAACGAGTAGGTTTCGGGAAATAATATCGCTGAACTGTTTAAAAGGGGTAATTCCAATCAGGCATATTTATTTTAAGCAATTGAGAATCATAAATGACGTCCATTTTAGAGACCAAAGGAGAGTGAATGGTTCAAAAAATAAAGAGAAATGCAACACGCTTAAACAATAAATATGTAGCACCGAAATTAATTGCTGAGTTGAAAAAAATTTTGTTAACGGAGCGAGTCGGAAAAAATGCGGATTCAGTTCCACGTAGACATTCTCTCAAAAAGCACGCGATCGCAGCAGCTCGGTTTTAGTCAGTCAGGAAGCAAACAGAAATGCACGCAAGCGGCACGTGCTTTTTGCGACGTACTATAACAGAGCAAATCTGGTTGCAGTCTTTTTAATGCGCAATGGCTGGGCATGGTGTATGCTTGGATGTTATAACATTCGCAATGCTTTGACATAGACTGTTCAGTTAGATAGGATGCCTCAGTCAAGCTATTTTAAGACGTCGCTCGGCAGCGTCGTCAGCGCCTCCCATATCGACACGTTATACACTGCTTGAAAATCGGCTTCTGAAACGAGTTCTTTGCCGGTACACAGAAGAAATCGATAATCGCGTGACTGTAAAAATTGCATCACGGTCAAGAACGGAATTACAAGAGGGGGACGGCCGCCATTCCGAGGACTAGGCCCCAACATATTGGTTGCGTAAGAATTTGTTTTATAGATTTTTGGCTAGGTATGCATCATGAGCCACGATTTTTTAAAATTTTCGATTGATATTATTTTATTGATTCGATATTATAAAATGGGTTGAAAACAAATGTACAACAGGCAACAAATAAATTGGGCTATGTATGTACATATGTATGCATAAAAATTCGCCATCAGCAAAAGTCGTACTTTCGGGCCAAAAGTAAGTCTTTTTAGCAGCAAAAAAAGTTAATGAAAAATTTCCATCGTTTTGTATCAGTATGTACGTATAAATTATTTCAAGCCATGCTTCCTGAATTTCACAAATTTTATAGGCTTAAAAAATATTTTATGAAATTTTGACAGCAAACATACTTAATGATATTAAATTTTGATTTTTTTTCAGAAAATCGATGCATCAGATTTCAGAAAATGATTCTGAATAAAAATAGAGGTACTTGGGAAATACCAAAGACGCTATCAGTTAAGAAAATTTTTGTAGCATTAATTTCCGACGATGTGAGGAAAATATGTGGCAGGAACCTACACGCGTTTCTTTACGATTCTCGATCAACTTTGATCATAGGGACATAATAGAGAGCAGCGGAAAGAACTGTTACGACTTACGAACGTTTTTGCGTCGATACTATAAATTACTTGGGCACAAAATAATTGACTTTTATCAAAGATTCTACATGTATACAAGAGCGTGAGAAAGAGGGAGTCTGCTGACTGGACCATATGTGCATATACGTTGTTCTTGGGGTCCTAGGGGTTAAGACCAGGCACGTAGCTGTGGGGGGAATAGGGGGGTCCGGACCCCCAAAATTCAGGAAAAACCGGAAAAATAGGACTTTTCACACGTTATTTTGTGCTATTTTAGGCTTGGACCCCCCAAAATTGGAGTTGGTCCCCCCAAAATAGGAGGGCCAGCTACGTGCCTGGTTAAGACTCCCAGAATGGCTTCTGACTGACCCAGAAAAATGGCCGACGACCCAAAGGATTGTCAATTTTTTGAAAAAAATTAAATCACAGTAAGTGTGACTGTTTAAGCGTTTAGCTAATTTTTGGTTCAAAAGCATTAGATTTTCGACGCTTCGCGCCATAAGCTGATTTTTGACTATTTCGCTCGATTTACTCGAGTTTTTTTCCGTTTCTACGCTATGAAAAGACCGAACATTGTCTGAAACGTAAAAAACAGTGTTTTTGACATTTATCCATTGCTTTTGGCAACAAAATAAAAATTTTTCGGGGCTGACCCCTAAAATTTCCATAATGCGCATGTATGGTCTGACCGGACCAGACATGCACTTAGGGAGGTTGGGGGTCTATAGACCTAGAATGGGAAATTTTTCGGGAAAAATGCAAGTGTTCGAAATTGATCAAACGCTCCACCCCGCAGACCAGCCAAAATGTACAAACATGCTGCAGCTCAATATTGGGCGAGGGTGCATGACCTTCATTTTTGGCCAAAAATAATAAATTGGCCTAAAAAACGTAAGTTTCTCCCAAAATCGGGAAGGGTGAAAAATCCAGGTCTTTAGAGGATGACTAAGTAGGGTGGGGGATCCCTCGTTCTCGCTACATACGCATGGTCCGGCTGGACACCAAACATGCACGTGGGGTTTCTAAAATCCTATAATTGGAAAAACCGACAACTTTCTGTGGCAAGATAATGCAAAACGAAGCACGAAAATAAAGTCACTGTAAAAACGCTTGATACCCATCATTCTCAAATCCAGTTTTAAAACGAAGGTACGCTTAAAGCTTTTTTGTATCAAGCCACTTCAATTAGTAAATTCAGTAGTGCACTGTTTCTTATTTCGTTTCTAGAAGAGGCAATGCCACGGCATATACATAGTGACCAAACCTGGGATGCGTGGTATGCACCCGCGACACCACAATAAGCCCTCCAAGTATTCAATTTTTTGATGCCAATGGTTTGATGCTCGATGGAGAATACGTTGAAGAATGGTGTTTTCTCGCCATACCATCATTTGTTAAGGCTATTCTTTTGACCTTTGAACAATATTGCACCCTCCAGGATTTTGGTGCCGCCCACCTACGAAAGTGACATGTTAGAACACATTTGAAAGCATCTGATCAGCTCATTGGCCATCGCTTGCATTATACGCAAAATAACAAATAAAACTAAAATCCTCTCCAGATTTTTACTTGGCAATCAAAACAAAAGAACGCGACAAATTTGAAATACGCATTAAACTATCGTATTCAAGGTTTCAAAATTTTTCAAACGACTTTTTGCTGCCCGGCGCTCTTGATACTTTGAGCACATTGAAACGGACCGTTTTGCTCAACGGCCGGCATTCGCCGATTGTGACTATGTCGCCGATTTTTACGTCTCTATAACAAGATAATAAAAAATATTAATAAATGACTTTAAAAAACGAAATAAATTCTTGAAAATTAAATAAGTTAAAATCTCTAAATTCTAAAGCGTCTCTGAAATAAAAATAAATACTTAGAAGACAGTTTATCACACAGAAAAGTAAAGCAAGTGATTGGCTAATAAAACCGCCTCTGAGTGATTTGAATCTTGTTGACTGGAATGGTAAGCAGCATACTTTTTGATGCCAATGGATAGTGCTCGATGAGAAACGTTGAAAAATGGTGTTTTTCGCCATTCCACCATTTTTTAAGGCCATTTTTCGACCTTTGAAAAATCTTGCACCCCCAGCATTTTGGTGCTGCCCACGTGTGGTAAGCAGTGTTTTTGTACGCAGCAAAGTCCCTCATGTACAGGTACAAACAAATATGGTCCCCAAAAGCTGGGGCGGATCTGGGATTTTCTCAAGGGAAGCGAACTTTAACTTTTATCAAAAATCGTCAAAAAATCGGTCCAAAAATTTGCTCTTCACGTGGAAAAAATATCATTTCGACGTTTTTATTCAAAATCGACCTTGGCGCAACATTTTTCCAGAAAAGTTTTTTTAATTTAAAAAATTTTTAAATTTTCGGACAATTTTGCTGGAAAAAATCGGTTAATTTCTTATCTAGCGTAAAGCACCAGAAAATTTATGAAATTAAAACGGCGAGAAGGTTTACAAAGTTGAATTACTGTCCTATCTCGTTCATTTGCAGCATTTAACGTAAAACAAAATTTATGCTTGAACATCGGAGAAAGCTATGCTGAAAAGGCTGTTTCTGCACTTAAAATCGTTTTAAAGCCTATTCCCTAAGCAAAAGTAGAACTTCCAGGCCGCGAGGAAAGTAAATGAGCGTCATCGATAGGTATTATCCGGCGCGAAGCACCACAAAAAGATTTGAGAAATATGATCACTGAAGGCCAAAATCATAGCATATTTTGGGCCAATAATGGGGGACGGCGGCCGTCCCCACCGTTTCCTAAAATCCGCTTATGCCCAAAAGTCATCGTACGTTGTTTATACTTAAATTTCAGGGTAATGGTACAATAACGCTTTCCGTTTCGACCCCTTGATAGTGTAGTTTAGCTATAGGTGAGCAGCACTAAAGTTTTTTCAAAGGTCAAAAATGGCCTTAAAAATTGTGGTATGGCGAAAAACACAATTTTTCGACGTTTCTCATCGAGCACTATCCATTGGCATCAAAAAACTTGCGAAAAAAACAACAACAAAAATCAGAAATCGAATTCTGGGGGCGGGGTATTTTAGTTTCTGGAGGGTGCACCCCCAAACCCTCACGCCCAGGTATGAGTTTAGCCAATTTCTGGATTTCGACGATGAAAAACAATCAGTTGCTCAATACGGCGTGGTATGTCACGGTTTTGCCCTTTTAAAGGTTATCTTCGAGATCAGAAAAACATTTACATATAATGGTTAGTATTTACTGATTTCGGCGCGAAGCCATGAAAGATTTCGATAATTTTATACCTTTTTACAGTTTTTGTCCTCTCAAAAATCTTTATACATGAATAGAATCGTTGTACATCGGGAAAAAATCATTGCCGAATACAAAAAACCAATATTTAATATTAAACTTGTATGACAAACATGGACAATTAACTTAATTTCCCGTCATTATAAAATAAATATTGAGCTTCTAGAATATTATTCAGCAATTAATCGTTCGAGTATTGCTTAAGAACGAAAAAGTCAAATGTAAGTGTTGAAATGGGCGATTTTTTCGGACAAAGGGTCACTCATTAACAGACATCATAATATGGAAATTCTGAGGGAGGGGTAAAACTTTAGAGTGATTTTTACAAATTTAAATGCATCGAAGTTCTGGGGGGAAGGTGCATGATTTTTTCAAAGGTCAAAAAATGGCCTTAAAAATGGTGGTATGGCGAAAAAACACCGTTTTTCAACGTTTCTCATCCAGCACCATCTATTGGCATCAAAAAATTACGAAAAAGTAAAAAATTTTCAAAAATTGAATTCTGGGGGAGTATGTTGGTTTCTGGGGGGAGGGTGCATACCCCCCGCCCGGATTTGGAGACAAGGATACGCGTCAAAAACATCATTTTTGGTGTTTCTAGCTACGCTCTATCTCTCTGGAACGTAAAACATAAATAAATACATAAAGAAATTAAAAAAAACTAAACAAATAGAACAAAATATAGCCAGAAAACAAAAAATCTGACACATTTGAGCAAGCAGATAGCTAAAAACGCTTGAAATGTACCTTTTATACGACTTTTTAGAAAGTTTCGGAAAATCGCGAATACTGGGGGAGAGAGGTGAAAACTTTCACCAAAGATCAGCAATGTCTCTTTATAAACCTTAGACCAATTAATTCTAGCGCTTCATACATTTTAGTAATGTGCGCTGATTGCCTGTCTAAAGTCTTAAGTTGACTTAAACTTACGGTAAATATGTGAAAATCGGGTTTTACAAATCCGATAATTTTCCATTTTGTTCACATTCAATGAAATTCAAACTCGATTTAATACGATACAAATGCCTGAGTTTTTTCGCGCATGGAACGAATTAAGTCATTCGAACTGAATGACCACAAATTCCACTTGAAAACGGTAAAAACATCGATAAGTTTTCAATCTACACTACCAAAGGTAAAAAAAGCCCAGTTTTATTATCCAGAAAAAGTTAGCGTATCATATCTTGGTACCCAAAACACGTATAAAATGTACAAACACTTTTTTGAAACTTTCTGTGACAATCTTTGTATAGACATGTACAGTCGAACTTGCTTAATGCGTACACCCAAGGGACCAAGCCCTTCTGTATGCATTATCCGAGTGTACGCACTATCCGAATTCCCCAGATTTTTAACAAGGAATACGCTATTATGCGATAAAATCATTTTTTAAAGAAAAAATCAGCAATACAAGTCTGCTTTAACATATTTTCACGCTTAAAGTCACAAAAATTTTCGATATCATTCATTTCGCTGAATAGCTTTGTGTTACAATTGTCCTGTGCCATTAAAAACTTTCGTATGTTCGATATACTCAGTTTTAAATCCTGATAACTCGGAACCGTTTCTGTTTCTCCTAGATCGTCCAGGTCACGAAACTAAATATTATGCACATTTAAAAAACAAATACGCGCAACACTCATCTCGATGTGCCTAAAGTACTCGCATAAACACAGAACTTGCGGTGATTTGTCAACATTTCTAAATTTGTCCACAGAGAAACTTTGTTTTTGGAAAAAGCCATGACCAACACGCCGTATGCATTAAGCCGGGTAGTTTAACATGCAGGCATAGGCCCATGGATTAAATCGGCTGTGCGCATTACGCATTAACCGAGTACGCATTATCCCATGCTATTGCCTTATGTTTTACATGGCCTTTCGGTCCGGACCTAGCAATACTGTACGCATTATGCGAGAAAACGCATTATCCCGTGCACGCATTATCGAAGTTCGACTGTATATACAAAGGGACCTTGTACAAAAACAGTAATTAGTTGAGAAAATTTTCAAACAAGCTTTTTCAGTACCTAATAACCGAGCTCAAAATTCGATAAACTTTTGAAGAATGATTAAAATTAAGTACACCTGGGAAGTTTAAACAAAGATAGCTTCAAAAAATCAGAAATAAATTCGATTTTTTTCAATATCTCAAGAGCACCTGAGCAATAGCCCATCCCAGTATATACGCCCATGGAACGGGCTGACACGATAGCTGGATGGGCGGGCTGAAGAGTTCATTTGGATAGGCTGATTTTGAAAAAAATGTGAGAAAACAGTGGAAAATCAAAGAAATTTGCCATGTTTAGCCTATTTTTAGCCCAACTAAGGACCAACCAACCTTTGAGAGTCCGGTTGGACGGGCTGAAGCTTTGGCTATTGCCTAGGTATGATCTCAAGAGAATTTGGAGCACCGCATCATACTTGTTAAGATTCTCTCTTTCAATCACAATACAATAAGTTTCTTGAGAGACAGCGAAATATTCAAATTCGTATAGTAACCACACTTGGGCGTGGGGGAGGTTTGGGGTATTCACCCCCCGAGAAACCAAAATACCCCCCCAGAATTCAGTGGAATTTTTTTTGTTTTTTCGCAATTTTTTGATGTCAATGAATAGTGCTCGATGAGAAACGTTGAAAAATAGTGTTTTTCGCCATACCACAATTTTAAAGGCCAGTTTTTGATCATTGAAAGATCTTGCACCCCCCAGAATTTTGGTGTCGCCCACCTATGATAGTAACTCGAATAGTGGGTTCAACTTCTGAAGAGATTGTATACCCCCAGACCCTCCCACGCCATGTGCGATTTTCTGTGTTTTTCGCATGTATATACTGTACAACCAACCCAATGTAGTTCCCGTAAAAGCCCCATCTTACGCCACTTAGCTGATTTCAGAAATTTCTTTCGTCTTGGAAAAAAATTGATCAAAGTCAAAATTTAAAAAAAGCCAGCAAAATCCAATTGGGAACTAAAAAAACCATGTAAGCTAAAAAACCAGCCTCAAAAAGCTATGCTGCATGCATAGTTTGTAGCAGAAATAATTAGACTTACATGAAGCACATTTTAAAAAATCACTTTTTACAGATTTTTTCTTCTATTACATCAAATTTTTAGAAAATCGATAATTTTGTCCAAGCTATATTTAAGGTTCTCTGAATTTTATAAATGAAGTCTTTAACTCGCTGAAACAACTCTACATAAAATTATTTTGCATCCCCTACAAGAAACAATGCCAACTGAAGCACTTCAATGAAAACTAATTTTATTGCCATGACAACATAAACTCAGCATTGGTTTTTGGTTGCAGTGGTTTTTAGATCACTCACAATGGAACCTTTTTTTGGATTTTTGTTGGAAAATTCTGGAAAGTGTGAAATCGCCAAAAATTGCCAAAAGTAGTTGTGGGGACATGGGAAACTACTTCCCCGAAATTTTGAAAGTATGAGTATTTTTGTGAGGGTTCCCAAAGGAAATACTGAAAAGTTCTAGAAGTGTATCAGAAAAACCATTGAAAATAGATGTTTAGCATGTTTTTGATCTGATAAGCCCAGAATTTTCAGGCGCTTTCAAAACATATCTTTTGTTTTTTCAAATTATTCCTTCTACAATTATTAAAGTTCGTCGAGAAAGGCTCAAATAGAAAATTTAGAAAATTACTCTATCAGTCTATAAGTGTTTGTTGAGATATTTGCTTCAAAATTTAAGCCCCCAATTCGAAAAGCCAGCTGATTTCCTGTTTCCGCCAAATTTTATAAAAATCGGCGCTGCTTTTTTAGGTTACAACTGGTTATTAATCAGGTTTGACTTGGAAGGTATACTGTAGCTCTATGGATAGGATATGGCAACAAAATTTTCTTGAGAACAGCCTACACAGGGTCTAACGTGAAGACTTAAAAAATTCCCATAAATATGAATACGTCTAGAATTACCGACTCTTAAAAAAGCGAGGAAAATACGCAAAAGAGTGATTTTGGGACTCAATTGTGTTGCGATCGAAATGGCATGGTTCTTTCAACAGTATAATATCATCAACCATCTCCTCTTGCTTATTGAGAAAAGGTTAGTTTTTAAATTCCTCAATACACTGTTTTTCGTACAGGACAGACAGGACCATACCTGGCGTGGACGGGTGGGGGTTTGCGAGGGTATGCACCCCCAAAAACCGTAATACCCCCAGAATTCAATTTTTGAAATTTTTTTGTTTTTTCGCAAGTTTTTGGATGGTGTTTTTCACCATAAGCACCATTTTTTGAGGCCTTTTTTTACCTTTGAAAAATCTTGCACCCCCCAGAATTTTGGTGCCGCCCACCTATGGACAGGACTATGCATACATGTCAGCAAGCCAGTCTTCGATTCAGGGGCACAACCGAAAATATCTCAACTTTTGAGCAAAGAATAGAAAAAACGCGTTTCAGCCCAAACGTCACTTTAAATTTTTGAACGAAATAGAAACATTAAAAAAACGAAAAACCGTGTTTCGACCGAAAATACTGGATAAAAATTGAAATAATACCCAATTAAAAGGCAAACACTTAAAAATTTAAAATACTTCAATATATAATAATAAGGTAAAGTAAAATAAATAAGATATTAAGATAATAATACTTAAATTAATTAAACACATACATGAAACTAAACCGAACTGACGTGCTAATAGCATAGGGATCCTCGGGGTGAGGCACACATGTAAGAGGAAGGATGAGGGATCCCTCCACCAAAAGTCGAACGTTCCCATCCCACCAACGGAAATAAATTTTTGACACCCCCTTTTTGAAAAAATCGAATTTTTTGGACGATTTTAAACGTTTTTGGCCCGAAATAGGAGGTCATTTACCCCCCCCTTCCTACCTCATAAAAATGACGGAGGGAACCCTCTCCCAAAACTTCAAGCCGTGACATATATGGGGTGGGGTGAAATTTTAGAGTCGATTTTTAGCTCAAGAATGTCGGATACGCGTTTTCGGCCTTTCTTACAATGCAATATCTTTCTAGAGCATAAAAACATTATAAAAATTAATAAAAAAAATTCGAATAAATTGAAGAAAATATAGTCAAAAAATGAGGGTACGGCTTGACACTTTTAAGCAAACAGATAGCTAAAAACGCTTGAAACAACGTTTTCTCCGAACTTTTTAAAATTTTTTCGGAAGATCGCGAATTCTACGAGAGGGTTGAAAACCATAGATAGCGGCACCAAAGTTCTAGGGGGTGCAATTCAAAGGTCAAAAAATAGCCTAACAAATGGTGGTATGGCGAAAAAACACCATTTTTCAACGTTTCTCATCGAAAACTATCCATTCGATCAAAAATTGTGAAAAAACAAAAAAAATTTCAAAAATTGAATTCAGTGGGGTATTTCGGTTCCTGGGGGTGTATACCCCCAAATCCCCCACGCCCAAATATAGTGAAAACTCTTCTGCAAGGGCGAAAACCTCCAACCCCCAGATCATGTATGGTAGTGAGAGCAGGAATTTTATATGCCACAGACTTAAATTGAAGCATGACGCTAATGTATACCTGAAGCAAGGGCTCAAATGTACTGAGACATTTTTGTGGCGCTTTTCAAATCGATTGTATTTTTTGACGAAGTGCAAATAATCGCGACG
The DNA here is from genome assembly GCA_036768485.1 of Mermis nigrescens. Lineage (NCBI taxonomy): Eukaryota > Metazoa > Nematoda > Enoplea > Mermithida > Mermithidae > Mermis > Mermis nigrescens. The sequence continues at coordinate 1,359,034 of JAVLUZ010000150.1, read as the reverse complement.
GACGACAATCGTTCGCTGCATTTTCATTTTCATAACGACGCCGCTCAAAATTCTTCCGCGGATGCTGACTTTTCCCGTGAACGGACATTTCTTATCGATATAATTACCCTCAATAGCCAAAACAGTAAAATAGACGATTTAAATTAAAATCAAATCAATTTAATTGTAAATTTTTGAAATTAAATCTAAATTCCTAAAATTACAGCTTCTGGTACTTACAGAGCCCAAGATCAGAGTCCACCTGGCTATATAAAACGCTTTCGCGAAAAAAATAGCTTTAGTAAACATAAGGCCATTTTCATGGCGTCATGTTACTTTTCAACGATAAACATGCCTACATACATATAGCAACAATCCGTTGCCAAAAATTGAAAGCAATTGAAAATTGAAAATATAGAAATTAAGTGAAAAAATGAATTTCTAGATGATTTTGACTCAAGTTCACAAATTTTAGTGCCTAATTTCAGACACTTTGATCCAAAAAAATTGAGGAGCAAGTTGTTAAACTCAAAAACGATGAATATGACGAGATCGTGTAGTCTTAGACAGGAACAACAAAAACTGTACCAAACGAGGCGTTTTGAAGCCCAATCCGACGTTTCTGACAAGTCGCAATGGTTTCTTCGACTTCTTCTTTCCAACGCCTAGTAATCGCTTCCGGTTCAAGAATACATGCGGCTGCTTTTGAAAAGCCCTTTCAGTTTGAAAGAAAAATAAGTCAAAGTTTTCTATCCACCACTTTCCTACCAACCTTTATTAATTGTTCAATAATTTTCCTTTTCAAGTATACGAATACGATATCGAATCAGCCAAGCTGGGCACATGTCAAATATTTTGCTAGAAAAAATTAGTTTAGATCTCGCGTATATCCAAAAACTCTTGTCAGTTGCAAACAATAGATCAGTTAGGCTTTGTATTTTAAAAACATATTAAACCCGAAAAGAAGGTTGAAAGCACTTTATGGAACGTACGCGTTGTTACTCGTCACAAGCGACCAAGTAATAAGTACCTACATACTGGCCTCGTATTCAGAGGGCAGCCCCCGTGAATGAAAAATAATCATCGAAACCTACAAGGGTGGTACCACAGAAAAAATGAGGAATTCTCGAAGCAACACCACCAAAACAGGTTTTTAGCGTCCTTTTTGGGCTGGCCAGATTTATTGTTTATCTATAGTTTTTGTCTTCTAGCCCGCCCAAAATCGCTCAAATTGTCAAATTTTTTGCCGAAATTTCCTATAGTGTTTCCTTTTGTAAAGCACAAAGATTAACTACAAAGACAGAAATTAGGAAATTATTCGTCTATTAAATGATGATAAATCAGTTGTGTAGATTGTTTAAACGATAGATTTCTATAATATGAATACGGAATAAAGTGAAAATTTTCGAAAATTTTTCTTCACTATTGCATAGAGCTCGCTGAGATACGCTCAAAAATGCATTTATCTTTGTCCATCTCCTAATGGCTCTCAAGATACCTAACCGTCCGCCTTCTACTGAAATAAAATCCCCCATACGGGCCTGCCAACAAAGGTGCATATAGGGGGAGGGAGTGGAGAATTACCCCCCCCTCACTCAAGGGTCAGCGAGATAGGTGATGTCTAGAGATTTCGAGCTGACGGAACGTTTTTGCATAATTGTTGAGGTCGAAAGCAGTAAAAATGTCAAAATGACTTAGATACGTTTATGTACTATTTTACCCATAAAGCGCCAAAAATTGACCCATTTCTGTATTTTTTACCGCTAAAAAAGATACAATGCAGTCAAAATGGACTAAAACTGCGAAATAACCATAAAAAACGTTTTATAAGCTATTTTTATCATTTTGGTCGTTCAAACAACATAAGAATTTGTGATCGTTAAATTTACTGCCTGAGAGTTTACCCCACTGACCTTGTGCACCTATGAGCCCCTAGTTATTCGGCTGAATTACACCTAACCAAACATCCTTTGGCCTTTTCATGATAAAACAGATAGAAAAAAGAAGACACCATGCACACATGATCTTGAAGGAGGAGCTTGGGGGGAAGAGTTTCAATCCCCTTAGAAAAATTGTCACCCTCCCGAAATTCTCGATTTTTCGGAAGTTTTGGAAAAATTTTCTAAAAATTCGCAGAAAAAATGCTTTTTAAGCGTTTTGAGCTGTTTATTTGCTCAAAAGTGCCAAAATTTCAATTTTCGCCATATATTCATGCTTTAACCATATTAAGTTCAATTTGTTCGACTTTTTATATTTTTCGAAATTTTTTATCGTCATGTTCAAGAAAGATAGAGCATCGCCAGAGGGTTGAAGAATGTTTTTGACGCGCATCCACTATTCAGCGCGAAGCGCTGAAATCTTTTTGCGATTTGTGGCTAAAAAGTCAAAGAGAGGCATACCTTGGCAATGGCTGACGGTTCGCCCCGTCCAACTTCCAGCCGAAAGGGTGGGTGGGTCCCTAAACCCTGAAAAAGGTGGGTCTGTCCCTGAAAAAAGGTGGGTCCGTGCCTGAAAAAGGTGGGTTGTCCAGCTTAATCAGCGAGTCAGTCACTGAAAAACTGTGGGTCAATCCATGAAAACGGTGTCGAACAGTGTAATAAGATGGTTCCTGTGCATGTTTTGCAATCTGATCATGATATACTGTATCTAGCATTTCCTCAAATTATCTAAAAAAATTTTCATCCTGTACAAAACATAGCCCGTCCAAGTTAACCCTTCGCCCCGTCCTGGTGATATGCCGATATGGGGCATTGCCCAAGTGTGAAGAGGGACGTAATGAAAAAATCATTCTCACATTTCATTCCAAGGAGCACGTGCCCCCTATCCCCCTGGATACGACCTGCCTTCATCGCACTGTATCCCATGACATTTTAGCACCGTATTTGCATAAGAGTAACTACTCATGTGTATGACTGTATGAATAAATTAATCGCCAAATTGGCTAAAGTGCAGAATATGGTTTCCATCAGAAATTGTTAAAAATCAATTTGGAAGATCGAATTTTTATTAAACTTGCAGAATGTCCAAAATAAGCGCGAAAAAATAGTTTCATGAAAATCCGTCCAATGTTGAGAGAGCCATAGGGCTCTAAGGTCCACAAAGCAACAGTGCTTAAGAATGGACAGTTTTTAGATTTATACTCTACAAGTCGGTTTTCTCTTAATTTTTCTTAGGCTTAGGCTGCTTAGTAATAGATGAAGGAGAATTTTAGGCTGATTAGGTGGCATTTCTCCCGCTTAGGTCGACTTACAGGCGTTTTATTAAAAATTTCCATAAAATTACAATATCATGCATAAAAAAAGATTTTCAAGCTTAAAAGATTGATTTATTCGTCATCAGCAAATCGAGAATGACACGAAATTTTTTTCGGCGATAAAACTAGAACATCATGAATTTTATGTAATACCTAGTGCTAAATCGGAAAAAGACAAATTTATAGTGGTAAAATCCGGAACATTTCGGGAAGCAATAGACAGTTTTGAATCAAACTTGTTTTCCGCGCCTTATTTCAATGATTTCAGCATGTTTTGCAAAAAATCCGATCCGAACGTTGTAACCCATTTTTACAGATATCTGACGGAACCCATATTCTGCATTCAGGACTCCGCCAAATTTTAGCTAAAAATAGCGTCCTATTCTCCTTGCGACTTTTTTATCCATGTGTTTTTCTCCGAATAAAGTATTAGTATTAGTATAATTAACTATAGCTTGCTTCGCATAGAGCTGGGGTTGAAGTCCAGAGCGGTCAAAAATTGCTCAATTTGCTCTTATTTTAGTGCTAATGCCGCAGTTTACCAACTTTAATTTATATAAAGAATTAAATCTGATATTTGGGTTACTTTTACGTTGACGCTAAAAAATACGTAAATATAAATTTCGGGGCCATCGATAACGTTTTTATCGTGTCATTATGACTCAGTAAAAGCTGCACTAAATTCTCAAGTTTTTTGTCGGGTCGGACAGACTCCTGACATGTGCAAGTGGGTGCGGGTTGGCTAGTCCACTAACTCTTGCACGTTAGAACTGCCAACCCAAGTTTCATCTCTAGTACACCGTTTTTTTACCTAACAATCTGTTTCACAATGCGAACCATACCCAAATTTTTTCCGCATTTCAAATTTTGTGATCACATTTTGGGGGTTTGAAAGACATTTAAAAATTGAGCGCTCATTAAAAAAACCCATGTTTTTGCAAAAAAAGTCCATCCTACATAAAATGGCGAGACCGAAAACGAGTTTTTGGACATTTTGTTATTGTAAATTTAGTATACTGATATTCTATCTCCTAAAACTACATTTTCAAACCTTCACTAGTACATTTTAGCTGATTTCTGGAGTCTCATTGAAGGAAAAACTCAAGATTTATAGGTATGGCGTCAAGCGCTTAGAAAATATCGAAATTTAACTCTCTAAAACACATTTTTGCAATTAAATTGCTGAAATTGGCGCGGCGCGGCCTAAACTTCAATATCAAATAAATTTAAATCAATCCGGCGCCGGAAAATTTTTGAAACTTAACCTCTACAAAGCATTTTCGCAATAGAAAAATTGTTCAAAAATCCATGCAGAAGATAAGAATTTTCAATCGTATTGAAGTTCTAGAACAAGCTGCCGATAAAAGTGCAGTGATTGACGTCACGGCCTTAACATCAATAAATTGTAAAATTAAATTAATCCGGCACGAAGCGCGGAATATTTCGAAATTTTGGCTGCTTAAAACTTTTTGCATTACAAAAATTGGCCGAATCTGGTGCGATCTAAATATCAATGACGAAAAAATAAAATAAAATCGATTTGGCCTGATGAGCCGGAAAATTTTGACATTTTACCTCTCTAAAACGCATTTTTGCAATACAAAATTGTTCAACAATCTGTGGTAAAGTGAGGGTTTTCAATCTCAGTAAAATTTTAGAAATTGTTGATATAAGTGCTGCACTGCGATCAGCATAGCGCGGCCTAAATATCAATCACAAGTATTAGATTAAATCAATCTGACGCGAAGCGCCGAAAAATTTTTTTGGCAGTAATTATATGCAGTCAACAACTGCAGGTAATATAGCATACAATGTAAAATTATATGCAGACAAAAACCAGCGGCCTAGACTGCAGGTAATATAGCACACAACGTAAAATTACATGCAGTCAAAAACCAGCGGCCTGGACTGCAGTTAATATAGCACACAACGTAAAATTATATGCAGTCAAAATCAGCAAGCTGGACTGCAGTTAATATAGCTTACAACGTAAAATTATATGCAGTCAAAAACCAACAACCTGGACTGCAGGTAATATAGCACACAATGTGATATTATATGCAGTCAAGTTGAATGCATATTGATATGGGAAGCTGGCGCTTTGCTCGCATTTTAACCTGAAGTAGATGGTTTTAGAAGGTACTTTTATTTGGGATGGTCTGGCAGATCTGCTTCCTCGCCAGGGAATGCTTTTGCGCTGCGTGGGCAGCAGCTTCAATAGCTGCCCAGTCAACCAAAAACGCATTTGATTGGCCAGCGTAAGCTCTGGTCCTGCTTGATAGATATTGAGTAACTGTTGCTGCACTTGTCCTCATTCTGCGGAATTTTTTTACTGTATTAGTCCGATAATTGACACAATTGTTGTTTAGCCAGCTACAAAATTACATTTAAACGCAAGAAAAGGGCAAAAATGGCTAGAAATAATGTATGTAGACAGCGTAGGCATGCACCTTACTTTCCTCTGGTACGTACATATTTGCGTAGCATTTTATTTCCACTACAATAAAACAATTCCCCAGAATGAGGGACAAGAACAGCAACAACCATGGGCGTGCGTAGGTAGGGGGGGGCGGCCGCCCCATCCTTAGCCCATAATAATTTTGAAAAAGGTAAGGAAATGCATGAAAATTGGAATCTTTTCACCGAAAAATCTCAAAATTTTCGGCGCATCATTATTTTCGCTAATTTAGGCCCAGGCGCGGCCAAAAAATGCAATTTTTTATACCTTATTGAGAGAAAATAAATTTTGTTTGTAAAACGTTGAATTTTATGAGCTTATTGGATAGTGCACTTTTGGAAACGTCAGAAAATGCACTTTATTTGGTGCCCCGGCGAACAAATCCCAAAATATAGGGTCACCAATTTTGGACAGCCCCCTCCCAGAAAAAATAATGCGTACGCCCTTGACAACAACTTCTCAATATTTATCATGCAGGACCAGAGCTTACACTGGCCCATCAAAATGCGCTAATGGGTGACTGGGCAGCTATTGAAGTTGCTACCCATGCGGCACAAAAAAATTCTCTAGTGAGGAAGCAGATCTGCCAGACCATCTCAAATAAAAGTACCTTCTAAAACCATCTAATACAGGTTAAAATGCGAGCACAGCGCCAGCTTCTCATATGAATATGCATTCAACTTGACTGCACATAATATCACATTGTGTGATATATTACCTGCAGTCCAGGCCGCTGGTTTTTGACTGCATATAATTTCTCGTTGTGTGCAATATTACCTGCAGTCTAGGCCGCTGGTTTTTGACTGCTTATTATTTTACATTGTATGCTATATTACCTGCAGTTGACTGCATATAATTACTGCCAAAAATTTTGACATAGTGGCTGTCTAACACGCATTTTTGCATTACGAAAATTGACCAAATCTATTCAGTAGATGAAGATTTTGGAGTAAATTAAGAATATGGTACTTTCACGATACTATGAAATAAACTTCAGAGGAGCGGATTTTTTTATTCAGTACTTAGAACATGTTGAAAGAAAGCGCGGAAAGAAATATTCATCCGTCTATGATCAATATTACAAAAGCTATGGGTTTCGTTAATTAGCCTCTTTTCGACCTACGCAAGCATCTACTCGACCTAAGTATTTGAAGATTCAAACAGCTGAATGCAGAATCACATGTAGATACCCAATTTACGTCGATATAAGCATCTATACATCGACCTAAGCATCTATACATCTACCTAAGCATCTATACATCGACCTAAGCATCTATACATCTACCTAAGCATCTATACATCGACCTAAGCATCTATAGGTACATCGACCTAAGCATCTATACATTGACCTGAGCGGGATCGACCTCGACCTAAGCAGCTTAAAACACCTTTTCAGATATACTAAGCCTAATCCTAAGTATATTAGAAGCAAAAACTCAGATTTTTCTGTGTCTTATAAAATAAAACCGAAAAAACATGCAAAAAAATGAAAATTTTCCAAAAGTTTTTTAAAATTTCAAACAGCTTTCCGCGCCTTTTTTCTTGTTTCTCCTTCATTGCTATGATTCCTTCCATAATTTCAGCCCATACTATTTATTTCTGACAAATGTGTAAGTCCTTGGATCGAGCCATTTAATCGTCCTTCCCAACACTCAAATCGACAGTTGCCTACAACTTTGCAAGTTTGGCTCAGATTTCCACCAAATTTTTTTCCGCGCTTCAATTTATCATGTTGTACCAGTTTGGCACAAAAATTTTAGCATTCCGTATTCGTTTTGCTTCTTTTCTAAGAGTACCATATTCTTAACTTTAGCCGAAGATTTTCAATTATAGTGAAGTTTCAGAGCAAGTTGTCGATAAAAGTGCTGCAGTCGGCCGGCGGGAACATCAGTAAAAAAATTAAAAGTACCTGAACCAATCCGGTCCGGCGCTAAGCGCCGGAAACTTTTAGAATTTTACTCTCCTATAACGAATTTTCGCATTACAAAAATTTTCCTCAATGTGAACCAAACCAAGCCCAAAATTTTTTCCACATCTTAAAGTTTTGATTCATAAAAACCTAAATGTGAAAAAAACGGTGCTCTAGCATACTTAGATGATTGCGATCTCTGGCTTGCAACATGAATTCAGAAAAAGTGGTGTAACTTACTTGAATATCCATTCTTGATGCGCCTCCCGCAAAATCAAATAGGTAAGTACGACAGGAAATCAGCGACAGCAAAAATTGATGAAAATTTATTGACTACAGTAAATGTACATTTATGTAGTTCGTTCAGTGTTTTATGAGAAAGATAACCTTTTGTATTAAGCATCAATCGTGCGATCAGTACCCCGCATCCAAAAAGAAAAAGTTCGCTGAGCAGCATTATTGCGTTATGATCGCTTTTGCAGCCTAATTATGTTGGGTGTTTACTGTAACATCTGATTCTTATTACTGTCTTACCCGATCTTTTATTGCTCGACAGGTATCTATAGTCTGTTTCACTTGTAGTCCGTTTCACATAACTTCGTGCACAAATTCTAAGAATTTTCAACGACAGTAAGCCGAGGGTTAAGATTTTTATATATCAGATCAATGCTATAATCGCAATCTGTCAGCCTATTGTCGGAGATAGATTTAAAATTTATGACCAAAATTGTGTGAGAACATAACTTTGCGGTTTCCTTTTAATCCGCATGAATCGGGCTACAAAATTTTTTAAAACATTTGATGCAATAATGAATGCGGTTTGACAATAGCAAGCGTCTCGCCGTAGCTCGATATACTATTATAACTATACTGTTTAACACACTTTTGTAGGCACTTTAAATTTTTTCCAAAACGACTATAGCGACTACATAATGCCTCCCTTCGTGCACTGAAGAATGCAACAAAAAGAACGTCTTGTTTACGGGCGGATTTATACACCGGCTAAAAAATGCATAGACCGACCACAGGTGGGCAGCAAGAAAATTCTGGGGGGGTGCAAGATTTTTTAGAAGGTCAAAAAATGGCCTTAAAAATGGTGGTATGCACACCTGGGCGTGGGGGGGTTTGGGGGTATGCACCCCGAGAAACCAAAATACTCCCCCAAGATTTCAATTTTTGAAAATTTTTTCGTTTTTTCGCAATTTTTTGATGACAATGGATAGTGTTGACAGAATTTTCTTGCTTCCCACGTATGGTGGTATGGCTAAAAAACACCATTTTTCGACGTTTCTCATCGAGCACTATCCAATAGCATCAAAAAATTGCGAGAAAAAAAATGAAAAAATTTCTAAAAATAGAATTGGGGGTATTTGGTTTCTCGCGGAGGGAGTGCATACCATACGTGGGCAGCAAGAAAATTCTGGGGGGGTGCAAGATTTTTTTGAAGGTCAAAAAATGGCCTTAAAAATGGTGGTATGGCGATAAAAACACCATTTTTCGACGTTTCTCATCAAGCACTATCCATTGGCATCAAAAATTGCGAAAAAAACGAAAAAATTTTTCAAAAATTGAATTCTGGGGGGGGGTATTTTGATTTCTGGGGGGGGGTATTTTGGTTTCTGGGGAGTGCATACCCCCAAACCCCCCACGCCCAGGTGTGGTGCATACCCCTACGCCCAAATGTGAGGCCGATCGTCTATTACTCGAAACTTCATGCACGCCTACGTTTTGAATCAGTGGTACGTGAATCAATTGAAGTAGGCAAATTAAGCCGAGATAGAAATTCTGCCGCAGTCAATCAGACCTGCAGCAACGCATGAGAACATGAAGTTTTACTGCAAAAATTATATTACAATATAGCTTGTCAGAAAATCCCTTTATTGTACTCGTGCTTATTATAGATTGCCATGCACAAAGCTCCATGAGGCAGACTACTGCAGTACCTCAATGCTAGCGTTTACACCTTTTTTTCAGCTAGTTTACTACTCCGACTGAATTTCTTGGGGCTTAGACCGACAAACTTAGAATTGTTGAATGGTGACCGTAAACTATGGTCTATTTCACGAGACCTTGGGCACGGATCACAATTTCTGAGTATCCATATGTTTAGAGGCAACAACCATAATACTGTGCAAATTATTGATTGATAATCATAGGAAGCTTTACCGCGCAAAATCATATTACTGCAGGCTGCCTAGAAACAACTTTTCATGAAATATGTATGTAGAATAGAGTATAATTTATTGCATTCTGAACCAACCAAACAAATAAATTAATTCCTTCGACAAACTCCACATGTTGTGGGAAAACGATATGAGTCAAAAAATAGAAAAGACGATCCAAAAATATACTGAAAGACGAAAAAGTCGAAATGTAAACAAAATAAAAAATGCAAAACTACATACGGGAAAGTCGAATAAAGCGGAATAAACGAAAGGCAATGCACGGATTGCGCTTACTTAGGCTCCTTATTTATTAAGTATGAAGAACAATTCATTTGCTGTCGACGAAAATACATACATTCAGACAATATTGTGGACGGAAACGAATTGAATGCAGGCATTATTTTTATGTACATCATACATGTACTAGGAAGGATGGGGGATCCCCCACCCAAAGTCAGACGTCCCTCCCATCCTCCCGAAGCCAAAAATTTTTTTGAGCCCCTCCCCCGATTTTTGAAGAAAAATCGAATTTTGGCCGTTTTTAGGCGTTTTTTGGCCATTTTTGGCCAAAAATTAGAGGTCATCTACCCCCCCCCCCAAAAAAAAATGGCTGGGACCTCAACATTGGTGGGCAGCACCAAAATTCCGGGGTGAGGTGCAAGATTTTTCAAACGTCAAAAAATGGTGGTATGGCGAAAAAACACCATTTTTCAACGTTTTTCATCGAACACTATCCATTGGCATCAAAGAATTGCGAAAAAACAAAAAAAATTTCAAAAATTGAATTCCGGAGGAGTATTTTGGTTCCTCGGAGGGGGTGCATACACCCAAACCCCCCACGCCCAGGTGTGGACCACACCCCCAAATTTTGAGCCGTTGCATGTATGATGTACATAATACATTACATATATAGGATTTTGCTAAGGGGTGGTATTTCAGCTTATCCAAAAATAGTCAAACATATGTATAGGGGGGGGTATTTTGATTTCTAGGGGGGTATTTTGATTTCTAGGGGGGTATTTTAGTTTCTGGGGGTTGCAAACCCCCCCCCCTACGCCCAGGTGTGAGCGCGAAACGCCGGAAAACTCGAGAAATTTACGCGGAAGTATGTTCAGCCAAAAGTGAATTTGTGCTTTCTATCTGAAGATGAAGCATTAAACTTACGGGATAGAGCGCAAAAAGAAGATCAAAAAAATAGCTTCTCCCAATATTTTTTCTTATCTTTTAAAGCACTACCAGCCACGGTTTTTTTGTATTCGGCAAAGGTTTGTGGTAAGAAAAAACTGCAAAAAAAGGTTTAAAATTCGCAAAAATTTTCGGCGCTTCGCGCCGCAATGAGTAATTGTGTGTTCTATATATCTTTATAATGTCAGGAATTGCATTTTGAAAGGAAAAATGTCCAATTTTTCGGCACTCCGCGCCGTTTTGAGACGATTATTAGTGATTTTTGCCCTCAGAAACCCAAAAATCAGCTAAAATACGCAATCAAAGGTCGAACAACTCTGTTTTTGCTACACTAAAATCGCTACTGTACCATATTATAATACCCAAAAATTTGTGTGTACAAAATGTAGACTTTAAGGGACCATCTTTTTACATGTACAAACGGACCTTGTACAAATGAAAAACACTGCTACCAGCTATGCTGTGCATCTATACGTTTGGTTATAACCAAACGCAGGCGAGTGTGGTTCGCGCCCTAGAATCCGAAATACTTCACAGAATTTTTGGACCCCATTTGACCCAATCTAAATCCCCAAAATTCAGTTGCTTATCCATGCCTGCATACAGGAAAAATAAAAATTGTTTCAAAAGGTTACCTACGTGTACTAGCTAAGTGAACAAAGAACGTATAAAAACGTAAATAGATACGTACTAGTGTTGTAAAAGACAAGGATTTTTTGCAAGATAAAAGATAAAGATAAACATGAAATTTCAGAATCTAGAAGATAAAGATAAAGATAAAAAAATTAAGAAAGATAAAGATAAAGATAATTTGCAAGACAAAGGAACCAAAAAGATAAAGATAAAGATAAAAAAATTAAGAAAGATAAAGATAAAGATAATTTGCAAGATAAAGGAACCAAAAAGATAAAGATAAAGATAAAAAATTAAGAAAGATAAAGATAAAGATAATTTGCAAGATAAAGGAACCAAAAAGATAAAGATAAAGATAAAGTGTTCATATGTAAATATGGTCGCCTGGACCCAGGAGAATGATGTTTGTGAAGTGCAATAAACGAGAGTGGGTGGGTAATGTAAAGCAGCCAACTGAATGCCCTAATTTTTACACCTGAGATCAAAGAGGTGATAGGCATTAAGCACACATAAATGTAGGTTTGGGGGTTTACCCGTGGCTGACTGATCCACGAACTACTACTACTGGCAGACAGCAAGTCACTTCTTTCTTTTCTCAAGCATCAAAACCCTGCTCTGTGCGCCTGTACAAAGTATAGTCGCAACAGTTATTGATTTTTTCAAACTTCTGTATGTTTCCTAGACTTGGACTTAGATTAACGTGAGTAGTAGTCACACCTAGGCGTGGGGGGTTTGGGGAGGTATGCACCCCCAGAAACCAAAATACTCCCCCAGAAATCAAAATACCTCTCAGAATTCAATTTTTTGAAAATTTTTTCGTTTTTTCCGCAATTTTTTGATGCCAATGGATAGTGCTTGATGAGAAACGTCGAAAAATGGTGTTTTTATCGCCATACCACCATTTTTAAGGCCATTTTTCGACCTTCAAAAAAATCTTGCACCCCCAGAATTTTCTTGCTGCCCACGTATGGTAGTAGTACTCCCGCTTAGATCGGTATCACTCCCGCTTACTTGGGTTGATAAACAGGCATTAGTTTGGCCTGCACGCCATAGGGTTTAAACAATCGTTTTCTTTTATTTTCTTGAATTACAATAAAACTTGAATGCGTCTAAATGTATTTCATGTCAAACCTGCATTTTGGATTACATGTTAACTTATGTACATACTTTATCTTTTTTGCAAGATAAATTCCTATCAAAAAGATAAAGATAAAGATAAAGATAGGCTGTGATTTTTCCAAAGGATAAAGATAAAGATAAAAAAATCGTCAAGATAAAGATAAAGATATCTTTATCTTTATCTTTATCTTGCTAAAAAGATAAAGATAAAGATATCTTTTAAAACACTAATACGTACATACATACACGCTGAAAATGTCAGTCAAGAGGCAGGGCAAATACTTCGCTTACAAACAGTCAGTCTAAATGAAGATAAATCTAGGAGCGCAATTAAAATAAGAATATACGACCGATTATAATAATACGGGAGGCGACTCCAAACAAGGGCATGGGCAGAACCCGAATTCTGGGAGTTCGGGAAGGCGTAAAACTGGCAAAAATCCAAAAACGCGTCAAATATTCAATTCTAATGGAGTGGAGGCACCGCCAAATTCTCAGAAGGGGACGTAAATCACATGTAAAGACCCGAATTTTGTGAAGATCTTCGGACACTTCTACAGAGGGGGCGAATGAACTTCGATTATTCGGCCAAAAATGGCAAAAAACACCTAAAAATGGCCAAAAAAGGAAGTTTTCGCCAAACATGGGGGTGGGCTTGAGAATTTTCTGACTTTGAGGCTTGGGTGGGTGAGGGAAAAACCAACGTCATGTAGGAATCCCCATGCCCCAGCTGCATGTCAGGGTTTGAACTTCCGGGCCCATGTGTGAAAGTGGGCGTGTGAGGTCAGGAAATCTAGACCCCCAAATCCAAAAAGAAAGCAGAATTAAATTATAAATTTCTTTCCGCCTTTTTGCGATTTTTTTATGCCAACCAGGGATTTTTTAGCGCCACCCCCATTTGCGCGGCCGCTAATGGCCTGAATAGAGCATTTGCGCAAGGGGCCACTCATAGCGCACCAAAACAATATGTTACTATTAGGAGTAGCACTATCACTAAACTGAAATAAAAAGGCGGAAGCAAAATCGATTCTGTTTTCAGAAGAGATTATGGAAAAGAACGATAAACCGCATAAGAAATCTAAATTACAGTGCTAACATTTAGCAAAGCTAAGCAGGAGTTTGCTGATGATGAAACAAAAGACAAGAGATGGGAAAAAATAATACACTTTTAACACATTCGGCGTGAAGCGCCAAAATTTTTCTAAAACTTTCTTAAGAAACACTTTAAAAATGCTTAAACTCTTCTTTTCATCCAGAAACGCCTTTGCGCATTGCACTAATGCTCAAAATTTTTCGTTAGCGCAGGACTGGTTTTTCTTTGCTCCGTGCTAAAAAATAAGTTATGCCACTGACAAAATGGACGAGAAAAATCAAAAATGGTCACCTTTTAAAATTTTTCGACCCCTGAAAATTTAGGCGCCGCACCTGCGGAGCCCCATTATTGTTTCACACATAAATGATGAAAAGTCAGCTGGCGAATCGACTCTTTCATAATGATACGGAATGACGCATAAAACGTAACAATTTCAAATCGAACCCAAATTTGCAACCTTTAATACGCTTCAATCCTCTTTTCTGCATATCCGGCCAACGTAAGCTACGTGTGGAAAGCACACCTGGGCGTGGGGGGGGTTTGGGGAGTATGCACCCCCAGAAACCAAAATACCCCCCAGAAATCAAAATACCCCCCCCAGAATTCAATTTTTGAAAATTTTTTCGCTTTTTTCGCAATTTTTTGATGCCAATGGATAGTGCTTGATGAGAAACGTCGAAAAATGGTGTTTTTATCACCATACCATCGTTTTTAAGGCCATTTTTCGACCTTCAAAAAAATCTTGCACCCCCCCCAGAAATTTCTTGCTGCCCACGTATGGTGGAAAGCCTTACTTCCCAGCAACCTGAACACACATTCTGCGGGGGTCAATCAGGAGTCACTCTGGGAGTTCAAACCCTTCCACCCCAAGAACACGCATAGTGGTTGGTGACATTAAAAACTTGTAGCAAACTTGCTTAAAGACATATTTTAAATCGCTAATAGATCGCTTGAATTGCTTAACGAATTCAAGCAATCTTTTAGCTACCTATTTAAAACAGTCTTTTGTCGCTATGCTCTTCGAGGAAATTGGCAACAATCTATCGACACGCCTTAAACACATACGCGAACTCAATTATAATAAATGAGCCGGAAAAAGGGAAAAGCTTTTAGGCAACTCTGAAAAGCAGAGCGATTTCATAGCAACAAAGGCGGTATATTTCGAAAGCCTATAGTATAGAAAATTGAATGGCACATTTTTTAACCATCTTAGGAGAGAGCTTTTAAATTATGAATTAACAAGTAGAAAGATCAATACCCAATACCGTCAGGCAGGCCCGTATTCAGGGGCGGGGGCCGCCCCGGGAATAAGAAATAATTTTTGAAACACACGAGGGTTTCCTAAGAAAAAACTAAAAATTATCTAAGTAGGTCGAAAACACCACCAAAACATGTTTTTAGCGTACTTTTGGGCTAGTTAACTCTAAATTTTCAAGCGGAACACATGTGATATGACCGATTCACGAAGTGAAATATCATGTAACTTTCAGTCGGCCGTCCAGCACATGCGGAATAGTGACACATCTCGTCGGATATAATCCGGCAGTGCTGACGGCTCATTTGCAAAAGCTTCCAATTCATCAAACTTATCTTTCAATTTTTACATTAAGCTTTCTATGACGCATCTTGCAAATTTCTCATCGCCATCCTTTTATAGAGAAGTATTATGCAGGGTACTCGAAGAAAGGGGTGGCATATTTTCCTCGATTTTTGTCACTTTTGACCCATCCAGAACCCCTCCCAGAATTTATCGCACAAGCGTATTCTATGAGCGTTTGGGGGTTTTGACCATACATAGACAGCAGGAAAATTCTGGAGGGGGTGAAATCACCAGAAATCGCCAAAAATGTTACTAAAAATAGAATTCTGGAGGGGGTCTACAGTAATCTGCAGGGAGCTTTTCGATTTCCGGAGGTGTAAACCCCAGACCTCCACGCCCACGTGTGGTTTTTACTACCGGCCCAGCGACTAATCCCAGAATTTTTGATTTCCCAAAAAAATTGAACAAAATAAGCTGTTATACGCATTTACGGCGATTGTTTGGTTCAAAGTGTCAAATTTCCGGCGCTTCTTTTGGAACCGGTCAATACCTAGTTCTTTCTCGGAATATTTAGTGCCTTTCATTGCAGTCTAACGGCTTTTGTTGCGCCAGAAATGTAGTTTTCATGCTCGCGAACATTCCTGACTTACAATAGAGTAATGAAATAACAATTTAAACAGTTTTCTCCCATCCCTTCGTGGAAATTCTAAAACCTTTCCGCGCTTCGTGTCATGTCCTTTAATATCATTGTGTTTCATTCTAAGCGTAAGGAGCATAAGTGGAAGACAGTGACTTCAGTCACCCTTTGACCATGGTTTAAGAGTATTCTGTGCCCATTAGGAAGGATGAAAAAATGCTATTTGATCGCATAGTTCACAGATTTTTGACTTTTTTTCGTCAATTTTAGGAAATGCTAGCATTCCACCCATCAGAAAATCGTGGATCAGTCACTGCTGTACATGTATAACTAGGCTACAACCAGGTTTTTTCTGTATTCGGCGAAGATTTTCCCGGAATCTTTCTTCGAATTTTAAAAAATCTACCACTAGAATTTTTAGGGACCGACTTTATACACGTACAAAGATTTTTGGGAAAATGAGAATTGTGGAAAAGATCAAAAATTCGAAAATTTCCGGGACTTCACTGCCAGAATTAGTAATATTGCCAACTTAAAAAGGCTTAGCCGTTTAATTTGTCGGCGCTCTGCGCTGGTTACTGCTATTCTACTTTATAAAGCTCTAACGTTGAGTTTAAAAGCATCAATCTGTCAAATAATTCTAGTGCTGCACACAATTTAGTAAAATACAGTATCTGCCCGCTAAAAGCCTCGACTGACTAGAAGAACATATGGTAAATATGTCAAAATTGTTTTGAACAAATTTAACAATTCTATGTTTTGTTTGTCTCAACGAAGCTTGAAAATTGTGTTTGAGACGGTAAAAAAGAATAAGTGTTTTGACGCCTAACGTTAATCGAGTTGTCTGAATTATGTATGTATTTTTCAATGAAAAGGCAGCAGTCTTCTTGAATTCGGAAAGAATATCAGAAATTTTTGACGCTCCGCACTGTATTGTTAAATTTTTAGAGTTTTCATCGTCAAAAAAAGAAAGTGACTAGCTATGTCAACAAAGATCGGAAAACCTAGTTTTACCGCACAGAAAACGTTATTATACATTGTTTCAGTGGGTAACCTATAATTTGCACATCATACATTTATATAGGGGGAGGTCAGGGAAGGCATTACACACAACTCCGGCGATTTCGAGCGGATGGAACGTTTTTTGCATCATTTATGAGGTCAAAAGCAGTAAAATTGTAAAAACTTTTCCGGGGCGCGTTTAGGTACTTTTTACTCAAAAAGCGCCCAAAATTGATACATTTTTGCATTTTTTAGTGTCAAGAGTGTTATCATGCAGTCAAAGTGGATTGAAAATGCTTTTAAATTGCGATATTACCACGAAAAGACGTTTGATAGGCTATTTTGACGATTTTATCTTTAAACAGCAAAATAATCGTGAACGTTAAATTTACTCTTTTGGATTTTTGGGATTTCACCCCTACCGACCCTGACCTAGTGCACCTATGGTGCACACACAAAACGTACTAAGAATTTTGGGGCCATCATTATAAATGCACTCAGTGACCTTATACAAAAACATGCTTACTACTAGTGATGTCCCGGTGCCGTTTTTTTACCGGTGCCGGTGCTACATTAGCATATTACATAGTGTACTATGCTTCTTCAAAAAGGGTTAAATTTGTACCTATTTTTCACCGGATATACATATTAAGGGCAAAATTTCATTTGGCTAGTAACGACTTCATTATCTTTAATTTATGAATACATATTAATTTTCTCACTTAAGCATTAAACAAACAAAAAATTGTAATAAAATTGAAATTCGAAGAAAAATAAAAGTTAAATAGTGTATTATAAGTTTAAGTGTAGCGCAATCAAGATTGGCTTGCGCAGTAGTTGATTCTTTAGTCAAATCGAAATTTGGTTTTAGTGCATTAGTTAAATATTCAACTAGTAAGAAACAAACATGAAAATAGTCACAAAAACTTTTTGAGGTTAAATTACTTGAGTTTATCATTTCACATTTTCAAAAGCCTCTGAAAACAAACATGGGGTATATTAGTAATGCAAAAGACTTACATAGAAGTTCATTTACAAAGTTTTAACAAGCTTTTTCTGAATAATTTGCAGGAAAAAGTTTTGCATAAAAACCATTTTGAAATTCTAGCTGCGTTTTACGGTCTTCTGCCCACGAAATGGAAAAATAAAAATGGATTCGATGAAATTAAGTTGAAAACTACTCTGTAGTACTCATCCTTCTTGCCTACAGATGGTAGAATTAGAAGAACTTTCCACTCTATCTGTGTTTTTTTTGTACAAGGTCCGTTTGTACATAAAGATGGTCCCTAAAAGTCTTTGTACATTTCGTACACACAAATTTTTGGGTACCTACTATAATATGGTACAGTAGCGATTTTAGTGTGGCAAAAACAGAGTTGTTCGACCTTTGGTTACGTATTTTAGCAATTTCTAGGTTTCTGAGGGCAAAAATCAGTAATAATCGTCTCAAAACGGCGCGAAGCGCCAAAAAATTTGGCATTTTTCCTTTCAAAATGCAATTTCTGAAATTATAAAGATATACAGAACACACAATTGCTCATTTCGGCTCGGAGCGCCGAGAATTTTTGCGAATTTCGAACCTTTTTTGCAGTTTTTGTCTTCCAAAAAATCTTTGTACATGTACAAAGACGGTCCCCAAAAGTCTTTGTACATCGCGAAAAATCTTTGCCGAATACAAAAAAACCGTGCACTCTATACGTCGATGTTTTTAATTTTAATTTACTTTATTTATTAGTGTCCACGCTTCTTGGTGTTAATTGATGTTTTCAATAAGATGTGTTTCGTTAAATGAATAATTCATTTTTAAAGCTCGAAGACTTGTTCTGAAGTTCAGTCAAAATGCTTCACTATGCTAATCAGAAGATTTTATTAACAAATGCTACCTTTTTGCGCCTTTATTCATTAAATTGGTAATAAATGAGCTTCAATTATTCTTTTTACACTAATTTTTTCTCTTTTATCTAGCACCGGCACCGGCGCCGGTACCAGCCTAGCACCGGCCCGGTGCCGATGCTTAGGCACCGGCACCGGCGCTGGTGCCGGTGCCCAGGACATCACTACGTACTACCATACGTAGGCAGCAGCCGAACTCTGGGGGTCTGGATGGGACAAAACTAGTGAAAATTGTGAAGAACATGCTACAAATTTAATTCAGGGATCTGCTGTAATCTGCGGGGGGAGGAAGTGTTTTTGATGCCGGAAGGTCTAACCACTCACGCCCATATGTAGCTAACACTCGAAAAAACCCAGCTATTAACCCTAGAAAATATGAACAGTCAAATGCGAGCTTAGGACATCATCTTCTAAGTTAGGTAGGTACAGATCCTAAAAACAATTAACGACGCGTGCCATCTGAAATGATCTACGGAATATATCTTGTACTTTTTAAATTCTGACTGTGTACCGGTATACCCCACTGGAACAAGCTTATTAAATGCATTCTGAAATTTAACTTTTAAAGCTGCAAATTGATAATGGCAGTGAAATTCGATTGATAGAGATATGCGCATTATTTATTCAATTTCTATTATAAATTATTTATTAAGTACCCATTTGCCTGCCGATCGATGGTGCATTAAACTGCGCAGATTAAGGGCAATAGGTTGCCGTTGTTGGTAGTTAAGACCACACATGGGCGTGGGGGGGTTCGGGAGAAGTTGAAATAGCACCCTCCCAGAATTCAAATTTTGAAAATTATTTTGCTTTCTTAGCGATTTTTGATGCCATTGGATAGTGCTCGATGAGAAACGTCGAAAAATGGTATTTGAAAATTTTTTCAACCCCTCCCTCAGAATTTCGGTGCTGCCCACCTATGGTTAAGACCCGGCACAAGCTGCTGCTGTTCCATAAAATGCAAAACTGGGGGAAACGTGGTAAGGCGAGTTTTGAAAATATGTATTTCGGCGCTTGAACTAAAATTGCAATGAGGGCAAACGCCTAAAGGATCTTTAAGATACGGACACTACACCAGCAGGTAGGTACATGGGAATTCTAGAAACCCGTTTTCGAAAAAATCTGCTCTTCAGGTAGGTAAGCATGAAACGCTGAAAGGCATTATTTCGCGCATACTTCACCAATTCTCGAGCAGGTCCCACAACCGAAGAATTGATATAGGGGCGAAACATTTCCATGTTACTCATCGAGCTCTATCCATTGACATGTGCTGACGTTTTCGAAAATATATCAATTTAGCTCATAAAATGCGAACTATTCGAAAATTTTCTATTTTCTCTCAATGAGCTGGGAAATATGACGTTACTTGGTCGCGCCTGAGATACCGCACTCATGGAAAATAACGATCCTACGGCTCAAACTGCCGAAAATTTTGAGATTTTCCGATAAAAAGTAAGCCAATTTTCGTTATCTTTCAAAATTTTTTTGTTATTATGTATATACATAATGGCCGCCCCCATCGTGTACGCCCATGTATACTCGTATACAAATATCTACGAAAATGTTCAGACCATTTGTGATTCTGACAGCAAGAGAATGCCCGAAAGCGCTGTTCGAAATGTCAACAATTCCGAGGTGAGGGGATACCCGAACCTCTCTCTGGTCAGAAAGTCCAGGATTAAATACTGCTTGATAGCGATGTCATATGAAACAACTGTACGTACGAGTAACTACATACATACCTACGTAGCCATTCGTGCATAAGAGCGAAATTCCATGCGAGAAGCAGCAGCAGTAAAACATATTTTTTGACGTTTCTCATCTAACTTTATCAAAATGTACTTGCATAAAAGAATTATTCAAACACAAAAATGCAATTCAATTCTATTCAGGGCTTGTTTGGATTCTTGAGGCCCAACCTCACACATCCGTGCTGATCAGACACAATTACAGCTCTAAATTTTGGGGACATGCACAACATCCGAGGGCGGGTTTCCCAAGGTCATTCGTGTATGGTACCTAGTCGACCGTTTTAAAGAGTTGTAAATGACCTTCAATTTTTGGCCAGAAATGCACCTAAATAGGTGCGCGCTTTTTCTGACAAAAACAGAGGGGTAAAAATTAAGTTTCTGGGAGACGAAATTTGGCTCAGGGATCCAGCATCCCTTATTACATGTGTTGCGCTTATCAGACATGCACGGGGGTGGGAGCTTTGGGGGCTAGACCATACCTAGGCGTGGTGGGTTGGGGGAGGTATGCACCCTCCCCTAGAAACCAAAACACCCCCCCCCCCCAAAAAATCAAAATAACCCCGCAGAATTCAATTTTTGAATTTTTTCGCAATTTTTCATGCCAATGGATAGTGCTCGATAAGAAACGTTGAAAAATGGTTTTTTCGCCATACTACCATTTTTAAGGCCATTTTGTGACCTTTGAAAAATCTTGCACTCTCCCCCAGAATTTTGGTGCTGCCCACCTAAGGTCTAGACCCCCGAGTGGAAAAATGGGATTTTTGGGGAAAATGGGGTGAAATAAAGGCCGAAAATGGGAGAAAATTGTTTTCAAAAGTGCCTTGGATTGACCGGAAACTGTGTATGTACCTAATAACGTACTTGTAACACTATTTTAGTGCTTATTCCAGTTTTTGAGGTCATTTTGGCCCAAAAAGCTAAATTCTTGAACCCGGCTGACCCCTCACAGATCGGCCATGCTGTGCATCGATGATGCTCGCTTATAACGTACGTAGCCATTCATCAAAATCAGTTTAATGTATTATTTCCCAATATTACGATCGTGAAATCCTAGCTTTACGGAAAAAATCGCCTTTTCTCTTAATAGGCCGAGAAAAGTATCGTTCTTCCGATCGCGCAGCGAAATCCTGGAAAATAACCAATTTGACAAATGGCGCGAAGCGCCGAAAATTCAAATGTTCTCAAAGCCATCTTTCTTCACATTGCCTTGCTTTCAAAAAGTTAAAAGCAACGTTGTTTTGCATACTTCACGGAAAACGCCGAATTAAGTATAGCTAGGAAGGCAGGACGAAACATTCCAAAGAATTGATAATCCTAATTAACGATTTAACCAATTTCAAGTTTACGATTTCTACATTTCCTCTTTAGAAATATTTCATTAAGTTACACACACTTTAGCAGTCATATAGGCATACAGAGTAACGTATACTACAAAGGGCATTTGGTATTAGTGTTTATTTCCCAACGTAAGCAAGCGGCACGTACGCATATACGAAAAATTGATTTATTATCGACGACGTAAAACTGGAAAAAAGCAAACTTCAAAAATCAAATCCAGCAAAGACAGATACACGCGTGTGAATGAATACATTTCACATACAATTTCGATAACATCTAGAGTCGAAGGTTGCTTTTTGGGGTTGCCCAATACAAAAGTATGTATGTACAGTAAAAGACGCAAGAACATAAGTACCTACGTAGTCAGTAGTCACAGAAGTGCTAGTTTATATGTAGGTACGAGTAACTGTGCTTTTTCCTGTGCTGAAGCCACAAATGGAGCAACAAATGACGCATTCAAAGAATTTATGGGCGAAGAGGGTTACACTCATAGGTGGGCGGCACCAAAATTCTGGGGGTGCAAGATTTTTCGAATGTAAAAAATGGTCTTAAAAATGGTGGTATGGCGAAAAAACAGTTTTTCAACGTTTTCCATCGATCACTATCGATTGGCATCAAAAAAATTGCGAAAAGAACCCAAAAAATATCAAAAATTGAATTCTGGGGGGAAATTCTGGTTTCTGGTGGTACATACCCCCAACCCCCCACGCCCCAGTGTGGTTACACTCCCCCAAAATCAGGTAGACAAACCGAAATTATCGAAAGCCCCAGAACTGAATTTTTATTTTTTTGGCGTTTTGCCGCTTTTGAACTCCCAGAATTTGGCTGCCGCTACCCATGTACTACTCCAAGGAATAAGCTGATCAAAGATCAAGATTTTGATCGATGATACAAGCATTGATTTGTATGCAAATTTTCAAGTTAGAAACGCCACCCGCACAGTCATTATATACGCTCGAAATCGAACGTTTAATGGCTCAAAATTTTGTTAGTAAAGTGGGCCATTTTCACGGGTCGGGAAAGGGGGGGGTAATGGTAATTAATTTTTAGCCACAAATGGCAAAAAAATTGCCTAAAAACGCGAGTTTTCGCCCAAAATCGGGTTAAGGGTAAAAAATTTACTTTTGGGATAAACGGGGTTCAACCCTACCAATCATGGGTGGGAGACGCTCCACATCTCTTCCACTTGCATGTAAGCTCGTAATTGAAATAGCGGATCATATTTCAGAAAGTACTCTCATACGGTCCAACAAAAAAACTCTTTTAAAGCGAACTACATAATTTATCAGCTCTAAATTCATGCAAAACATGGATAAGTACAAAATTTTCAAATTTTGCTAATAGGTACTAAGCACACATAACGCGTGGGAGAGTAGGGCTGAACCCCTCCCCCAAGTTGAGCCCCCAGATTACTGCACAACCCCAGAAATCTATTCTCAGTAACAATTTGAGCAATTTTACCCATCCTGACCCCCTCCCCAATTTTCTTGCTGCCCACGTATGGTACTCAGCTGTTCTTCAGGAACTATTTTACGTAATTTTTAGAAAAGCAATGACCTGCAACATTTTGGAAAACGCAACTAAATTTTCCAGATCGCTTTGGATCAGTAAGATGAAAAATAGATAGTATTAGCGTTTCTGAATAGTAAAGAGAGTATAGGACAGTAAAAAGGTAAGCAGAGTACAAAAATAAGTTTATAAAAGCAGCCTCCCCCACGTTTAGCCAAGACGCCCAAAAATCTAATATGGCCATGGCCAAATATGTATGTTCGCAATGGAAAAACCTTGTTCATTCAAACGTTATCAATGCCGATCGCGCCTAATGTAAAAGGATTTTTGGGGGAGCTTGAACCCCTAAAATTGAAAAACCATAAATATCGAATTAACAAGATTTTTCGCTCTTTTCAACGCGTAATGGATGAGAAACGTCAGAAAATGGTGTTTTGATAAATTTTAAGCGCTTTTTGACATTTAAAATTTATTTTGACCACCCACCCCGGATCGCGTAATTTCGGCCGTGCCCATAGGTGAGCGGCACCGAAATTCTGGAGGGGGTGCAAGATTTTCCAAAGGTCAAAAAATGGCCTCAAAAATGGTAATGCGGCAAAAAGAACACCATTTTTCAATGTTTCTCATCAAACACTATCCATTGGCATCAAATATTGTTAAAAAACAAAAAAAAATCAAACTTTGTAATCTAGGGGGAATATCTTGGTTTCTGGTACCATACGTGGGCAGCAAGAAAATTCTGGGGGGTTTAAGATGTTTCAAAGGTCAAAAAATGACCTTAAAAATGGTGGTATGACGAAAAAACACCATTTTTCGACGTTTCTCATCAAGCACTATCCATTGCGTCAAAAAATTGCAAAAAAAAACGAAAAAAATTTCAAAAATTGAATTCTGGGGGGGGTATTTTAATTTCTGGGGGAGGCGGTATTTTGGTTTCTGGGGGTGCATACCCCCACGCCCAGGTGTGGTGCGTACACCCCCAAACCCATATATGGCGCCCACGTACAATTAGTGCTGACAAGTGGACGAAAAAGCTATTATTGCAAAGTGGATTCAGAAAACTGATGATAGCGTTAAATTAATGATGGCGCGATAAGAAAAATCAAATAATCTTCAATTGCTTGTTGTTGAGAGGTGGTGAAAAGGGTCGTTGATTTGTCTACTACTGCTTGTTTACATGGCGTATTTTTGAGCCCACTCGCGGGACAATTGATTGTAGCGATCGCGATCAGTTTTGTATATGCGAGCGATTTCGGGAACCAGGGGGTCGTCTGGATTCGGATCGCACAACAAAGAACAGATGCTTAATAGCACTGGAAAGAAAAGAAAATAAAAATAATAAAAAATACAATATGCAATAAATTACATCAGCCATAGGTGCACAAGGTCAGGGTCGGAAGCATAGGTGGGCGGCACCAAAGTTCTAGGGGGTGCAAGATTTTTTCAGAGGTCAAAAAATGGCCTTAAAAATGGTGGTATAGCGGAAAAACTTCATTTTTCAAAGATTTCTCATCGAGCACTATCTATTGGCATCAAAAAATTACGAAAAAAAGAGGAAAAATTTAAATTTTCAATTATGGGGGTGCATACCCCATACCCCAAAACCCATCCCCCACGCCCGGGTATGGTCGGCAGGGGGTGAAATGATAATCGCAAAAATCCAAAACAGTAACTTTAATGTTAAGGATTTTTTTACTGTTTAAACAATCAAAATGGTCAAAAATTTTGAGGCTAGTATAAATATTTTAGGAGCCATCTTTGCACACTGCAAAACGAATTTTTAAATGACAAATCGATTGTAACTTTAGTAACACTTTTTTACGTCTTTTCAGCAAAATTTCGAAAAGAAACTTTTGAATACTTTTATAAAATTTTGATAATTTTGCCGCTTTCAAGCATAATTTGCGGCCTGTTTATCACAATAAGCTCAAAACTTGTCCTACAGTACAATTCATACGTGGGCAGCACCAAATTTCTAGGGAGGTGCTATCCATTGGCATCAAAAAATTGCGAAAAAAAACAAAAAAAATTAAAAATTGAATTCTGGGGGGTATTTTGGTTTCTGGGGAAGGTGGTATTTTGGTTCCTCGAAGGGTGCATAACCCCCGAACCCCCCACACTCAGGTATGGTATCATTCTCTCCTCAAGAATGCCTAATTGTACCAGATTTTCCGAAAGCTTAGGATGGAATAAACACAGCGAACGACCGGGCTCAAAATTTTGCCGGGACCAGGCTCTAGAGGCCGGGACCGGGACCAGGCCTTGATACATTTTATACTAAATAGGTACAAATATGCGTTTGTACGTCATTATGTTTAGTGTGTATGTATTAATTAATTGCAGGTTTTAATAGCGAAATAGTATATTTACACAAGATAGAATTACTATTAAAGTAGTTAAGTACTTTCTACTTAGTAGTTTAATAGCTAACTCATTCTAATCAGCTTGAACATTCTTGTTGCTGTCCAAAAACATTGTTTTTCACCGCATTGCCTGCGACATTTCTGATGCATTGTGTCCAATGTAAAATTTATTTCGATAAGATACATACATGTAGCTACTTTTCTTAGTTGTAAAAATTATTTTGATGAAGCAGGTCTTTTATAGCAATAAAGTAAGTCTTTTTAAACATTGCTCTTAATAATTTACACTCATTCAGTACAACGCTTCTTGTGAATATTAAGTATTATTTTTAATGTTCAGCGTGCATCTCATTTTCTTTTTAGAAGCAGATTGACCCAGTTTTAAATTTATTTAATCATAATCTGATACAGAAGCATGAAAATTTTGATGAATTTGCTTGCTGATAAAGCTGCCTGGTAAGTCAGAAAGCTGTTGGGCGATTGCCAACACGTCGAAAATTCGCAAAAATTTTTCGAATAAAAAAAGCAAGTGATATCTCTCGAATAGTAAGAAGTCATAAATACGAGAAAGAAGCAAAAAGAAATAAACAAAACGAAATAATGAGGAGAAAAAGAAAAGAATGAAAAAAATTAAAATAAAATAAATAAATAAATAAATAAAATATTTTTGATGCCTATATGTATTATATTCCTTATAAGTCACAGAGAGTAGAGACCATAATGGATAATGGGGGGCACCAAAATTCTGGGGGTGCAATAATTTTCAAAAGTCAAAACAAAAGCCTTAAAAATAGTGATATGGCGAAAAAACACCATTTTTAACGTTTCTTATCAAGCACTATCCATTGGCATCAAAAAATTGCGAAAAAATAACAGAACAAAATTTCAATAATTGAATTCTGGGGGGGGTATTTTGGCTTCTCGGGGAGGCGGGGTGCATATTCCCCAAAAGCCCCACGCCCAAATGTGGTAGAGACGACTAAGTACAAATAAGCGATGAGGTCGACTGACAAAAAGCATCTTTAATAGAAATCGTTGATATCTGAGAATAATCGGCAACTTTCGTATTATTTAAATTGCTTGCCTGAAGCTAGTTGACGGTTTCTAGAACGTTTTGCAACAAATGAATAGCAATTTTTTAAATTTTTGCTAAACATGCCAAGATTTGTCGAAGCTTTTGAGTTTGTCACTAAAATTTTTTAAATTACACAAAAGTGATGTCAGGAATCTATTAACTTCACAATCTTAGTCTCGATCAAGACCCTGCTATTTTGTTTCCTATTATTCTTTCTTAATTAACTTATGTTCATTCTTAAATTTACCATCTTTTAAGAAAACGGTAGAATAGGCGCCCTTCATTTGGATGTTTTTGCGAAAATAACTGTAATTGCTGAAGTGTGCAAAAAATATATGGTCGAAAAAGTTTATTTCTTGCGAGATATTCTCTGAAAATGCTGCAGTAGTTGCTTTGATGTAAAACGAATTCTTCCCTGGAATACATTTTGTTCAAAATGTAATCCTTGTTAAGGATTATATTTAGTATGAAAATTTTTCCACGTTGTAATTACTCTATTTTTATATTGGGCAAACATTTTTCCCGATGTCTTTGTACATGTGCAAAGATTTTTGGGAAGACAAAAATCGTGAAAGACGTGCAAAATTCTTAAAATGTTCAGCGCTTCGCGCTGAAATAAGTAATTACCTGTTCTATATATCTTTATAATGGCAAAGAAAAAATGTCAAATTTTTCGGCGCGTCGCGCCGTTTTGAGATTATTATTAGTAAATTTTGTCCTCAGAAGCTCAGAAATTGGCTAAAATGCACTACCAAAGGTCGAAAAAACCTGTTTTACCATATTGAAAACGCTATTGTACCATATTATAGTACCCAAAAATTTGCGTGTACAAAATGTACAAAGACTTTTAGTGACAATCTTTGTACATGTACAAAGGGACCTTGTATACAGAAAAACACTGGTTCTAACTAGTATATCGTTTCTGCATTTATTGCTCATAACGCTAGATCCGAAATGGTGCAGTTGTTGACCTTATGCTGATCTAAGTTTAATCTCATTCAATTTTTGTTAGCCTTTTTCTTAAAGCATATCAGATGTGATGCAGCGGAGAAAATTAAGACATGTCTGGCGCTAATTTCACAAAAGCTCGATAAAACTGGTTTAAAGCTGAAGAGAAGTTAAATCAAGAACATTTCCAAAATAATCACAATAATATTATTGACAAGACAAATGTTTCTTCATGACAACTCAACATGCTTTCCTTACTCTCCCTTTAAACGGCCCGGTCCTTTTTTGGCCGGGACCGGGCGCCCGGTCGTTCCTTGATAATACCCCCTCACCCATAGGTGCACAAGGTCAAGCTTTCAGGGTGGAGGGGATTAAAACCAAAAATTGCTAGATAGCTATGTGCTTCGTAAAAACGGCTCTACAGTCCTTTTGGATCAGAAAATTAGCTATATAGCCTTTTTGGTCCCAGAAAACTAGCTATATAGCCTCTTCGGATTCACAAACACAGCTATATAGCCTTTTGGGAATGAAAATATCTATTAATCCCCTTCAAGAGAATAGCTATATATCCTTTTGAAACTCAGAAAAGACAACTAAATAGCATTTCTGAGCTCAAAACAGACTATATAGCTAGTTTTCTGAGCCCAAAAAGGCTGTATAGCTAATTTTCTGAGCCCAAAAAGGCTATGCAGCAACCATTTTTTGGCCGAAATCGCTGTATAGATAGATATCAGCTTTCAGAGCTCAGGGAAAGGAAAAAACCTCCCATCACCCCCATGCTCTTGTATGCCCTCACCCCTATGCCCACGTGTGGTTCACATGCACAAAATATGAAGACGTTCGGGGACTGTTTTGTACATGTAAATAAGTAGGTATATAGAGAACTTGTACAAAACACTCTTCAACGAATTTTTGACAAAGTCATTTGAGAAACAGTCGTTCTTACCTTTCGAAATAGTTAGTGCTGGCGACCATTGGCTCCTTAATATATCTAAACAAATGCTGCCGTTGCTGTTTATGTTAGGATGATATATTCTAGTCGTGAACGCAACCTTTGGCGGTTTGAACGGGTAATCAGTGGGGAAATGAATAGTTAGGAAAAATACGCCACCTTGGTACGGGCTGTCAGGCTACAAAATACACATAGAATACGTATAAAAATGGAATATGCGAATAAATTCTAGTTTTTTAGATTTGTATTTTGACTGATTGTCATTACATTATTTTTATTCTTTACATTTTCAATTTTTTGCCTACAAAATTCTACTTTTACAAAGAAGTATCGGCACATAGGATGTGCACTTCTCGCTGCAAAATTTAAGCCCTTATCATACATAAACCATACTATTAGTTTTGCTAGGTCATTTTATCATCATCAAGGGCGTCGAATGACGTCATACAAATATGTTCAAGTTCACATTAATGATGTCCCAAGCCCAGACCGGTGTCGCACCTTAAAGTGTCCGTGCCTTAAAGTGTCCGGCCGGACACTTTAGGTCACCTTAAAGTGTCCGGCCGGACATTTTAGGGCACCTTAATGTGTCCGGCTCTGCCTTAAAGTGTCCGGGTAACGCTGAGTATACGTACGCATATAAAAAACGCCATACGCCCACGCATATCACTCGCTGTGCAATTAGGTAAATAGGCATGTACATATATGCGTACCCAGTACAATGTATTGAGGTACATAAATACAAGCAAGCCGATGCATTACGAAGAATTCTTTGCATCGTCAGTGGCGTCGTTTAGCGAACTTGGAGATAAAATCGATTATAAAAATAACTTTCGTGAGGAACAATCGACGATATTTATGAATTTCAGTCATAAATGTGAATTTAAACTGCAAACACGGTTCCATTCACTCATGATTCTAAAAGACATGCTACAACTTTATTTTATATATTGCCTACCATGCTACCATTCATACATGTAACAAGGGGGTGGAGATTCCCATAACCGAAGTCGTAAATGTCAAAATATAAATAAAAATAAACATAAATTGTTTATTCCCCTCTCACCGATTTTGTGCAAAAACTTGCGATTTCTAGCCACTTTAGGTGCATTTTTTCAATTTTTAAATAAAAAATGAAGTTCGCGCACTCCCCCCTAATGGTCGGCGAATCCCCACCCAACACTTTGGGCTGTTAAATGCCTGCAACTTTACATGGGCAGTGAGCCAAATTCTGGCAGTCAGATGGAGCATAACTGCAAAAAACGCTAAATTATTCAATTCTACGGATCTACCAATTTGAAGAGACTTTGGATTTTGGGGTTTTGAACCCTATCCTTTTACGTCTACGAATGATGCACACTCTATCCCAATGTTTAAATACATGTTTTCTAGCTTTTAAGCACGTTATTGTGGTCCGGACACTTTAAGGTGACACCGGCGCTAAAACATTTATCAGTATAAGTATGAAAATGTCAGGTTCTCTTCAAAAATCAATCTATGCGATTGTAAGAAAGCATTTAAATGCTCTATTTGAGAATACTGATGAATTCAAATAGCAACATTTGATAGTTGGGCTGTTCCTGTAGCAAAAATGTAGAGATGTATCCAGGCCCGTAGCAGGAATTTTATTTCGGCGATGGGGGGCAAAGTAAAATATCTCGAGAACCATTAGCGAGTAGTCAAAAATAAGGGCATTTTTGAACGTTTCTCAACGAGCTCTACACAATGGTGAAGAAAAATTCAAAATTTTTCTAATATTTCATACTCAATACTCATACACAAAAATCTATCGCTTGAACTAGCTGCGCAACTTATTTCTCATCGTACAGTCCGTAAAAAATTTCTTAACTTGTCGTTCATTGTACTTTTACTCAATCTTTGTGCTCTGCAAAGAAAAACAAGCAGAAAATTGGTAATTCAGCGAGAAGCGCCGGAAAAGTGAGACATTTTCTCCATGTCTAAATCAGATTCGAACGATTTAAAAGTACTATATAGAAACAAATAATTCGGCGTGAAACTCCGCAAAACTTTACATTTACTAGCTCAAAAAAAAGAAAAAAATCTGTTTTGGCAACCTGTTGAATGCACTTCGAAAGTTTTTCATTCCTTCCTTTGAGTGACCCTTGACATACATGCGCGTGCACACGGTCAAAAGTTCTGGGAGGGGAAGTAAACGAATTCTTGGGGGAGGAGGGGGCGTAAAGGATTAATTTTTATGGCGAGTTTCGGCGCTAAAATGATGAAATTATGTTGATTTTTTAGATATTTTTGTCGTTCCTTACTCCCCCCGTCACAACGCGTGAAAAAGACTTTAACTCGTTACATTTTACTCTTCCTGAATATTCGTGATTAAATTTGCATGAAAACAAATGATAATAAGAAAAATGGAATGATTTGGACTATCAAATAT
This sequence comes from Mermis nigrescens, assembly GCA_036768485.1. Taxonomy (NCBI): domain Eukaryota; kingdom Metazoa; phylum Nematoda; class Enoplea; order Mermithida; family Mermithidae; genus Mermis; species Mermis nigrescens. The sequence continues at coordinate 1,327,822 of JAVLUZ010000150.1, read as the reverse complement.
GGAGATAATAATGGACAAAAAGTGTCTGAATGAATGGACAGAGTACTAATCGAAAAATACTGCAGTTTATACTGCTGGGAATCGTGTGGCGCTCTTTCAAAATTCCAACATTTGGTTTTGTCCGCAAATGGCCTAAAGCGGATTGCCTTTCGAAACATGTGGTAGGGCGAGACCCCATACCCCCCCAGTGAGCATGTGTGACCCTTGTGATGAACAGAATTTTTTTGGTTTGGGTGGAGGGGACGAGTGCTCCCTTGCCCACTTCCCTTGGCTACGGGCCTGCATGTATCTAACTTAGGCGATTTTAATTCTGCGTAAATATTTGCATTGCTTTGAGAGAAGATCAAAATTTTGAAGCCGAGCAGCTGTATTTATTTGGTTGGGCTATTAACATGTTTATTACTCGTGTTTAGTACTTTTATTGTTATCTCAGACGGAATAAGTAGGAAACCGAAATCGAACAACGCAATTTTATTTTCTTAGTTTTCATAAATAAAATTCATACGAGCTGTTAATCCCAGCCGAATAGAACGGTTAGAATTGATTAAATGATACGCTTTGAAAGGGAGTGAGATTATAAGCCGTAATTTCACTTAATAACACACGTGTTCTTAAGGAGTTTGACCCCTGGAAGGGCAACCCCCACAAAATAGCTGCGAGCAACCCCCTTAACATTATCGATTTTTCGGAAAATTCTAAAATATGTGCCTTTTTAAACATTTTAACTCATTTTCAACTCAAAAGTCATAAATTTTCGGCGCTTCACGCCATACACACATTCTTTGACTATATTTTGTTCAATTATTCGATTTTGCCGAATTTTCTTGAAAATTGTTTCATGTTTTTATGTTCAATAAAGAGTGAGCATTGTCCGAAATGGCAAACAGTGTTTCTGACGTGTACCCATCGTTTTCTAGCCCAAAAAAGCACTTTTAAAAAATTTTTACACCCTGACCCCCAGAATTACCACGCTGTACGTGTATCATTACTCCCTGACCTAAACTATCTAATCTTCTACTATGTATTTTGCACCAATAATTTTTTGGTCGTAATCAGGCCTGTATCCAGATAAACGGGGAGTGAGAATTCCCCCCTAAAATTTTTTCAGAATTTTCAGATATTAAACTATACAGGTTTTGACGTTTCCCAACTTTGGGCGCTTCGCGCCATTAACTTAATAAAAATAACTATTTACTATGTATATTTAAATCTTCTTAGAGATGAAATAGTCCGTGAAATAAAATTTATTACATCTCTTCAAAAAAGGTGCGAAATTGAGTATAGCAGCATAAAATATAGAAATTTTCTGGCGCTTTGCGCCTGTTTATGTATAAGTTTTGCCTTCTGAATCGCTCAAAACTGCTCAAAGTTAATAAGACATGGAGAACATGTCAAATTTTTCCTATGCTTTGAATATAAATATGAAAGTTGAAAAGTTTTTAATGAATTGAATGATAAGAAATTAGTTATGCAGACAGTTTGGACGATAGAGTTCGTGTATGATTGATTATCAAAAAAAATAAAAAATTTTTGGAATTTTTTATAAATTTTTCCTCGCCAGTGTGGAGCTCCTCGATAAACGTTAAAAAATGCCTTTTTAGGCCTATCTCCGAATAAATCTGGAGATATCCGACTTCGAAGTTTGCGATCCCCCTCCCTAAAAAAATCTAGGATACGGGGCTGGTCGTAATAATCACAATTTTACAGAATTTTTGGAACCAAGCGTGTGCTGTCATGAATGTTTATCGCAGCGACAGCCACAATTTTTACGAGGAAATGACGCTTCTTGCAAATAAACGGTTCTCAAAGCGTAGTTAAAGTATAAGTCATGGGCTAATTGTAGATAGTCAGTGCGTAATAGGTTGAAGAGGGTGTTAAATTCAATAAGTGCGGTTTAATCGATCGATTCAACATAACCTTTTTATTGGCAACATAAAACTTCTGTAACATGTTTGTAAGTCTCTTGAAGTTGTTCTGGTTGATCCTTCTTAGAAAAATTTATCTACGCCATGAAATGATGAGCACGTAGCGCATTACATGACATATTTCTATTTACCATACACGCAACGGCTCAAAATTTTGGGAAGAGGGTTCCCGGCGATTTTTAGGGGGAGGGGCGCAATATATGAATGACATCTGATTTTTAGCCAAAAAACGGCCAAAAAACACATAAAAGCGGCCAAAAAACACATAAAAGCGGCCAAAAAATTCAATCTTTTCCAAAAATGGTCTTTTAAATGTATTTTTGCTGAAAAGTCGTTTCCGGATATGAATCCGAGCGAAAATTTAAATTTCCGCATGTGATCCTAACTAAAAACATCTGGATCAGGCATGCACAGCATGGGAATTCTGGAGGAAAAGTGAAATTTTCAGACGTGCTTTTTGGGCCCAAAAGGGTACATGCGCGTAAAAACATCGTTTTTTACGTTTCTGACGATTCTCCATTTGTCTTTAGCATGAAAACAATAAAAAATTTAGTAATAAAATAATAAATTCGATTAAATCGGACAAAATAGTCAAAAATTGGTAGATGGGGCGAAGCATCGAATGTTTAACACTTTTGAGCAAAGAGTAAAGACGCTTTAAAATGGACCTTTACTGCGAATTTTCTAAAAGTTTCTGTAAAATCGAGAATTTTAGGGAAGGGGTAAAAAATTTCTGAGCGGGGAGAAAACTTCACGAATAGAGGTTAAAACAAAGATGCAAGGGTCAGGTTGGTCAGGACGGCATAAAATCGAGATTTTGTGGTCAGAAGGTTAAAATCCAGAATTTTCACTACAGTGAATTGACACTACTTTCGGCTCAGACCGCTCGACAGTAAATGATTTTCGGACCTTTCAGAGGAAGTAATACCCACACATGGGCGTGGGGGGAGGGAGGTTTGGGGGTATGCACCATAGGTGGGCAGCAACGAAATTCTGAAGGGTGAAAAATTTCTGGGGGGTGAAAAAATTTTCAAAGGTCAAAAAATGGTCTTAAAAGTGGTCGTTTGGCAAAAAAAACGTTTCTCATTGAGCACTATTCAATGGCATCAAAAAATCGCTAAAAAAGCAAAAAAAATTTCAAAATTTGAATTCTGGGAGGAGCGGGGGGTATTTTGATTTCTGGGGGGGGTATTTCAACTTCTGGGTGTGCAGACCCCCGCCCCAAGCCCACGTGTCGTATGCACCCCCTAGAACACCGAATATACCCCTCCCAGAATTCCATTAATTTTTTTTGTTTTTTTTTCCGCAAGTTTTTGCTTCTAATGGATAGCGCTCGATGAGAAACGTTGAAAATGGGTTTTTCGCCATACAACCAAGACCATTTTTTGACATTTGAAGAACCTTGCACCCAACCCCAGGAGTGCAGCCCATGTATGGTAATACCCCATCTCTCCCCTCGCATGTGCATGCATGGGTTAAAATATCGTCCCGAAGATTATGTATGATACGGATAATACCGGATCCGGGTACCCGTGTCATCACGTTAATTATGACGTAAGCCATTTAGAAAGTACACTTTTTATCGTATTATATAAATATTTTGAAGTTGCATAAAATTTTTGCCATATTTACACTAACTTATGGGAAAAACCGTGACGTGTTGAGAAGCACCAAAAAATTTCGAGAATTTAGGATAAAAATAACGCTGGAGCTGAACTTGAGAGAACAGTTTTAAAAAAGCATAATTTTCTTTCCTCAATTAAAACTCTCCGATTGCACGTCTTGTTAATGAGTACCGGAGGCCACACATGCACATAGGGGGAGGAGGGATTACCCCCTGAGGGGTCAGCTAGACCGGTACTATCCGGCGATTTTGAGCAAACAGGTCTTCTTCTGCATCATTTTTGACATCAAAATCAGTAAAAATGTCAAAAATTTTCCGGCGCTCCGCCACGGATTAGTACTTTTATATACTTTTTACCCAAAAAACACTAAAAATTGATTAATTTCTGTTTTTTTAGTGTTAAAAGTGATGTAATGCAGTCAACATGGACTACAAATGCTTTAAGAATGCTAAATTACTACGAAAAAAACGTTTTATAGGCTATTTTGACTATTTTGGTCGTTTAAACAACAGAAAATTTGTGAACGTGAAATTTACTGTTTTGGATTTCTGAGATTTTACACCTCCCCTGCCGATCTGACCTTGTGCACCTATGCCGGAGGCCTGTAATTTTTGGAACAGCATTATGTAAAAATGCTGGTTCCATGTTTTTTTTGTATTCGGCAGAGATATTTCCCGATGCTCAATAAATAGAACAAAATCGTTATATAAATCAATTTTTCAGCTAAAATTATTAAGCTGACCGTCTTTGTACATGCACAAAGATTTTTGGGAAGACAAAATCTGTAAAAAGGTGTAAAGTTCCCAAAAATTTTCAGCGCTTCGCGCCGAAAGGAGTAATTGTCTGTCCTGTATATCTTTAAAATGGTAGAATTTACATTTAGAATGGAAAAATGTCATATTTTTCGGCGCTTCCCGCCGTTTTGAGACAATTTTTAGTAATTTTTGGCGTCAGAAACCCAGAAAGTAGCTAAAATACACTGCCACAGGTCGAAAAGCCCTGTTTTACCACACAAAAATCGCTACTGCGCCATATTATAGTACACAAAAATTTGCATGTACAAAATGTACGAAGACTTTTGGGGAACATCTTTGTATATGTACAAACGGACATTGTACAAAAAACACTGGAATAACCTCATACTAAATTTTGCCATTAAAACGTCCATGTGTATACGTGCAATGAGATAAATCAAAATTTGAAAATGTACGGTGATTAAATGTTTTTCGTACAAAAAACTGATTTCTATAAAAAAAAGCTTGATTTTCGATTTCAAAGCGCACATGCAAGAAAATATACTTACTGGTCCCATAATCGTCGCTTGCCAATGAAAAACTGAAATATAGTAATATATGCATGAAAACTGAGTATTCTGAATTAATTTATCGCTTACGATCGTCACCAACCGGCCCAGCCGAACAAAGTGCGGGAGGATCTCTACCGATATCTTGAAGTTCCTTAATGAACCAGGCACTTTAAAAAGATTGGAAGCAGACATGCAACCATACGTTTAACAGGGGGATGAGGGATCCCCACCCAAATTCGGTCGTCCCCCCCAACCGTACATGCGCAGCATGGGAATTCTGGGGGAAGGGGGGTGAAATTTAAAAGTGCTTTTATGGGCTCAAAAATGGTAGGTTCGCTCGCGTCAAAAACATCGTTTTCCGGCGTTTCTGACGATGCTCTATCTTGCTAGAGCATAAACACAAAAAAATTTGAAAAAATCGAAAAATCGAACAAATTATAGTCAAAACTCAAAACATGAGTTTATTGCGCGGAGCGCCAAAAATTTGGCACTTTTAAGCAAATAGATCAGACAGCTGAAAACGCTTTCAAATACCTTTCCTACGAATTTTTAGAAAATTGTTTGGAACCTTTCGAAAAATCGTCAATTCTGGGGGAATTTTTCTAGGGAAAACCCTCCAACCCCCATAATCATGTATACCCCAAACGAGAAAATTTTTGACCCCTTATTGTTGAAAAAACTCAATTATTTGGCCGTTTTTAAACGCATTTTGGCCGCTTTAGGTCAAAAATTAGAGGTGATCTACCCCAACAGCCTTCAAGATAGACGGGGACCCCCTCCCGAAGTTTTGAGCTGTTACATTGCATTTATGCATGCAACGATTATAAGTAATGGGTAGGGTTGTTGGACAATTTCAGGCGGCACATGAACTTCAATTTTTGGTCAAAAATAGTAAAAGAAAAACGCAAGTTTTTATCGGGCGGGGATCAAAAGATTTTCTGGCTTCAGGGGGATTACCGGATGACCAACTTCGGGTGGGGGATCCCCCTACATGTCTGCTTTGAGCAATAAGTTATGGTCCGAAAACGGTCCGAGGGCAGGTTCAAATCCAGGATTCGGCCAAGGGAAACCCAACATAAATTGGTCTATATGAAAACATATCCGGATAGATCGCAAAAACCGAATTTTTTGACGTTTCTGAACATGCTCTATCAACTAAGATCCTAAAACTCGAAATTTTCGCGAAAAAATTTTTAATCAAAAAGTGTCGTATTTTGGTAGCACTTGAGCCAAAATTATGGAAAATACATCTCATATGGCGCGCGTGAAGCGCCAAAAATTTGATGATTTCACGTCAAAGACATGCAATTTTTTCATCTTTCCGTGCATTATCTTGACCTTTCAAAATTTTGTTTCGGCCAAGAAGGTACGGCCACCCCCTAAATACGGTCCTGTCTGCGGGGCAGTGATCGACCGGGCTGAAAAAACCGGGCCCGGGCCCGGGCTTTGCTGCCGGGCTTAGTACCGGGCCCGGGCCCGGGCTTATATACTAACAATATGCCTTGCTTCCAATATAATGTTATACATAAGATACGTATGTATTTAGACCGATTTTACATTTGTTATTTGTCAAATGCAAGGCTTACTGCTGTGTCAAGAAGATTTTTGAATTCTAAGCTCTGTTAATTATTCAATCTTTCTGAAAATAAATTAAGTAATTAGCAAGGATCTTGGTAGTATTATTCAAGCAAAAACAAAGTTTTTAATACAATAGCGCAATTCCATTATTAAAATGCACGTGCAACAAAACACGGTTTGAAAAAGCACAATGTTTCATGTAGATATTTAAAGGAGATTGAGCATTAAATTTATGCATTCAGACATAACAGCGACTATGATATGGTCGGGTAGAAGATATGCTGTTTGGATTTTAGAACTCAAACTATAGCGTACAGTGACGTCAATTGAAATTGTGTAGTGTATAGGACACATTGGGGGCACATGCCTCATCCTTCGAAATTTTTTAGGAATTTTGTTGATTTTTCGAGTGTAATAATTGTGTCCAGAAAATTGAGTTCAAAAAGGTAAAAACGTCAAAAATTTTCCGGCGCTCAGCGCCGAGTCTTTGTTATATTTATTGTTATATAGATCCTATGAGTTCAAAAGCTTAAATTAGCTAAAATAACCGATCAATTCACATCACTTCAGTGATTTATTGCTCTATTTGTTCGTTGAATGAAACTGCGCATGCTTGTTGAGGATAACAGTAACTGTGCGAAAATGATTGTGTACCAGTTTGTCTATTCTTTGCTTTGTTTGTCTTCCTTTACAAGGACAGGACACATAATCCTATTTCAAATGAAAGGAATGGCCAAATTTTCATATGTTTTTGCGCATTTTCTGTTCTCTGAAGTATACCTTGTTAATAAGAAAGCCACAAATGGGCCTGAAAACGATAAGAACAAAATTGTCATTGATACATCTTTTTTATATCTTATTGGCAGCACCCTTTTCTGCGCTTTATACTTAGCAAAGGTCGAAAAGCGCATTTCAGCTCAGAAATCTTGTACAATGTAGGACTTCATCAATTTTAAGTGTTTTGGGCTTAATTCAGAACCGAAATTTGGCCGATTTTGCGAAAATTTTAGCGATGATATTTAACAATAAATAAAGTGCTTTTTTTACAAAATTTTCTAGGGGGCGATTGAGCGCGCCAACGCAGCCCCCCCGCCGTAAAATCTCGTTGTACATGTGCAGCGAGATTTTTGGGAGGACGAAAAGGAAAAAGGTTTCGCCGAAATTAATTTGTCTGTTCTGTACGATTTAAGCGGGATAAATTGTGTTTAAAGAGCTAAAACGTCAAAATTTTCCAGCGCATGGCGCTGCTGGTTATTGTTCTGTCTTTCTGTAAAGCTTCAGCATTGCGTTTAATAGCCTAAATCAGGCAAAATATCACAAAATATTAGTATTCACAGGCTACAAAATAATAAGGACAGTAAAAGATTACTAAATTCCTTGGTGCTTTGCGCCTCTTATGATTTCCGAACTGTTTGTCAATTAAAAGACCGTAAACTCTACATGAAAACGGTAAAAATTTCAAAAATTTTCGGCGTTTCGCGCTAATTAACATTTTTGTATTTCTGATTGTCAGAAACCCATAAATTAGCTAGGCTACACTACTAAAGGTCGAAAAACTCAGTTTTATCATAGGTACATAACGTTACTAACATTCAATGCCAAATTAGTCTTAAAAAATTTTTTGTGCATGCCCCCCGAACCAAAATAATGGCTACGCCTCTGATTGAATCGTTGTATAGAAGATGAATGCACATATGAAGTTGACAAGTATATGATAATGAGCAGGTGGGAAGGAGTAAGGCAAATGGATTTAAATAGAATCACAGGCTAGCAAATTCATAAGAAATACGTACAACAGCTGAAATAGTAAACGTCTAAAATATTAACGATAATTATTTGAGGCCCGGTGGTTTTCAGCCGGGCCCGGGCCCGGGCCTGCTATGACCGGCCGGCCGGTCCGGGCCCGGGTACCCGGTCGATCACTGCTGCGGGGGTATGTTTTCAACAGTCCTTGTAGGGGACACTGATAAAAGTGCCTTTTTTGGGCCTAAAAATAGTGGGTACGGGTCAAAAACATCGCGTTTTGGCGTTTCTGACGACGCTCTTCCATTCTAGAGCATAAAAACACAAAAAATTCCAAAGAAGTCGAATAAATTGAACAAAATTTAGTTAAAACATGAGTATATGACAATAGCGAAAACCGCTTAAAAAAGAACCTCTTCTGCGAATTCTCACGAAATTTTTAGAAACTTTCGGAAACTTGCGAATTCTGTGAGGGGATAAAAAGATTTCTGGGAGGGGGGGGGTGAAAATTTTTCTGAGGGTTGAACATGTCTAGTCTAGTCATGATCATGTCTAGTCATGACTCGTGACCTCCCACGAAACAAATCCTGGATTGTAATTTTTTTGGAAAATAGCGAATTCTGAGGGAAAGAATAAGACCTTTCTGGCTTGGTAAAGCCCCTCCCCTTCCCCGAGATCATGTATGGATGCAAACAGACAAATGAGCTAAAAAATTTGGAAAGTGGAAAAGCCGATTATTTTAAGGGTAGGAAGCACACCTGGGCAATGCCCCATATCGGCCCATCACCAGGACGGGCCGAACCAAAAGTTGGACGAGGCTATGTTTTGTACAGGAGAAAATTTTTGGAGATAATTTAAGGAAATGCTAGATACAGTATATCATGATCAGTTTGCAAAACATGCATAGGAACTAGAGCTGTGCCGGGGCCGCCTTTTTTGCCGGGGCCGGGGCCGGGGCCGGGCCTGGCCGGGGCCAATAATAGCGTGCTTTACCATGCTCATAGTACGACCCTGCCCTACCCCTTACATGTACCTATGCATATATTCTTGCTTGTAGATATGCACGTCAAGCGTTAATATTTGTTGGGATTACAAGATATAACAGAACATGGGCATCGGGGGATCTAGACCCCCCAGAATTCACATTCTCCCCCCCCAAAAATCCGCTAGACCCCCCAGAAATTGATTTTCAGAATTTTTTCTGTTTTTCTGCGGTTTTTTGATGCTAATGGATAGCTCTCATTGAGAAACGCGAGAAAACGGTGCTTTTTCGCTCTACCATATATTATCAGGCACTTTTTAACTTTCAAAAATTGTGGACTTCTAGAATTTTTGAGCTGCCCATGTATGGATTTAACTCCTCTGACTTGGATGCGTTTTTCAATGTGCTTTACTTTGCACTTTTTTTAGGCTTATTATTCTATTTGTTCTGATAGACGTAGCTGTCTGCTACCAAGCAAGCTGGAAATGCTCGTCTATATGAATTGCAATTTAAAATATGTCAATTTTGATTATTAACTAGAGATTCGCACCAATCTGACATAGTGAAATAAAGATTTGAATTAGCAAGATCTGTGGTTTGCTTGAAATTGAGTTTGAAGGTGAATCTACCCAGAACATTATCAATTTTCTACATTATAATCAACTCTAACATTGGCCCCGGCCCCGGTGCCGGGGCCAGCCTGGCCCCGGCCCCGGGGCCGGGGCCGGGCCTGGCCCCGGCACAGCTCTAATAGGAACCATCTTATTACATTGTTCGACACCTTTTTCATGGATGGACCCACCTTTTTTCAGTGACTGACCCACTGATTAAGCTGAATGACCCACCTTTTTCGAGCACGGATCCACCTTTTTCAGTGTCTAGGGACCCACCCACCCTTTTGGCTGGAAGTTGGACGGGGCGAACCGTCGGCCATTGCCCAGGTATGGCACACCTAGGCAATGCCCCATATCGGCTCATCACCAGGACGGGCCGAACAAAAAGTTGGACGGGGCGAAGGGGTAACTTGGACGGGGCTATGTTTTGTACAGGGAGGAGATTTTTGGAGATAATTCAAGGAAATGCTAGATACAGTATATCATGATCAGTTTGCAAAACATGCACAGGAACCATCTTATTACATTGTTCGACACCTTTTCCATGGATGGACCCACCTTTTTTCAGTGACTGACCCACTGATTAAGCTGAATGACCCACCTTTTTCAGGCACGGGCCCACCTTTTTTCAGGGACAGACCCACCTTTTTCAGGGACAGACCCACCTTTTTCAGGGTCTAGGGACCCACCCACTCTTTTGGCTGGAAGTTTGACGGGGCGAACCGTCTGCCATTGGGCAGGTATGGTATGGACCCGACCCAAGGGTCGGGTCGGGTCGACAAAATGCAGAAGTCCTTGGGTCACGGCTTGTGGGCTGCGGGTTGAGATTTTTCAGTCAGGTTGAAAACTAGATTTTCAGATTTTGAATTTCCATTCGTAGCCGAAAACGTGCCTGAAAATGACTCAGTCACAACAAATCGCTCACAAAAATAAGGAATATACTCCGCGCAATACCTAGATATATAAAGAGCGTATATAGGTATGCAACACGATTACAGGAATTTTCGCTTGAAAAAATCGAAATTTTCCAGCAAATAAAATTCTTCAAAAAAGATAAAATTCGATGGCAACTGGTGACCACTGGCGTAACCAGTGGGGGAAGGGGAGGGAACTGCCTTACCCCCTGGACTAAATTTCGACATGTTTTAAAGAACTGAGCAATATAGTTGAATGATGCCGTTCTGCGACGTAAAATCGGAAAATTCGGCGCTGCGCGCCGATCTCTTTTATCTTTTGGCAGTTTGTATCGTTTTATTGCAGGAAAAGTAAAAAATAAGCGCTCCGCGCGCAATATAAGCATTTTTTACGTCAAAAACATTAAAAAATTTCAAAAAAATCAATTAGTGCAGGACGATGCGAAAACCCTAAAAAAACATGTGATTTAACAGCCCCCGCCCGTTTTTACGTGTTTTTTAGTTAACACAAAATTTTTTTTAGAATCACTCCTTTTGCCAAAAATTCTGGCTACGCCTATGCTGATGATACCTAAATGCAAATATTTTCAGCCGTTTCGCTTCGGACCTATAAACTTTCTTGAAGTACTTTCGTATTGCTGCTGAAATTGAAGTTCAAAACGGTCAAAAATAGCAAAAATTTCTTACTTTAGCGTCACTTCCAGTTTACTTTAGGCTTATTATTTCTGTAAATAATTATATCTGATTTTTCGGTTGTGAAATCCAAGAAAAACTTACATTTTGACGTTCAAAAATACGTAAAATTAAATTTTGTGGCCATCTATGAAGTTTGTCTTGTCATAACGACTTAGTTAAGCTGGTCGAAATCCTCGGGTTTTCTTTTGGTCGGGTCGGGTCGGTTCGGTCAGACCCCTGACAGGTGCGGGCTGCGCATTGGACCCTGCGGGTTGGCTGGTACCCTGACTCTCCCGGGTCGGGTGCGGATCAAAAATGATAATTTGATTTTCATCTCTATTTCACACTCGGTGATAAGTATGTCCTTTTGTTCGGTCGCTATTTTATCATTTATTCGTATTTTACCTAAGTTGTGTAGGTATATATATATATATATATATATATATATATATATATATATATATATATATATATATTTATATATATATATATTATATATATATATATATATATATATATATATATATATATATATATATATATATATATATATATATATATATATATATATATATATATTACTTACATAGGTGTAGCCAGGATTTTCGCCAGGGGAATCCCCAAAAATTTTTCATCTAAAAAAATATTAAAACGGGCGCGCCCGTTAAATAACGTGTTCTTTGCTTCTCATATCATCCTGAACTATTTAAGCGATTAAGAAAACTTTTTATTTTTTAACGTTTTTGACGGAAAAATGCTTATAATGCCTGCGAAGCGCTAAGTTTTTTACTTTTCCTGCAATATAACGATAGAACCTGTCGAAAGATAGAAGAAATCGTCGCGAAGCGCGGAATTTTTTGATTTTACGTCACAGAACAGCATCATGTAACCATATTGCTCACTTCTGGAAGATGTCGAAATTTTTCCCAGAGATAGAAATTTCCCCAACCCTCTTCTCCCACTTTCCTCCCCCTCCACTGGCTACGCAGCTATTACTTCTGAACAATAAATATATTTCTTGTCTTGTTTTCTATTATATGGTGGCGTGCCGGATCCCCTGAATCCCCTTGTCACATGTACCGGAACAAAACACAAAACGAAGTAAAAACCAGGTTATTGAAGTACCAATATGCTAAAACAAAAACATACAAAACGATCCACCAGTACGTCTCAGCCATTACTATGCTGTGCTGTAAACTTTCTTTGGCTAAACTTTACTATATGGTGTGAACGGAAAACTTGCAGATGTACGTGGAAAGGAAAGACATTGATTGAAATGAGGAGGACATGCATAAAGAAAGTGCGGTCCTCCACTTAACTTATTTAAACTAAATGCTACTTTTAACTCATTCATTCATACCCATGGCTAAAAGATTTAGAGTTGACAAATACGTTCTATTTCTAGTTGGAAATTGTGCGTTTTCGACAAACTATTTTTACAAAAAACACTTTTACATTCAATTGAATGGGAACCACGGGCTTTAAAACGCGTTTCTTTTGTAATAGTTATTAGGATGGAGGTTAATTATAGGCGAATGTAAACTACGCTACAGAATTGCGTCCGATCCGATAAACTTAATACGTCTCAAATAGTTTCCTAAGGTCCAATGTTGAGAGGGGATGAAATCCCAAATTGGAGGACCAGAAAATCAAGTGGTGGACTATTATTAGCCGACTCTATTTTGTTGTACGAGCCTCTTGTGCTTGTACAAAGATCTCCGAAAAGGTCTTTGTATGAGCTATAGCGATTTTAGTGTGGTAAAACAGGGTCTTCTGACTTTTGATTGTATATTTTAGCTAATTTCTGGGTTTCTAACGCCAAAAATTACTAAAATTGTCTCAAAACGGCGCAAAGCGCCTAAAAATTTGATTTGACATTTTTCCATTCTAAATACAGTCGAACTTGCTTAATGCGTACACCCAAGGGACCAAGCCCTTCTGTATGCATTATCCGAGTGCACGCATTATCCGAATACCCCGGATTTTTAACAAGGAATACACTATTATGCGATAAAATCATTTTTTTAGGAAAAATATAGCAATACAAGTCTGCTTTAACATATTTTCACGCTAAAAGTCACAAAAATTTTCGATATCATTCATTTCGCTGAACAACTTTGTGTCACAATTGTCCTGTGCCATTAAATTCGTATGTTCGATATACTCAGTTTTAAATCCTGATAGCTCGGAAGTCGGAACCGTTTCTGTTTCTCCTAGATCGTCCAGGTCACGAAACTAAATATTATGCACATTTTAAAAACAAATAGGCGCAACACTCATCTCGATGTGCCTAAAGTTTTCGCATAACCACAGAACTTGCGGTGATTTGTCAACATTTTTAAATTTGTCCCCAGAGAAACTTCGTTTTTTGAAAACGCCATGACCAATCAAAAATAACAATTCGTTTAAGGCTTAATTCCCCTAAAACTTTAGAATTCTAAGCTTTTCAAAGAAAGCTAAAGATCCAGACTAAAAATTATACACATTTGAGAAAACAGGCTCGCACAACACATAAGTCAATCTGACCAAAGTACTCGTATAAACAAGGAACTTTAGTAGAAAAAGAAAATGTATCAAAATTTAAAATGATGCACATCAAAGATAGCAGAGAGACGCAAACATTTCGAGCTGATCGCATTATCTGAGGTGAAAAAATACATGTTGTATGCATTAAGCCGGGTAGTTTAACATGCAGGCATGGGCCCATGGATGAAATCGGCTGTACGCATTACGCATTAACCGAGTACGCATTATCCCATGCTATTGCCTTATGTTTTACATGGCCTTTCGGTCCGGACCTAGCAATACTGTACTCATTATGCGAGAAAACGCATTATCCCGTGTACGCATTATAGAAGTTCGACTGTACAAATTTTGCCCTTTTAAAGATATATAGGACAGACAAGTTTTCAAATCGGAGCAAAGCGCCGAAAATTTTTTCGAATTTACCACCTTTTTACAATTTTATCTTCTTAAAAATCTTTGTACATGTACAAAGATTGTCCTGAAAAGTCTTTGTACATCGGGAAAAATCTTTGGCGGATACAAAAAAACACTGTTTTGTACATGCAAATTTTTGTATACTTTAATATGGAACAGTAACGATTTCGATGTGGTAGAACATATCCGGCCTTTAGTAGTGTATTTGGCTAATTTTTGGGTTTCTGAATATTTGACATTTTTCCATTTTTCCATTCTAAGCGCAGTGTTGCTTATTACAAGATTTAATTCGCATATTACAATTTTTGTAATATTTCTGATTTTGTAGTACAAGTTGTTTTAGCTTTCTCAGTCGAGTTTTATGTGTGAATTCCATCAAAAGCTCATAAAAATTTCGGCACTCCGCGCCAAACTAATATTATCAACTAAATTCAGGCCGAATTATCACATTTAGAACCACAATTTTTTTGTATTTGGCGAAGATTTTTGCTGATGTACAAAGACGTTTCAGGACCATCTTTTTACATGTACAAAGATTTTTGGAGAAAACTGTAAAAAGGTGTAGAATTCCTTATTGCAAATTCTACCATTTCAAAGATTTTCAGGGGGGTAAGCGGCTGCAAAAATGGAGCCGCGTAGCCCCCTTCCCCTGAAAATGGCCGAGAAATATACAAGTTACGGGGGTTTGGGCCACCCCCCCCCCATCGACGTTTTGAAGCCCCGAACTTCCTTGAAAGTCAGAAAATATTTAATCACCCTCCCCCATTTTTTGGCAAAAACCTGCGCTTTTTCTGCTATTTTTATGTGTTTTTACCATTTTTGATTTAGTCGCTAACCCCTCCTTCTAAATTGGCGAGGGACCCCTATCCTAGATTTCCAGCCGTTACATGTATACTGAGGGACCCTCATAAAATTTTAAGCGATTACATGCATGTTTTATTGTGATAGTTTCTCAATTTACTCTAGCTCACATTTAAAATAATGTACCACTTCGTGAAATTCTAATAGATAGGTACACTTTTGCCATACTAAAAAATTAAGTTCAAAAAATTCAAAAGGTTTTCACCAAAAATCGTCGGACGGTGACTTGTGTCTTGGACCCTGAGGGGGTTATACCCCTCCCCCTTATGGGAATGTGTGATGTCTCATTTATTACATCCAATACCTATTGCATCCAATCGCTAAAGCAGCAGTAGCAGTAGCGAAGATTCAAATGATATAGTGTGCTAATAGTAGCGACATGACTTTATTGATGATTCAGACAATGAAACACTGAACTAAATTTGTTTCTTGTGACATAAATAGTAATAAAACTTGATATGAAAAGGCGCACCTAACTTTGCGCTAGCCATTTACTACTGAATGGAGCAGTCGCTCATTATTTCTTTTCCTATGCCCACCCCAAGTATGTGTCATGCAATAATATTTTCCTTGTCTGACCCCGGCCAGCCCCGGCCCCGACCAAAAAAGTCGCCCCGGTCGATCACTACTAAGTAGTTTGTCGGATTTCCAGTTTACTTAATCATTCAAAGCTTTGCCAATTATTTGTCGAAAATACCTAAGCGATATTTAAGCCTTTTAGAGGGCACGTGTCCCTCCCCCAGGATATGGTCCTGGGGTCCGGATAAAGACGAACTTACTTTCTGAATTCGTTTTAACGCCATCCTCTGCAAAGGTTGACTGTGTAATATCACAGAATTCGATCCTTTCGCACCACGCGCAACGGCACCCGGTCAAAAAACGACTTGTAATTTTAAACCTTAAATTAATTAATATCTAGGAAACATCTAGTTCATTAGCTAACTAAGTAGATAGGTATAAATAAATTTAGAATTTAACATGAATTGTGCTAAGAATATTGTGAAGTTTTAATTCAGAACCAATAAATCAACAAGAAGCTTTTTCATTACGATTTATGCAAAAGAATCCGGCTAAGCGCTGATTAAAATTAAATATAACGATTTCAAACAAGTCTTTCAAATTGGAATACAGAGCGATCGGCTAATCGCTAATCGGTTCCTTATCGCCGCCGGGTTAGCAATATCATGTGACTACAGTAAAAGATTAATTATGTGATATTTTCCGAAGTGTTTTTAAATTAGGCAAACCACTATACCTGCGTTGCATTATCAATGTCCCAAAAAAGCCTTGCGTACATAGTACAATGAATGATTTCAAAACTAAAGTTGGCATACTATAATCTGTTCCCTTCCATAAGACCCGATTTTTGTTTTACAGCGTACCTACTGCTGTAGCTGAAAAATTTAGGGTTTATAGGGTGGCTGCAGGAGCATAAATAATCAATTTATTTCGTGAAAAATGAATGCAGTATCAATTTAATAAGAAGTAATAAGCCGACAAGCGAAAATGGGCCGCTCGGAATGGAACAGACTATATGTATGTACCTACTTATTTATAGCATGTTTATACTGTAAATGCAATAAGGCTTTGGTATATGAACATAGTCTGCTCATTTCTAAACGGTTTGGCTGCGTTAAGCTCTATTGAATTTTTGTGATTTGCTTAGCATGCGGCGCTTCTAACAAACTGCCGTCACCGAAACAGTACCTACAGTATTATACTAGTGTAATAATAAAGCGCAAAATGGAAATGGGCTGTTAAACATGTAAATACTGGGGTGTCCTACCTATGTCTACTAAAATCGACACGGGCACTCAACTTACGCTGCTCTTAGCGCTGGCCAGGTTCTGCAAGCACGTAGTGCGGCTCTAAACCCAACGGCCCTCAATGACTAACGGCCTCGACTTCCTCAGTCCTAATATTGCTGACCGCTTTTTGTCGGAAGTCTCAGCAGCTATGTACGCCCTAAAACCTATAGTCTGTTTCACACAACTTCGGTCATAAATTTTAAAATTATCTCCGACAATAAGCTGACAGATTGCGATGATAACATTGATCTGATATATAATTATCGTAACCCTCGGCTTATCGTCGATTAAAATTCTTAGAATTTATGCACGAAGTTATGTGTAACAGACTATAGCTCTGAGTACCTATCTAACCCCGGTATGTTCGCAAGGTCACTTGACCAATCTCAACCCTCTCAAGTTGATTAATTAACTTGTTTTCTAACCACTGAGTTATCTCAGAAATCAGAAATCTTTTGGTTCCTAATTTGTGTAGCACTCTAAACCTTGATTCAAACAACAGCGAGCTCTAAGCTGGACAGTCATCATCAAAAGATTAAGTAATATTTTAGCTATTTTTGGGGTTAAGAGATAAGAGACTTTCCAAAAATAAATTGAAGATAAGACATAACATTGTTTACCTTCCCAATTCCAGTCGAAATAGATTATAAAATTTATCTTCGTCGCGGCCCGACCTACCCTCGTAATAAATAATCACTGGGATGTTATTCTTCCAATTTAATAACGCTAAAATAACAACGGCACGACTGCAAGTCGGCACAAACAAAATAAAACAAAAAGGCGCTCCAACGGCGTAACGCGACTCGACTCGCTACTCCACTCTATCTACTCCTCTCACATGATTAATTACAGTATATGATGTCTTCAAAACAAATTACACACAGACTGAAATAACTTTTAGCCAAGTCATTAGATCAAATATTTACAGCGGCAATTCAAATAACTAATTTACTGATCTTAACGCATACATAACTCTGGTTTACCGGACAAGTGCCTAATGGAATTTTGAAGTGAAAAATGTGATTATAGTGGGAACTGAAGGCATAAACTCGAGCTAGCGCATCACTTAAGATGGTTACTCGACTAGTTATGGGATTCCAATATGGTGTAAAGTCGTAATCGATTTGCTTCCGCGAGTAATGATAAAGTGTTCGATATAATGTTCGTAAGGTAAACAGGTACCTACCTACTGTCGATGCAATCATTGTCAATTTGAACTTTCATTAGCGTGCGCTTTTCGCAGTAAAACCAGTAGGTAGTGTAAGTGAGGCGGCGCGGCACTTATAATGCACTGCTATTTTATATACAATATAGCTTTTCCTGTTCAAGCTCGTTTTTGCTGTTCGAATGTTGCTATTTTTAGCTTTTCCGCTTTTTTTGCGCTTTAACCCGTCAAGATGACGTTTCATTTCCGGATTAGATGGCGCAATTTTTTGGCTTTTGAGCACTGACTGTTTCGACTCGCGCAAGTGACCGGACACTGGTCGGTGGTGGGCGGGCCCTCGGTCCTGCTTAATTTTCGGACTTATCAATTACAGGTGCCTGTAATTCGTTTCATACAAGTATGAGCATAAATTTTAAAATGCGCGTCCGACAATAAGTTGACAGATTGCGATAATAGCATCAATTTGATATGTACATAATTACCGTAATCCATCGGCTTACTTTCAAAAAAATTCTGAAAACTTATGCCCAAACTTACGTGAAACAGACTATAGTCTATTTTGCATGAAATGATCGGTACCCAAAAGTGCTTATTACTGTAACTCCAATTGTACTCCGTCGCACAACGGAAAAGTCTGGTAATACAGTAATAAGATATTGGCTTATCGAGCGATTTCATGTACTAGGTAAAAAATAGACTATAAGTGAAGCCCCTATAGTCTGTTTCACATAACTTCGTGCATAAATTCTAAAAATTTTCATCGATAGTAAGCCGAGGGTTACGACAATTATACATCAGATCGACAGGCACGTAGCTGTGGGGGATGGGGAAGTCCGGATCCCCCAAAATTCAGAAAAAAAGGAAAAATAGGTTTTTTCACACATTATTTTGAGCTATTTCTGGCTTGGACTCCCCAAAATTGGTGTTGGTCCCCCAAAATAGGAGGGCCAGCTACATGCCTGCAGATCAATGCTATAATCGCAATCTGTCAGCTTATTGTCGGAGATAGTTTTAAAATTTATGTCCGAAGTTGTGTGAAACCGACTATAGGTGGCTTATTTTATAGCAGTTTGATGCAGTCGCGCACGCGCTTCAGTTGTAAAAGATGAATTGTTGTGCTAAAGAATAATGTAATTTTGCATGAGTTTAGAATATTTTAAACCGTAACTTTAAATGTCTTAAACCTGCTATAAAGGTTAGTCGAAACAGTTACCATAGGTGCCGAACCGATATTTGGGTAATTCCTGAAGTACCTATTAAAAAAATAATAATTTAAGCTGTTGCTGGTTGGAGTGGCGCGTAACGGACTAACAAAGGACATTTGGCGAGTCTATGTACTTTTGACGCATTTCTGCTGTTTGAGTCGGTCCGGAAGTCCTTGGTAGGGTCCAAGCACGGAAGACCGAATACCCTCCCCAGAAACCAAAATACCCCCCGAATTCAATTTTTGAATTTTTTTTTGTTTTTTCGCAATTTTTGATACCTACCAGAGTAAGGGTGAATTTTCATAGATTTAGAAAAATCTAAAAAATTTTGGGACAATTGGCATAATGTAATGTTTAGGAGAACTTCTCACTGATTTAGAAGAATCGTTTACGAAGTTCTAATATTGCTTTATATGATAATATATTATAGGTAGGTACACTGTAAAAAAATCGTTGTACCTGCACAATAAAATTGTGTCCAAGCTACAAATCTGTTCCATGGACACAAAAATATTGTGTAGGTACTTAACGATTCGGATGTCTGTTTATCCAACACAACTTTTTTGTGTTCTGCCTACAAGCTATGGCGCATATTGATTAGGCTCAGGTTGATGTGCACATGACCGCTCAAAGCAGAAAACATGATTCATCATAACCAGTACTAAGATGAAAGTGTAGGTAACCTCACTTCATACTCGCAGTTGTGATGGAACGAATGGTGGTGAATGCAGCAGTTTGGAGCACATTCGTCAGTTTGTGTGCTGTGTGTTTTTATACCTAATGATTTTTCAATTTTTGATTAAATATTTATTTTTCCGAGATAGATAATACTGACATTAATATATTTATTTATTATATACCTGTATTTACTCTTATTCAATATGATTGTGGCTGAATTCAGCTTAAATTGATCGGATCTTGTTATGTAAATGGTTTTATTGACTCTTTCTGTTTTACTATTCGAGTGATTTTGCGTGCATTTCTTTACTTGCTATTAAGGCAAGCTTATTTTAATGACCTTGTCTTCAATAGCGAATGTTATTGCTCGTGATCCTTCTTCGATAGCAGTTGTCAGGCTTTGATAACATTTTTCTAATGCTGCATGCTGAATAGATTAACTTCTTAACTTCTTTATCTTGAACCGACCGGAAGACATATTTATATGTCAAAAGTGACTCTTAAAAATGGTAGATATCTTCAATATAATCTACGCTCTAATTGTTTTTCATTCCCAATTGATGTTTAGTGAAATTCTTATAGGACAAGCAATTTTTCAGGCAAAATTTCATAAATTTGGGGGTTTTCGAAAAATGACGTATAAAATTATTATGATTAAAATAGACATTGGAAAGTTAAGAAAAATCACAATTTTGTACGTGGATATTGAGTTTTTGCGACTATTTTCGAAACATGAGAAAAACTTAGACTGCTGTTCTCTTTAATAAAATCTTGAAACATGTTTGACTCTATTTTTTTCTTACAATTTGCTTCTCTCGTTTCTAATGATATCACATTGCTTAAATTTGGTGTTTTAATGTAAGTTCTTGTGCATTTTCTCTTGATCATTATTGTTTTGTGTGAATACCCAATTAATCTTTGCTCAATATTAATGTTTGTTATTTCAAATGTGACCTTATATATCCGATGTCAAAATTCATTGGTCAGTTCTTTAAGCCAAGGAGAAACGAATTTGGTTCAGAAAACTGACTAGTGCATTTTTTCATTTCTCTTGTTTGCGTTGTACCTATCATCAAATGTGTGTTATTTAGCGTCTAAATAAAGCTTTCAGATTGGGGCCCAAAAATCGATATTCTGGAGGATTGAAAGTTGTGTTGGATATACAGAACAAATTACGTTGGCTCGACACAATAATATTTTGTTGTATATATTGCTTTCTTATGTAGCACCTACAGAATATTGTTGTGTAACCAAGACACATAAAAGTTGTGGCAGCCAATTACTCACAACTTTTTTGTGTACTTACAACATTTTTTTTAACAGTGTACGCGCTAACGCGCTACCTATGATCATGTGTTAGGTTAGGAGAATTCTATCCTAAGCAACTGGCGACACGGTAAATGCACATTTCTGCTTCTCAGTCGGTGAAAATCCATAAAAGAAAATCTCAAGATTAGCCTTAACTAGGTACCACTCTGGATAATCCCATTGACCTTTCCAAGCAAAGAGGCTATGTGGTGATATTGCTTACCCCTCCAGAACAACCATGCTGCGCTTGGTCAATTCCATCTTTCTGCGTGTGTGTAAGTAGGTGCGCCTGCATGATTTAAAACTGCCGTGACGTATCGAGCTCACAAAGAATTAAAGTATGTTGCATTTAACTTTATGGTTTTCTTCTGAATTTTGTCTGCACGAAATAGGCTACAACTGTAGTTTAAAATTTTGATACAGTAGTGCGATTCTACGATGGCGAATGTCTTACCATAACTCGACTGTAGAATATTACAGCTACAGCATTAGTTTAAAACACATTTTAGGCACTTTAAATTTTTTCACAAACCTCAAAGCGTAATGAAGCAGACAATACATTATCAGCAAGGCTCATTTCATTGTGAGAGACAGCGAATGGATTGTTATATGAATTAAAATGAATTTCGGTTCATCCGTAATTTATGAAATTTTAATACCCATTACATTCATTGACTTTCATGGCGCCTGGGACCATATTTTTGCGCCAAGAATAGTTTTAGCAACGAACTTTTCTACCAGTTTTTATAAAAAAATATCTGAAGCGAAAGCAATTTTAGCACACTTTCGATGAAAATTATAAAAGTTCCCAGCGCTTTGCGCCAGTGCATAGGCTTACGAATACAAGAAATTAACAATAATTTCGATCCTCAACCGTCCCTATTTCATAAATTTTCCGGAGCCAATTATTGCTAAATTTAGACAAATTTAGACAAAATAAGCACTTTTTCAAAGACAATGAACAGGTCTGTTAATTTTTTTAAATGATTTTGAATATAATTATTACACTATGGAGAACGTGCATTGGTTTGTACTTGAATAGCGGGTTTTCGTCTAAACTTTCGACTGTTTGGGGAGAAGTTGTGTGTGATACCACCCCATTAACAAAAATCCTGGATCCATCAATGTTTCGCATGCTTGGTCGGGCAATAGTTAAAGTTACAGGTTCCTCAAAGCGCAAAGCGCTTTGATCCTGTATAACCTCATCTGGATTGACCATTAGTGCTGACCGCCTCGAATATTTGAGTTTTTCAGTTTGAATCTAATGAATCAGCTAGAGAGTCTGGGCTCTGAAATAACGTTATATATAATTTCATTTTCTTACGTACTACATTTTGTACATAGAGTTACGTCAATTTTCCTACACCTACTTTTTTACAAGAAGTAAAGTGCATTTAGTTCTTTGTTATTCACGTATAGCACTCGCCGGATACGTCGTCAAATAATTAATTTTCTCGAAATGGAATGCGCCAATGAGCCAAACTTCCTGTTGGGAATTTCGCCTGGTAAATGATGCAGTCGACTGTTGGCGTTTTTAGCACATTAGTGGCATGAAAACCGTCCCTAATGAAATAGAATGTGGAAAAAATAGATCAGCCCGCATTAGAAAACAGTCAATAAACGTTGTCTGTTTTCTTGGTATGATCATTCAAATTCACTACTTCATCGGTTTTTGATCATTTTTCTAGTCTAGCCTTTCTCAGCTTGCTCACTCGTAAACAATTAACACGTGTGTTGAAGCCGACGGATATATTTCTTAACGAATGCTACAAAAGTGGATAATTCTAAAATGAACTTCATAAGGGATTTGGCAGGTATGTGAATGTTTTTGAGTGCATATTTCGTACTGAAACATTAAATTTTGCATGCTTCATCATTGACCGCTTTTATATTTTTTACTTGACATTGTTTTTGTATTATTTTAAAAGTATTCAATTACTAGACTGATTTTTCTCATATATAGTTTGAAAATGATTATTTACTTGTTTGTGCTTTTTCTTATTCTATACTTGATAGTGTTTTTGATATGTTATGGATTATTTCTGAAAGCGTACATAGGTATCTTAGTGTAGTAGTAAAAAAATAAGCAAAGTTCTGTCTAATTTTCCACCACGACTATCAGAAATGTTCGCTAAAAGAAAATCCTTAAGTAAGAGGCCATCAGTCTCTAAGTCAGCTGGAATTTTAAAGCAAGGTGTTTTAGCTTTATAGCATCTACCGTACTTTTTTAAATAAGTACAGAAAAAAGACGATTTGTAGGTATTTTTATATGAGCGTCGATTTTTAGTTTTTTGCTTCATCTTTATATATCACTTTTTCCAAACTATGCAAATGAGCTTGCTAAAACACATCATATCTATACCTGTCTGGTGATAAACGTGGGATTATAGAAAAAACCTTGTGGGGACTCGAATTTTTCTTCAAACCAAACAGCTAAAAATCTATTAATCTACAAAAACTTGTTTATTTTATTCAAATATCATTAAATTCTTACTAAAATGTCAAAATTTGAGTAGTTATACGTGTGTTCCTGGATGTAATGATATAAAATAGCCTGTGCTTAAGCATAGACAATTTTTAAGGATAGATAATGGTTAAGGATAGGCTAACGCTATAACACATACGATGCTTAGGGATAGGACGAAGTTGATGAGTGGAAGGGTAAAAATTGGCACAGTGCCGGCTTAGGCTTAAGAGTAAACGTTGACTAGAACTAAAAGTAAAGTTAACCTGAGTCTGAACAAAAACTTCCTAAACTTAGTGTAAAGTGAGAATAGGTGTAAATTACAAATGTATTCATAAGCTCAGCTCAATTATAGCTACCCAGCCGCGACTTTTTGGGAGGAGGAAGGAAGGCCCACCCATTATCCCTACAATGTATAAGCTATGGTCCGCTCTTGCTTCCACTGCCACATGTGCTTAAATTTGCTAAACATGTTCAGACATGTTCAGACTTGCCTAAACGTATTTGATTACGCCTAGAAAGTCTATAAATATGAATTTTTATCTCAATGTCTATAAATGTGATTTTTTTCTTGCAAAGTTTATAAATTTGAACTTTTTTTAGAAAGTTTATACAAATTTCCTTTCAAAGCCTATGAATCTTTTCTCCAAACTATAAATATAAATTTTTATTCTAAAATAACAAGTAGTCATCAAAGAACTATGGCAAATATTGTCAAATCTTTTGCAGATCTTACGTGTCAAATCAGGCTTGCAGAGCATGATAGTTCTGCCCATACTGGGCGTGGGGGTTGGAGGGTATGCAACCCCAGAAACCGAAATACCCCCCTGCCCCAGAATTCAATTTTTGAAATTTTTTTCGTTTTTTTCGCAATTTTTTGATGCCAATAGATAGTGCTCGATGAGAAGCGTTGAAAACTGGTGTTTTTTCGCCAAACCACCATTTTTAAGGCCATTTTTGACCTTTGAAAAATCTTGCACCCCCCAGAATTTTGGTGCTGTCCAAGATGGTGAGCCTTTCCTGCTTTCCTTTCAGTAAGTCGCGGCTGGTTACCTATAGTTTAGCCAAGCATATGAATAAAATAGTAATTTACACATATGCTCACTTAACTCTAAAATCAGAATGTTTTAGTTTTCACTCAGGTTAACTTTACACTTAGTTCAGGTTTAGTCTAAGTTTACTCTTAAGCCTACGCTGGCATTGCCAATTTTTACCCTCCCACTCCTTAACTTCGTCCTATCCTCAAGCACTGTATGTGTTATAGCATTAGCCTATCCTTAATCATAACCTATCCTTAAAAATTGCCTATGCTTAAGCACAGGCTATATTATATCATTACATCCAAGAAGACACATATAACTACTAATTTGTCAATTAAAGTTTTAGGCCATCTGGTCTTCTAAAAATTCGTCATTGTGTACGTCTCGCATTTGCCATATCGCCAAAAAAAGTCGAAGAATATATGTTTAATCATTTCTAATGTTAAGAAATATTACGTGAATGTGTAGGCAATATTGGAAAAATGTTTTTTTCAATGCATTATTGTTGCATTTTATTTGGTAAAAAAATTTTTCCTGGATAGGCCTCGATTTTAGGCATTTATGTTTCTTTGTCATTTTTGATTCAAAAATGTCGTGAAAATATTTTAAGATAAATTGTAAATACTAAAATTGGGGTTCGTGATTTAATTTGCAATTTGTCCAATTCAATTAATTTAATTAATTTTTAATACTGAATGCAAGCGCTACGATACGCTTAAAAATACTTTATTCAACAATGTGCGGATTACACATAATCGCTTGTGAAATCTGGATAAGCCACATACCAACTCACTCTCTGTGATTACTAATATTTTGATTTACTAAGAATGATATCATTTGAATTATATTTTAATTTTTATTAACATTATATTCCCTCACATTTACGAATTAATCTGTGTATTTCCTTATAATGTACTTCTTTTACACTGACATATACTTCATTGTTTGTGAGAGGACCAGTGAAAATTGCAGCTGATAAGAGTGAGATTTTTAAAATATTCTAGGAGTTTTTTAAAAACATCACCAAATTCCGAGGGCAGCGACCATAGGTGGGCGGCACCGAAATTCTGGGGGTGCTATATTTTTCAAAGGTCAAAAATAGCCTTAGAAGTGGTGGTATGGCGAAAAAACACCATTTTTCAATGTTTCTCATCGAGCACTATCCATTGGCATCAAAAAATAGCTAAAAAAACAAACAAATTGTCAAAAATTGAATTCTGGGGGTATTTTGGTTTCTGGGAGGTGTTTTGCTTTCTCGGGGGGGGGGGGGTGCATAACCCGCGAACACCCCCACGCCCAGAGTATGGTAGCGACTTTTCTGGCTAAAAAGTCTAGCTGCACGTTTAAAATATAGTTTTAACTCTTTTAGTGATGACTTTTGTCTGTAAGATATAAAGACACAAATTTAGCAAATTTAAGGAAGCGACCGACACAAAGAAGTAATTAACCAACAATCCTGCGACTTTTCGATTTTGGGGCGTGGGATTTTCAGATTCTGGCAGTATACCCCCAGATCTCCCACGCCAATGTGTGGTTGATACCTTCGAGGGAAATATTGCAAGGAAACCGCAAACAGCTATCTTCTTATGGAAATCAAAAATCTTGGGGCAACAGTATTATACGGAGATAAGCAGTCTTTCTGACAGAGAAGCTCCTCAATTTCACACATGTACGCATGGATGAGACTGAGATATAATTTTATTCTAAATTTCCTAATTCAATTTTGTTACTCTATTATTGACTCAAAGTTGCTAATCCTCGTCGCTATACCAGAATCGGTTTTATCCAGTGCAATTGACATAATATATCGCACCGTCAAACGCTTTTTCTGATAGGGAGAAATGCGTGATATTAACTCAGCGGGCGAACTTAAAAACGTACCTCGCAAAAAGTCATTCAATCACTGAACTTCGCATTGTCTGACATATGTACCATTTTATATTTAGTGGAGTTTATTCTCTTATTTGTACATTATTTATGCATAACTGCATTATCGCTTTTGATTCTTCGTATCCGCAGCCTCTTTGATGACCTCGCCTGCTTATATGATTTTTTACGTGATTTTTTCTGTGTATTTTTTCTGTATATAATCCTGTTTAGTGCTTCACAATTCACTTAGACTCTTACGCCTCGTAAAACATGCAATTTCTCATAATATAATCTTTTAAAGTATACTTGTGCTATTTCTTGCGTGTTTTTGTTTTTTATACTAATAGCATGCTTCACTTCTACCTCTTTCTTCCTTTATTTATTTATTTATTATTTATTTTTTTCATATTTATTTATTGATTTTTCTTCGTTAATTCTGTTTTCTTTCGCAGTTTTTTGTAATATTGATGACTTCCTATTATTGAAATTTCAGACCCTCAGGGCGAAGCATACTACCTAATACAAAGTAAGAGATGAAATCCTGAAGATAAGGATTAGAATGAACGATACGATACGTCAGAAATATTTTAGAGCATGATCAGATTTCAGATTGTCTGTGATTAGCTTGGTCTTTTGATATATAAAAAAATGAAAATTAATGTAAGAAGCTTTACAATTAGGATATAATATTGCTTAATGCTTAAACGACTTATATTATATTTAGTTGAATAAGCTGCATTGTGAGAAATTTTTTTATTGAAATTATATTATATACTGTACTACATAAAGTGGACAATTTTCAGTGGGTAATTCTTGAAGAGATGACAATTTTACTGTTGCGTTACCAAGCGCTTTTTCCATCAGTTTAATATACACAAAATGTTCTTTCGAATTTACGCAATAAATGCTGTATGAAAGTTTACTCGACATATTCAAAATTTTGTTTGATGGGTAGCTGGCTGTTTTTGGATGATGAAGTAATGGTTCGGAATTTGCAAAAACGGCGAAAAAACGTCAAATACTTCTAAAGTCAAGTTTTTAGCTAGGAATCGCGATGGGTAAAAATCGTTTGCCAGCTTCTGGAGTGGTTGGACGGCCAATTCGGTATAGGATCTTCATATAAGGTGCAAGTATAAGTGAGATATGTACATACGCATTTCAGTAGATGGGACCTATTTAAAATGAGTTTCTAGCATTGAAATTTTGAAAATACATTTAATACTGGAAGAATTCGCTTGAGCTTTCCTTTCCCCTGAAGTTTTCGCAAACATCAATCGTATTCGAAATACT
Source organism: Mermis nigrescens (assembly GCA_036768485.1). Lineage (NCBI taxonomy): Eukaryota > Metazoa > Nematoda > Enoplea > Mermithida > Mermithidae > Mermis > Mermis nigrescens. The sequence goes on along the minus strand of JAVLUZ010000150.1, from coordinate 1,299,832 downwards.
CGTACTCTACGGATTAAAATGTTCGATTTTCGCGAATTAAGGAATCTTTCCAAGGAGTTCGCGGAAGTGTCAACTGATTCTTTCGTTAAATGATCTTGTTTGATTCTCTCTTTTGATGCACTTCTACCAGTTAGAGTTCAACATACGCCAAAAATAAAAAATTTTATATGTATGACTTTGATTAAGATCTTCCATTGCATCAATGCAATATCAGAGCGCAGAGTATTCCGATTAAAGCTAATGTACTGAGTATGCATGTATGTATGTAAGGGAAATTTTTCGGCACACGGGAGATTTCCTGAACCGTTATTTATTAAAATTCCGTCAATCTTCCTACATATTTTTTGCTAATATTCAATCCGCTTCCGAAAATTCGCGTACGCGTAATGTGCCCGTGAGGATATTGAGACGCTTGGAATGACTCTGTAGCTGGAACAAAAAAGTTACCAAGAAAAAATTTAACGAAAATATACGATTATTTTGGCCGGATTGGCCACGCGAATCGGGCTAGGAGTGCCAAAAAAGCAATTAGCGGCGTACCTCTTATGCAAATGAAGCTATACGGATTTCCACTCGACTATTTTTGCTTTAGGCTAATTGTTTGTTGACTAAGATTGCGCTCGTACATAAACCCGTAACAACTGGGTTATAAAAACCCGAATATATTCATGTACGAACGTTCTTTGCGGTTAGATAGCGGTAAAATTACTTTAAAAGCATTCCTCCCCTCCTCACAATTAAAGTTGGCCCACAGAAGTGCCACACGGCTTCTTACGTCATAATTATTAATTCGAGGGATATTACGCGCGATTTTTTCGGCTTTTTGCGCCAAAATAATAGGCGAATTCACGCCGAATTGACCGCGGCGCGTTTTGTTGCTTCGAGCATAAATAAATCACGATATTTTACTTAAAATAAGACGAGGAGAGAAGCGTGATGAAGATTGAATAATTAAGCTTTGGACCCTCGTAGAGACGCTTCACTTGGCTAGCCTGATCTTCGTATTTTTCGTACCTTGAGTAGAAATATTTTTACCAATATCCAAACTTTTATTTAGTCAGTTTTAAATGCCGTTGGAAGATTGCTTAATCACAATTTTCCTGCTTCGCGTTCTGCCCTAAAATTGCGCCATATGTGACGTAACAAAAATGATTTGAAATTTTCGGTCTTTTAGAAATTTAGTAGCGATCTGAATCTTAACTACTTCATACGAAATAATATTTTTGAAATCGAATGCGAAAATAATAATTCTTCTCAAATTTCATGAGATGCAGTCAGTTCAATTTTCTCTGAAAAAATAAATGATAAAGGAAAAATTAAAAAAAGGCAAAGTAATATAAGACAACAATGGAGGATGAGGAAAAAGCGCAAAAAGCCCACAAAAATTCAAAAGTTTTCAGCTTATGAGAGTCTTTCTACCGTAACGAATGTATAAAATCGTTGTTGCCCAAAAATGCATTCTAGAACCCCATTTAAGTTCACATAGTTTATTTCCTTTCCTAAAGATTAAAATAGTGAACATATTGACTTTGATTAGTGGTCATTTTACTGTTAAAATTTTGTAAGAACTTGGCGAAAATATAATTCACCGGGATTAGTTAGCTTATGATAAAAAAGTGAGCTGATTTTTAATTTTTAAGCTTTCCCGAAGGCAAAATTATTGTCATCATTCAGTAAGCAGAGAAGTTTATAGATGAAGAACATTCTGAATCACCGCCTTTAAATTAAGGGAGTAAAGTCATAATGTCAGATCTTTGAAGTTTTTCTTGCGAAGTTTTATCATCCAATGTGATGGGTACTAAAATAAAAACGTTTGCGGCGGAACTTTCCAAGTTGACTTAATAAAATTCCGCATTTGTTTTAACCTCGTGGCTCCACCCCTTCACATTCTGTATTCTTGGATCCTGCAATTGAGGAATCAAGTTTATAAATTGCATTATTAGTTTCTAATAATAGAATTAAAGCGAGTTAAATTGCATGACGATATATCATTAAGTTGAATTAATAAAAGCGATGTTTTGAAGTTGAAGCGTTTTTTAAGGCTGAGCGCACTTACCTAATATATTTCATATACAAAAAGATTTTAAAGTCAAGCTGAGAGGATCGTATCGTTTGCAGACCTTAAAAGCCTTCAACTGAATAGCTGAGAAACCATTAAATCAACTAATAAGCTTTGGAAATGTGCTTTGGTTGAACGAGAGAGCTCATTTCTTCCTTCATATCTTGAGATTTGAATTATTTATGCCTCAAGAACACCCTTTTCTATCGACTCATCAATAATTGATGTGCGAACTGTTGTGTAAAACATTATTAATTAATTAAGCATGTGAGATTGGGGTAGACTGAACAAACATATTATTCGTTCATTTTCTTACTTTTTATCTTAGGCTTTTTTATTCACTTTTTATCTAACGAGCTTTTGTGAGAGTTGCTTACGTAATTTCTCGGATTAGGGCAAAAACGATCTTATCATAGTATGTAACATTTCCTGAAAGGTGGCAATTTCGCACTCATGCAAAATGATGCAATTTTGCAATCTGATCCGTGTCTAATAATTTAGCCCTCCTTTAAGGTGCTGAAAAACTAGGTCTTTATGATCACATAATTATTTATTTGCTGTGATCCGTAAATTATTATTTTTTCATACGAATTGTGTTCTTTGAGGCCAAACTTTAGATTCAAATTTGTGTGGTATATTTTAGAATCCAATGAGATTTGAATGCCACTATAACAATCTTGATTTTAAAAACTTAGCATTCTCCGGAAAAATTTTTCGTAAGATTTGCATTAAATTAGAAATTCGTTACAAAAGGTTGCGGAAAATCTTGGTTTAACGAATTCACTAAATTTGGATAGCACAGCAATCTTTATTGAACGTAATATAGGACAATTTTTGAATATTTAGCGACTTCATTTGTCAAATGGAAAAATTTTTTCATTTCTGAATTCTTTTGGACAATTTTGTGAAATAAAATAATTAAAGAATTTCCGAAAGCTAGTTTTATTTTCTTCACCAATTTAAATATTCACTGTTCTTTTCAAAGCGTAATCATCATATTTCATAGCTACTGTGCAATCTGCCTGATCACGAATTTATATTTGAATCTGGAAATAAAGACGGTTGGCATTTAGGACTTTTTGACGTGACAAATTTGGAATAAGTTTTGCTCGTTTAAGGTGTTAATTATAAAATTGTGTTTGTAAAAGGATGAAAAAATAGTCAGTGTTATCTTTAATCGGATTTACATTCTTGTTGTGGAACGATGAATGATGAGTACAAATTTTTGAAAGCACACTTTTCAAGGATTCCGGAATCTAGTTCCAAAAATTGTTTTGCACAACAATAGCTTTAGTTCTGATGTACATTAAGACCACGTCTGGTGAAAGATTCTTGATTTTTGAACTCTGACGAGAATATTACAAAGAGTGCAAAAATTCAGTCAGACGTCGTCCGGAAGAGTTCGTGCCAGAAAAATTCGGATATTTAGTCTAAAAGACGCTCTCTAAAACTACAACTGACTAGAACCAGTAATTTTCGGCCGATATGGCTGCCCTGTCTTTTCTATCGTCTTATCATGATATTAACATTTTTTATCGCTTATATTTAAGTTCGCCCCGTAAAATCGATAACCTAAATCTTGTCTTTCGACGTCGAATTTTCCTATCAGGCAATTTGATATGCTAATGCATTTTTTATCTTGACTAATCAACGAAATTGTCGGAATGTTGCAAGTATTCCTCGCTATTACTACGCAGAATTCACCCGAAAGAAGCGTCATCAGAAACTTGAACGGTAATCTTTGATATCATTATTTATTATTCCCGGAGCGTTCTTTTCCAATGAGTATTTCAGTATGTCCTTTTTAAGCATTGATGTTCTTTTTCAGAGCCGTATAACACTTAAGTTGAAAAACTGGCAACTCACAGACCTCAATTATGCATATAAATGAGGTCATTTCCTAAGCAACGGCACTTTTGTGTTGGAAAATGACGCGAACACCCGACCTTGAATAACAAAGTTTGCTTCATGCATTTTTGATCAGTTTTTCCTATGATTTATACGATGCATGTTTTTCTATGAATTAGTGACGTTTTCAGACAATTAAACACAAAATGTTAATCTATGTTTAATGAATGCATGCAAATTCATCTCAAGCATATACTTTCTCTCGTTTAACTATGCTAAACGTCCAAGCGAGTTCGTTCGGTCGCTATATTTATAGTTATACTGGGTCCCAAATGACCTTCGTCAATCCCCTCCCATAGCGCCTGTGCCAAAAGCAAACCACGTAAGTAAAATAGAGTGTTTTAATCAACACTCAAAACCTAACTAACCTATGATAATATAATGCTCAGCATGGCCACCATTTGACTAAAAAATAGCCTTGAAGTAATTTGGGCATGAAAACAACAAATGTTCAAATAAATCAGTGTCATTTCCCATGCTTCTCAATTTTTTCTTAATTTTTATGCAGTATCAGTCATGAATGCGCATATCCCGATTCTCGAAGAATCATGGCTTCCTTGTTATATCGAATAATCACTACAATGTTCTATGCAACCTTTAAATCTGGCGATTTCCCAACGCACCCCCAACTCAGACGCTCTTTTCCCAAAAATAAATTCCCCAGCAAAATAAAAATCGCATGGACATGCATGCAAGGTATCTTGGAGCATTATTAAAGATGAAGTCGACGCCTCGGTGCTTCAATAATCAGGATCTGAACATTCTCAACTGAGACTGCGTCAAAATTTAGCGAAATTTTTGAAAAGCTTGGAAAATGACACTGATTTATTTGAACGTTTGTTGTGTTCATGCCCTGCTCGCTTCAGGGCTATTTTTTGATTAAATGGTAGCCATACTAAGTATTGAATTCTTATAGATCAGTTCCGTTTTTAATGCTGATTAAAACAGTATATCACACTTATCTGGTTTGCTTTTGGTTCAAGCGCCAGATAGGGGGATTGGCATAGCAAAGGTCATTTGTGACCCGGTATAATTACAGTTATAATAAAGTTAGATAGTTTATTCTTTTATCATCAAGCCCTAGCATACTTAGTTGTCTTTGTACATTTTAATCCTCAAGGTTACTTTAGCCTGCTTTGAATGTGATCTTATAAATTTTGATAATCTGCCTTGGCCTCAGAGAATTTCTTTTTTAGAATCCTCATCTCGTACGTTTTTCTATACTACTGACAAACGATAAATTGTTTATTATTCGTTAATTTGGAAAGCAACGTTCATTTTAAATTGTTTATATTTCTAAATCTGAATTTTAAAGGTTGAAGCGTCGGAAATTAGTTGAAATATTATTTTTGACCTAATCCCAGCATATTCCATCCAGCCTGTAAACATAAATTACAGAAGCTTTTGTAATCTAATAATCTAACCTAAAATTTTTTCTTTGCGTCCTAGGTAGACAAAAATCTTCGCTGCAAATTACCAAGCACTCAAAATTAGGTCAAATTACTATATGATCAGTGTATGTATTTTGCCTTTGTAATTATAGTCTGAATGCACGATAGCTGCTTTAGAGGTCATGGCCAGTCTTAGGGGTCATCCGGTCTGATGTAAGTAGTCTGAGAGTTTTTTGAGCCATAATTACCTCAAAACTGGTATAAATGCTATGATAGCATAAAAACTTTGTAAATCTACACTTCCTGGTCAGTGTCGAGCACTTTTACAGGAAACGTTTAGGTCTATTGATTTTTATCCTTCGCTTTTGTGCAGTTTCCACGAGAAATTCTAAGTTTTATATTTTAGAGCGTCTAGGTCCCTTCGTGCCTGTCTTATCTAGACATTAGAAACGGAAACATGAAAATTTTTAACCGAAAGTAAGGCAAAATCAGATGGCTGAATGGATATAAATCAAAATTTACCATCTTTAAACCATGAATTCTTTTTATCTACAAGTAGTTTAGCACTTACATCGCTTTTTGAGATCACTGTAGTTCGATTAAGCTAAGAGATTCAGAGCCTATCATTCTCAGCTGACCGATTCCCAGACCAGCCGCCAAAAGGATGTTTCAGAACCTGTAAAACTTATTTAAAATCTATTGCTATCTGTAATGGGTTGCTGATGTCCTAACGATCCTCAATTTGAATGCTTTCTTCACGTATTCGTTCATTGATCACACTTTAAGGTTCATTGTATGAACAGTCCTGGAGACCATGAAGCCGTTTTAAGAAACACATGGAGCTTTTCCTATTTATATTAATTTATTTTAACATAATTTTAAGAGAAGCAGATTAGAGATTTTCGATAAATAATCATTTAGAAACAGTCCTAGTAGACAGAGCAAAATCGCCGAAAATAGCACCGAAACTTCAATTCTGGGAGTCTATAGATTTTTAGGGGCCTTTCAAATTCTTGGTGATTCAGACCATACGAGGATAGCATTGAAATTCTGGGGGAGGGAGAATAAAATCAGCAAAAATCCTAAAAAGCATGCCGAAATTTGATTCTGAGATTTATCGGTTTTTGGGGGACCGGATTCTGGGGGGTGTAAGCCCCTACGTCCATGTGTTATCTAGACCCCAACGTCCATGTGTGTTTGACAACTTAGTTTCCATAAATTTGTTAAACCGTTGTCTTACGCTTATGGATAGAATTTGACGCGAAACGTCCGGAAATACGGTTGTCGCCAGTCCACCGATTTTTCTGATTTCAGAGGAAATCTAACCTTTAAAACCGTTCGAAAAACTCTTTTAATTCGAGGAGGCTTTCTCGCGGATGCATTTTGCAGAAATGAGCGTTTTTCAAACAAATCGCACCTGTCCATCGAGATAGAAGTCTTCGGTAAATTTTTTTACTCGATTTTACCAAGCTTCTCTTCACTCAGATTTTATTTTTTATTGTAAAACATTAGACAAGAACGAATTGCGCTTTTCTATGGTTTCTGACAAATACTCGTGTATCTGTTTGATGAATGTGTTTGTACGATTTCGACGAATTAATTAAGTTAATCAAAGTGAACAAACAAATAAGGCTGCAAGTGAAGGATGCTCTTAATTCAAAAAATTATCGTAAAAGCTCGAATATAGATAAAAAAGTAATTAAGCTTCATTTGGAAAAATACGGCTGCCACGTTCATCTTGCACTATGCGCGAATAAATTAGTGGAAGCAATCATCGTTGATTGCTTATTGCCTCGAAGAGTAATCGTAGCTTCACATGCAACGATTGTCTTTGTCATATTCGTGTAATTTGCTCGAACAACGAGGGCATTTATATCCCTTCCTTCAAGCCTAAATTTTTCAACAGTTCGATGTTCTCCTCCGAATTCTATTTTATTTTTCTGTGCTAAATGGGCATGGTGAGCGTACTTTTAGCTTCGGCGTTGCCGACTTTCCGGGATATTCTCAGCGCAACTTGCTCGAGTAAGCGGCTATTATTATTTTTTGATTTAATTTTCTTCTAATTTCATTGATTGGGAAATTAGAATGATTGGATTAGTTTGATTTAAGAGCTAATGAACCGTCGATTAAGCACGTATGTATGCACTTACATATATTCCCATTGAACGATCGAGGTTGGTTAGGAAATTCCAGTTTCGAAGCGATGTAAAATCACCGTTAGTGCAGTTCCTGGTCAAACTTATTGTTTCTATTCCAACTTTTTTCGATTTACTCGTTTTTACTAAGCTTCGATCTGGGGAGCTGTCTTGGTACTATACTTTTTTGATATCATTTCTGATACTTTGTTTATGCGCCTTTTTGATACTACTCTGCATATTATTGGTACGACGCTTCTGCGGTTTTCCGTGAGTTCAGCCAGTTCTGTATAACCGAAAGTGATCGCAACAGGACAAATGCCCTTGCTGATTCAAGCAGAATTTTTAGTAATCCAACAAAGAAAAGTTAGGAAATGCCCAAATTCCAATGCATTTGACGATATACTTATTTTTTGGTCACGCTGTTTTTCAAAACTTTGGGCCTAGAGGGAATATTTCATATTTTTACCGCTCAATTCCGATAAATTTAAAATTTATGTCCCTTAATTATAAAAAGGAATGAATTTTCGTTGAAATAAATTCTTGGCAACTATCCAATGTCTTTGACCGTCCAAAACTCATTTTCGATTCCCAAAAATCACGAATTGCCTAATCTGTGAATGGAATTACTTCTGTATTATCCGATATTAATGTAGCATGTCATCCTATTCTGAAAATGATCGATCGTTTATCTGAATAATGTTTTTCGTATGGAGCATGTCTCCCTCCAACATCATAAGGTCGAAAGGGAAGAAAACCATTTGCGATTTCTAGAAGAGTGTTTGATGAAACCGTGAGGTCGAGATCAAAAAACAAGAACGAGTAATTACTTTCAGATCTTAGCACTGTTATTACAAGCCAGGCCCGTATCCAGGATCCGGCCAAGGGAAAGGGGCGGACCCAACATAAATTGGTCTATATCTCGGAAAATTCGTCGGGGTAGCTCGCACAAACCGCATTTTTCGACGTTTTTCGACATGCGCTATCCATTAAGATAAAAAAATTAGAAGTTTTTCGAAAAATTTTCTTTCCAAGTCAAAAAGCTATAATAGGTGTCATTTTCCGGTCGCGAATAGGCCAAAATTAAAGAAAATATTACACGTCCGGCGCGAAACGCTGGAAATTTGAAGATTTTGCGACAAAGATACGTAATTTTTTCCGGCCAAGGGCGGGGGGGGCGGCTGCCCTTGCCTACCCCTAGAATGCGGCCCTTTTAACACACAAATTCTTACTGTAAGCGAAACTTCAGCAAACTTCCCGGACATTTAGCAGAAAACTTGTGTAAATTGGAGCGCCATGACACGCTATTTTACGACATACTCATTTAAATTGCTCATGATTTTCTTTTATTACCTACGTTTTTTGTGACTTTACTTGATTTTTATTTTAGTGACTGTGTTGTTGTCTCATTTTGCATTTTTGTTTCAATTTACCGAACAAACGCGTTATTTTTAAGGATTTCTCAGAAATTGAGACCATACATGATACACAGCATGGGGATTCTGGGGGAGGGGGATGGTGAAATTATAAAGTACCTTTTTGGGTCCAAAAATGGTAGGTACGCTTCAAAAACATCGATTTTTAGCCTTTCTGACGATGCTCTAACTTTCTAGCACATAAAAACATGAAAAATTTCAAAAAAATATAAAAAAATTGGAACAAATTGAGAAAAGTATAGTTGAAACATGAGTATAATGGCGCGAAATGCCGAAAATTTGGCTTTCTTGAGCAAATAGATAGCTAGAAACGCTTAAAAAAGCATCTTTTCTACAAATTTTTATAAAACTTTTGGGAACTTTCAAGAATTTCCAATTCTTGAGGATGGTGAAAAAATTTTTGCGGGAGTGAAAATTTTCTCGGGGTTTAAACCCCTACCTAAGACCATGTATGATTGATGAGAACAAATTTTTTGAAAAATCTAGAAGTACATGCAGTCATGCGGAAACATTCATGCTTTGAATAAGATGACATGGTGCACTTGTACGCAACCACTTTATAAATAGGGTGACATGCTACACTAATACCGTATTATCCTTGAACAATGATAGCTTGTACGAGTATTCATATTTGGCTTATGCTTATTTTTTCGTGCTTGCTGCTTGTCATAATTGATCAGATAGAATGATCAGATAGAACGGCTTGTGTAAACGACAACTTATTTATCCACTACTGTTATCTAAAGGCAGTCATGCTACAGGAGGGATAGGATACGGGATCCTCCACCCAAGGTTGACTGTCCATCCATTCCCACCCAAAGTCAGAAAATTTTTGGCTCCCCCAATTTATAGAGAAAAATTGAAAATTTTTAGCCGTTTCGTGTTTTTTGCCATTTCGGCCAAAAATTGGCGGTCATTTACTCCCCCGCCCCTGAAAATAGCTGGGGACCCCCTCCTGAAATTTTAAACTGTTACATGTATGATCATAGGTCAGCCACTAGCAGTAAAAAAATTTTAATATTGAATTGAATTCGCGTTCATCATAATCAATCTTTTTGATTTTTTAAAATTTTTTTTGTCAAATTTCAAGTCAGACCGTCTCTATTCCTAAAGGGTTTGCTGTCGTTTTGTCTTATTGAGCCAATATACTCCAACGACTATCAACACTCTAATTAGCGTTTCATCTTTTATTTGTGTTCGAGTGCCTAAGAGCGGAAAAAAACCATCCCGAACTTTTTGACCCGAATTCCTAAATCAGGAAGTGAGAATGATGATTTAATGTTCGCTTTCGTAAAAAAATAAACAAAAAGGATGTAAAACTCAAAGTGTAGGGAACTGAATGTTTTATTTTTGAATGCTTTATTAGACATAAATTGAAGTGAATTCTTTGTACGATCTGATTTTCGTTTAAGAGAATCTAAAGATCACGAATTATTTCTAAAAAACGTTGATTCGTATAGGATTCAAATTTTTGGATGCTAATAAGATGGTTTACGGTAGTGAATGAAAGCTAGGCAACGGATATTGCGTCCCAGATTTAAGGACATCAATTTTGCGGCCGTTTACTTCCTCAGTCAATATCGCTTCCTTCAGTTCATCTTTTTCAATATAACAAATTAGTTCAACAGGCATGGGAACCATACATGTAACTATATAACTATAACTGTATAACTATAGTAACTATAGAACCATACCCACCCAATGTCGGACGTCCCCCCTCATCCCCCAAAGCCAGAAAATTTTTGACCCCTTGCCCCTGATTTTTGAAGAAAATTGAATTGAATTTTAGCCGTTTTCAGGCGTTTTTTGGCCGTTTTTGGCCAAAAATTGGAGGTCATTCACCCCAACCCCCTTAAAATGGCCGGAACCCCCCCCCCAATTTCGGGCCGTTACATATAATGATGGAAACTGATAGAAATCCTCAGATTGAGAATCATATGAGCGAAATCGAGGACTGAAAATATGCAGAATTTTCGAAAATCGAAAAGGCACAGATCGATGGTATTGACAAAAACCTTATTTTTGACGCTTATAATCAAGCTCTATTCACTATCCGTTGAGGTGAAAATCGCAGCAGGAGAAAGAATTTCAAAATGGAATTTGCGCTTAAACTGATTCTAGCGGAAAATTTGTTGGTTCTGTCGAACTTTCCTTTGCTATATTGCGATGATTTTCAAGAATGCTATTGCTTTAAATGATCGACTGTAGCGTCAGCTTTATTGTACTGTCTACGAGTCATTAACGATAAGCTTAGTGCTTCTTAATCAATCAGTAGTAGTTAAGTGCTATGCTTGAAAGAGCAACACAAAATATATTATTTGTGCGCAATTTAGTTCACTGCTGATTTTCTAGCTCTAAATAAGAGTACTTACTGTTCGTTCAACTCATGTACTTTTTACATATGAAACAAAATTTATTTGACGAATTATAATTTATATCAAATTAAAGCAGTTTTGACGATGAAATGAAAATACGTTATAAGTGAGGCGCAGGCATGCAAGTGGGAGAGCTCCAGGGTGAACTCAAGAGACCCGACCCGAAGGAAAGAATGAAAACTTGCTGGGAAATATATGACGAAATTTATGCGAAAAATGGATATGACACTGGAATTTTTTTGCGAAAGTGCTGGGAGACCAAAAATCTGAAACAGTTTTATCTGCGTCAATTGCTTTTCGTAGTGTTTTGCATTTGAACAAATTTTCCTGAGTGCTGACAATGCTTGAAGAAAGTGAATGAAATTTGCCGTTGAAATGTTTATTTTTAATAGCAAACGCTCTGATTCAATTCAAAAAATAAAGAAAAACATGCTCGAGACAGTAACTTATTGTGCAATTTTTAGATCGAATTTTGTACTCGGCAAATAATTTTTCCCGATGTATAAAGACCTTTCGGGACCGTCTTTGAACATGTACAAAGATTTTTGGGAAGACAAAAATTGCAAAAAAGGTCTAAAATTCGCAAAATATTCGGCGCTTCGCGCCGAAATGAGTAATTGTGTGTTCAATATATCTTTATAATGGCAGAAATTGCATTTCAAAAGGGAAAATGTCAAATTTTTCGGCGCCTAGCGCCGTTTTAAGACGTTTCTTATTAACTTGTGCCCTTAGAGACCCAGAAATTAGCCTTTGCACCATTTATTAGACTATATCTCTACTTACTTCTTTGCGGTTCTATTCAACAAACGAGTGTTCTCATTGAACTGCAAAATCATTTTAAGAACACTGTTATTGATACGTAACCCATATTTGATTCGAATCGTTAATACGGATCAGGCAAACAATTTCTTATAATGTTTTTTTCAATAATTAGAATCGAATGTCAATATTTCAGGCGACATTTCGCTTAACTTATTATGAATATGTATTTTTTAACGTTTCGTCACGCCTTTCTAACTAATTGGCAGAAAACAAAATTGGATACTAACATGTGCTTATTATTACGCTCTGTCATTTGGTTTTGATCTTAGGGTCAATTTTATTTTTTATCGCGTCATCCGATATTGATTATACTACGCAAAATCGCTAAACGTGTCATTAATTAGAAAAACGGGGTTTCATTTGCAAAAATGCTGAACTTCAATGAATAAGTTGCATTTTGCGCACTACAGACGAATTCATCCACATATTATGAATTTTATGAGGTCCTAAGGCGTTTAAATCAGGCGATCTATTTTAGTTTCAGTATTTTTATTGTATTCCTTCTAGTTTCAGTATTTTTATCACTGTTTTGACTAATAAATATTTGAATTCAATTATTAATAATACTAATAAATATAAATGTATATGCATGAAAGTTGGGATGATGGCTGTGACTTAGCATTACCTCTTTGAATGAAATAGCGTCCAAAATTAGCTTTTAAATAACTTTGCGCGACGTTTTAATGTCAAAAGTTAGAGATTAATGAAGAATATCACGGTTCTTTCCATAACTCTGAAATGTTTTCTAAAAAGAATGTGGAAAAAACAAGAAGGTAATTTATCATAAATATAGTAACTGTGGTTGTTCAAATCTCCTATCATCAAACATACATTTTGTGGTTGATTCGGGATTAATTAAAAAACGCGCTCCTATTTTTAGTCAGAATTTGCTAAATACATGGCACGTATTCATCAAAATTCCTCGGCTTGATTAATAATGTTTCGCATCATCGTTTTTCAAAACCATCAATCTTAGGTCACAATGATTAAATTTTTTTGATTCTGAGCCTGCACTGCACTCACAGGGTATACTGTGGATCCCAATACAGAAGGGATCTTCGTGCAAAGGTTGATTTCGAAATATTAAATCATTCGTTATTAACATAATGAAGCCTCCTAATGCACAAATGCCGTTTAATTTCTTAATATATTTTAATTACGGACAGTTTTCGCATAGAGCTTGTAAGGTTTATACGCAATTGTCTTCTTTCAATAAGTCTTCTCAGTTTTAATTTTGATTTGTGTTATGGTTCTCAATTTCTATAGCGAGAATTCAAGATTATTCAGTCAGATGTTATGCCGCTCTTGAAAAAAGAATAATGGAATGGATAAGAAATTCGGTATGAATAGGCACAGGAGCTTATAATGCGTCTTATTTACGTCAACTATGTGCGCTAGAAATGACCCTTCGGCATTCGATAGCTCAATATATTAATATACACTTCTTACTTTTACTTTCTTTTTATTTTTGTCTGAATAACGTGTTCAACAAATATAAAACAGTACATGATTTTCATTTCAGATCGGAATATGAACGTTTCTCTAGCTGGCCGTGATCATGGTCATTCTTGGTGGTGGATCCGATCTGGGGGTCAGTAAGAGTGATTTTTGAGCCAAACTGGCACTAAAAGCTGGTAATGCTATAACAGCTTAAACATTTTGTTAAACATTATTTATGGTCAATTTCGAAAACTATGGCAGAAGTTTTTATATTTTCATCTATTTTTGGTCTTCTGACTGCCATTTTTCCAGAAAATTTCATTTTTCATTCTTGAGGTCTTGACTTTCCCATTCCTCACATGCATGTCTGGTCGAATTATAAGCTAATGTAAATCCTTTGAATCGTCTTATGTCGCATAATCGGTATAAATAATTGATATCTTTCTTTATCCTTATCCTAATAAACAAAATGTAATCAAATTGAAAATAGGTACAATATTTTATTCAGTAAACTCCTGTCATGCGTAATAACTTTAGTCACTCATGCTAAATCCTCACATTTTTTGTTTTTTGTGTCACTTTCATCAGATAGAAAGCTAAAAAAGGTTAGCTTTTGGGATGGGGCGATCGAATTTACGTGGGAGAATTTCTCTTTAACACATATGTAATTTATGCTACCGAAGTCGATAGATACTTTTCAGTTATACCCTATTCAGATCTCTGAAATTTTTCTGCTGAACTATCGCGATTTTTCGCGTAAGCCTTTTCCAGTCACTGTGATTCGACCCTTGGATCTTTGCTTGTTAATTCGCTGAGCTAGCGGGCTGATAATTCAAATAATTTGAAGAATTTGTTTTGCTGCCAAGTGGGCGTTTTTCAATGTTTAATTCTCTCTTACGTCATCAGTTCAGGCTTCTGATGCCGGACTGCTTAAGGATTCATATGGGTGCCACACATAACCTAAACCTTAGCAATGGGGCGCAAATCGCTACGCTCGCTCTGCTCTTGCAGCCCATTACTCACCGCTCGCACCATAATGAATGCCCTAGTTATTAGTTATTAGCGCTAAAGCCTAAACAGCTAAACTTAGTTCAGAATATAACTGCTGAAATCAGAGTTAGGCACCTAGAAAAATATAGCTCAATTGCCAGCTGGTCAGCTGGTAGAGCGCTTGATTATCAACCGGAAGGTTAGAGGGTCACATTTTAGTGGGTACGCAAAAAATAGCGGTATTTGAGCAGAAAATACTAATAAAAAACTAAAAATACTAAAATAATTAAACGAATCTTTTTTACTTTGTGTGTCCTACCTGGCCTGTAGTTGAGGTTGCCAGTGTCACCTCTAATATGCTAATGACATCGTATTAATGCGAGTTTTATGTCTTGCATTTTTTGTTTGCTCCTCTCACTATTTTTAGCATTGTCTTCACATGAAATCGTTTATTTTCCTTCTGACGATACTATGATTCCTAATGTACAATTTTGATTCTAGAAACAATAAAACTAAACATGCACGTGACGGCAATGTTTTTGTGAGAAGAATAAAAATTAAGACGGGTAAAAATCCAATTATTTACAGAAAAGTTTTAAATTGACCAGAAACACACAACTTTGGTAGTTTCAAGCTATTTTAAGGTTTGTACCGAGTTTAAGATCATATTAGCTCAAAAACGATCTCTAATCGACCTCTCAGACCGGATTGATCAGACGGACTATGCTGCGCACCTATGAAAGCCAGTGAGGATCATAGCTTTACTGTTGATGTTTCATGAATAGCTATAAATATTATGAAGAGACAGTACTTTTATAATTTTCAAACGAGTTTTAGAATTCAAAAATCTATCACCCCGTGGAAAAGTTGAGTTTAAGGCTTTCGAACATTTAAAGTAGTCCCATGTTTTGCTCTTTGTGTCAATTTAAAAGTGATGTAAGATCTTGAAGGAACTGGAGGTGATTTTTCGTTAAGTAGCTATTATTCTACTAGAAGTTAATTCATGATTATTTTATGTTAAGGTATTTCCGGTTGGTTTTATATATTAATTCAAGCACAACTTTTTTTGGCGAACCCGGCAGTGTTCAGAAAAACTACAATAAATACTTTCTGGTAGTATTTTTCTTTTATTGCATGCAGACTGCATGATTGTTTATTTCATTATTCATTCATTTTTTAAATTAATTTTGCTGATTATTTCATGCCCACTCACAACATAATTTCATGACCTGGCATAATGTTACTCCTTATGTGATCAACTTCGATTTACACTTAGTACGAAAATAACTACCATCTTAGTCGCATCTTCACACACATACGAATTATCGAATCTTTCACGCAACAGATGCACAAGTAATTTGAATATTTTGTTGATAACGTTTCCTCCGATCCTCTTCCGTCACCTGATCATACATACCTCCCGAATTCGTTCATTCACGCTTTATTTTTCGAGCTCAACGTACTATATCTATTGATTTCTGCCACTTTTACGTAAAAGAATATTTTTAAGCTGCGATGAAAGTTTTTACACGGAAATGGTCGGCCCGATCACTAAATTTGAGTCATTGTGCCAAGATTTCCTCCTTTTTCTGTAGAACATACTAGAAAAATTCACGGTCTATGAGCTAGAATGCTCTTCCGCTATTTCCTTTTCTCTGGATCTCGCCCGACGCTATATTTGGCGTTATAACTTCTTGTTTTATGCATATTGATCCAAATATTTTCATACGAATTCATTTCGAATGTTTATAGAACACAATGGACGTATGGAACCAATTTACTATCACTTTTTTTAAATTGTGGATTACAAACTTATCTTTGAGAAAAACGAAGTTATCTACGAACTTATCTTTGGGAAAAAATGGTTTCGCCTATTTATTACAATAAAATCTGCTTAAACGAGGTCCGACCATACCTGGGCGTGGGGGGTTTGGGGGTATGCATCCCCCAAAAATCAAAATAACCCCTCCAGAAACTAAATTACCCCCCAGAATTCAATTTTTGGATTTTATTCTGTTTTTTTCACAATTTTTTGATGACAATGGATAGTGCTCGATGAGAAACGTTGAAAAATGGTGCTTTTTCGCCATACCACCATTTTTAAGGCCGTTTTTTGACCTTTGAAAAAATTTTGCACTTCTCAGAACTTTGGTGCCGCCCACCTATGGGTCCGACTAAATTTCCCATATCGTTTATTTACTTTCTTTAATTATTAAATCTCTTTAACTAGTTATTCAAGTTCTTCAAAAACCTGAATCAATGTATTATCGCTTAGTCGAGTAAATTTCATATTATATATTTCCATTAGTTATTTTGACTAAAGCTGAAAAGGCTGCGCAACTGTCAAATCCGTATATATTCAGCTGCTTTTTCAAAATAAGTTATCTGGCCAAGTAGATTATTTTCGTTCTAAGTAAATTAGTGATTGAATACTTCTACTTCATTTAAAGTTTGCGCGGATAAAAATTGCTGGTCCACCTTCTACTCATAAAAATAAACTCAAAACATAACCGTTTTACTTGTCTACAACTTATTGTCAGTAAGACGTGCGCAAAATTTCAGGCGTAAAAATCCTAAGAAAAACGTTTTAATGAATGAATACTTTGCTGCTTTTTCGATAAGAATGAGTGCCAAGCAAAAGCGGTAATCAAATAGCTCTTATGAGACGCATAGGCAAGTTCTTTACATCCTTGCTTCGGTTCATTTCTTCGACCATTAAAATGTGGATTATTCGAAAAACTCGAGCTAAATCTCCATTAATGTTCATTGTCATCTGTAAGAAGCTAGTTTTTGCCTTTTTAATTAACTGCTATTATCAATCGCGCAATATATTTCGGGAGGATTATTTATTTACTACTTATTAGTATGTCAGCGAGCTTGTAAGGTAAGTCATACATCCATCTTAAAGACGAGGTCGAATCCATAGAAACATGCTCTCATTATGCCATACGCTTTGAGAAATAATACCATCAATTGAATAATTTTTCTCAAAAACTCAAACAGTGTTCATTTTACAAAACAGTGCAAGTTACACGTGTATTATATTATTGTTTATAACAATTTTATTAATAATATATTGATTAAAATGCTGATAAAATATTAGTAATACATATTATTAAATTGATATCGTTACATAAATAAATAATTACAATCTAATAGTAATAATAATATTTATGCGAGTAATGATCATCTTAATAATAGTAGTAATACCACTGTTTTTTATTTTTGTACGGGACAAAGATTTTGAGAGTCGTACAAAGATTTTGGAGCGATCTTTGTACATCTTTGTACACAAAGTATAGGCAGTTTTCGGCCGATTTTTAGATTGTACAAATAAAAATCTAAGTTTTCTGTAGGAAAAAAGAAAATAGTGTAGTAATACTAATTCTGATATTGATAACAATATTGATAATAATATTATTAATCATATTAATAATAAAAATAATAACAATAATAATAATAAGAATAATATTACTGATAATAATCCTAATAATAACAATAATAATAATATAATAATGATAATATTGATAATAATAATAATAATAATAATAATAATAATAATAATAATAATAATAATAATAATAATAATAATAATATTAATAATAATGATAAATAATAATGATGATGATGATGATGATGATGATAATAACAATAGTGATAATAATGATGATGATAATAATAATAATCATAATAATAATATATAATCATATTAATAATAATAATAATTATTATTATGATGAATAATCATGGGTAGCAAGTTAGCACGTACCTATAATATACTTGACTTTGTTTTTTCTTATACGTTTTTCACAGCGAGGTGTGAATTTTATGTTCACCTCCCTACAGCAACACTGGGACACTTCCGTATTGTGCGGTCTTTTCCGATAGATAATAAAAAAAGATCATGCGCTTTTTTCTTTTTTACACTCGATACCAAGTGTGTAATGAGCATGTGAAGTTTTGGCGTAACGTTATAACATATCAAAACTTTTGACGCTTGTTGAGAACATTTTTTTATACAATTTAGCGTAAACGCCTCCTACAATTATGTAATATAAAATTGTAGAAAATAAAATTCTCTAGAAACTTTATCTTTTGTTTTTTTAATTTTGCATCAGTCCTCGAGTGGGAGTGTAAATACTGTGAAAATCTGGGGTAAAAAAACATATTTTGGTCGGCCTTTCTACTTGCTTATGTCTGCCAACAACTCCGGTAATGAGTCCTGGAAAATTTTTTCCTGATCGAAATGTACTACGGTTTATGGGCTACTTCCTGCTTACCAACAGATTTTTGAACGCTCAATACGGAATTAGATCTAGGGGTTTAAATTTAACGCTCTAGTGGATGTTTAAAAGACAGATTTTGTCTAAGATCTCTCTGCCAACTTTTCCTCTTATAAGTCAGGATAGATTGAATAAAATATGAATAAAGCACCTTTACACATCGCAGCAAATCGCCTTTAAAAAACGCAATATCTAATTATTTATGGGATTGTAAAGTTCGAAATCAGGGGTTTAAATATAGCGAAAAAAACGTTTTTTCCCTATTTTGATTTGTAAATATCTCAAATATTTTGCGCAACAGAAGTTTTCCACATACAAACGCACTACGATTTAAAGGTTACAAACTGGCCTAAACCGAATTTCTTTACACTCAATGGGGAGTTGGGTTTAGATTTTTTAAAGTTCACAATGTGTTGTACAGTGGAAAAATTCGTGTTTGTCTCTGTTTTTGTTCGCCACTTTCTCCGTTTAGAAGTCGAAATAGTCAAATAGAATAAAAATGAAGTACTTTTTTAGGGATACATGTCACAGAAAATAGCATTTATTTACATAAATAATTAACTTTTTCTGGAAATGTCAGTCAAAAATTGGGCGTGTTAAACGCGTTTCTGTCTTGTTTTTTTTTCTGCCAATTGCTCCGGTTATGAGTCTGGACACGATCTCAAGTCTAAAAATGTACTCGGAATCTGGCGTGATATACAAGTTAAGTGCGTTTGTTTACACTCAACAGTGGTGTAAAGTGCTTTACATCTAATATCTATTTGTCTTCAGGCCATTGTGAGCCTTAATTTTTTCATAAATATTGATCGTAATATCAGAGCATTATCAGAATTCCAAATCCGACTAAACTCTTCATCTTCGCTTTGCTGTTGTTTTAAGTTTACACTGCTAATTAAATATAGTTCTAGAGCCTTGCTTAAGCTAAATTTTCTTCAATATGTTCTAATATGCAGAATGTAGCCCTTGATCCGCTCTACATTTCTGTCAGAAAACATTTTAAAAAACTCATAACCGGAGTTAGTATCGGACATAGGCAGGTTGAAAACTCGACCAAAAGTGCTTTTTCACCCCGATTTTCGCACTCTTTACACTGCCGTTCGATAAATAATGCGAATTTCAAAAAACAAAAAAAGTGTCAATTGTAGAATTCATCCCTCTATTATCCTATTCTATTCAATCCTTCGAGTCATCAATACTCAGTTGTCCACATGCCGCAGTAAAAAGGTCCCAAAATTTGTCCTATGTTATAACGTTACACAAAAACTTTACACCTTCTTTACACAGTCAATTTTGAGTTTCAAGAGAAACAAAAAAACACGGGCAGCGAATTTTTTTATTATCTTTCTTTTTAAAAAAAACCGCACCTTCCAGAAGTGTCCCGTTATAGCTGTAGGGGGGGGGTGCCCAGGTGTTGGGGGTACCCAAGTATATTATAGGTACGCGCTAACGCGCTGCCTATGATGTAGTCCGTTTCAAGTAAGCTTACTCACCAACAATTTCTTTGATTGTCTTGAATGCATTGATGTTTGTTATTTCATTCAATTGGCCTACAAAGCCTCTCCTATAGCCTATTCCATTTCAAACGGCCTATTCTCGCTAACGGCTTATTACTGTAGCAGAATATTCTACGGGTTAGGTTGTTGCGGCATTCCTTTATATGTGCCACATGTTAAGCAAAGCACATTTAAACATCAATAAGAAGAGTTTAAAGCAACCAGTTGTTACGAGAGCATAATTAAAGACGCTATTTGTGCATTGAAAGTCTATTAAAGTAATAAGACTTCAGCAAAAAATGGGCTGTTTGGAATTGATCAATTGACTATAATTTACTCGATCTAATTTCCCATAGCTACTGCATAGCTAACTTGCTGCTTTTTCAATCGTTTTTGGTTCAACAGTTTATTTCGATCTGCAGGCCGCAGAATATACTTTGATTTTTTGCGTTGCTTAGAGAAAGTCTGATTTCTAGCAAATTTTGCGACTCTAGGCACTTTTTCCTAGTCTTCTCATTATACATCTTCAAAAATCTACAATCCCAACTATATTCGTCTTTTTTTATTCCATCGGAGCGTTTTTCTTTGCTAGTAATAATAATAATAATAATATTATTATTATTATTCATATAATAATAATAATAATAATATCAATAATAATAATAATAATAATAATAATAATAATAATAATAATAATAATAATAATAATAATAATAATAATGATAATAATAATAATATTATTATTATTAATAATAATATTAATAATAATAAATAATAATAAATAGTAATAATGATAATAATAATCATACATGTATTAGGAGGTTCGGGGTTCCCATTTCTCGAAATAATAGTAATAATGAAAATAATAATAATAATAATAATAATAATAATAATAATAATAATAATAATAATAATAATAATAATAATAATAATAATAATAATAATAATAATAATAATAATAATAATAATAATAATAATAATAATAATAATAATAATAATAATAATAATAATAATAATAATAATAATAATAATAATTAATAATTAATAATCCAATAAAGTAATAATGCTTGAATAAAGACGATACTCTCAGTCGGATTAAAATTTTTACTCAACTTGACATGCGTTACATCCGTTCTATATAGAAGGCTAGACTTAGCATCTTTAACTTACATTGTTGCCTTCAGAATCGTTGAATCCGCGTTTATCAATAAAATAGCGTAACGTTATTCCCGTTTCTGTCCGAATAGGTAATTTTTCACTTAAATGACTTTGCTTGAATTATACATTAATTTCCATCGATTCATTCCTGATCATCCATCTACTAATAAATCCATCTCACGACTGTATATTTCCCTCCAGGCCATTTTGTAAACGCGAAATACGCCGCCGTCCAGCAGAAACCGTATTTCGGATGTTTCTACGAACGCGCGAAACGTTCATAATTGTACAAGTACAGTAACAGTCGTTCTATTCCTTTACTCGAAGACGTATATTTATGGGTTTTTGGGTCCCTTGATTGCCAAATGTCTTTACGCGCCGTTATGTATATTTTGTGCACGCGCGAGAAATCAAGAAAAAAGATATTTTAAGCTAACGCTCGATTTTTGAAAGTGGCATGATAATTATTAGTCCCGCAAGCCCCTCGGAAACCCCGTGAGCGTATTTATTCGTATTACTCTCAAACGCTAGCTAGTATATATTGATGTCGGAGCCGTGTTTATTAGTTATCCGCTTATGTACGCGAAATGCAAATTTTTCGCACGCTATGTGATGTCTTGCGAACGACGACGCATGTGTTTAATTAAGTGGCAAGCGTAGTCAATTATTTCGAAATTAGTTTAATTGTTTTTTGTCGTGCTTTACAAAAACTTTACCTAAAAAGAGAAATCAATGACGAATAGTCCGCCGCCTCGTTATGAAAACAATGGTTGAGGAATTAAACCGAAGAAAATTGAGATTAAGCTGAGTCCGTTCTAACGTCATTCCGCGGCATTCGAGCCCATAAATCGCACGCCATCTGATTAGCTCAACTAAAGTTTGCTGAGAAAGTTTCGGAGTCGATTCTATCATTATTTCGGTCAGACTTGACTTGGCACTCTGACAAATTTGCATAAATTAACATCATTGGCAGCTATTAGTTGGGCCAATCAAAACCTGCGTTTTTTAAGAATTCGGATGAAGAAAAGACAATAAAGAAGAGCGCGTTATATTGCCATTATTTATACCGTTTTTATAACACGAAGTCCGTGGGTCGCGGACGAATCCTTTATTCGACCGAATAATTTCACTTTTGCGGTCAGAAACGTAAATTTCGCGTTAGCTAAAAAACGTATCATAGACTGGCATTTCACGAGGCTCTGCGTGCAATATCCAGTCGTCAACATTTTCCTTTGGTCCAATTGATACATTCGTTACACCGGTGCTTGTTGCGGAAAATTTGATTTTTGCTAATATTAGCCACAAAAAAAAACGGTCGTCTTGCGCATCTACAAAGCTGTAACGAACCGGAAGTAGACGACGCTTTCCTTTCCGACCCGGGCTATTGGTCCGGTCTTTTGGTCGTTTTTTTCGTGTGATGTAGGTGACGTGAATTTTTGAATATTCTTCCGGTTGCCCCTAAACATTCCTCGTGTTTTTTGTACGAATCTGCTCCTACAATAAACCTGCGTGCTCGAAACTGCCCCTACTTCGTCGATTTGACACGCGCCCCACTGAATTATAATAATTACTTCGTTAAGTAATCAGAGGCCATGAGTCTATTACTATGACCTTCACGCGCTCAACGATGCTTCAAATAGCCCATTCTCGTGTTACAATTTTTTTCTGGCGAAAATAAACTGGGCGAATAAGGTAAAAACGGGCTCAGCGATTCTTTTAATTAGAATTTCTAGTTCATTACGTTGCGTTGCGATTCGTCGTGCCTCATTAGCATTATAAAGAAATCGCTGGGCGCTCGATATATCGTGACACTGCATTAGATATATTAGCCGGGTGAAGATTTGGTTCCAAAAGATATCTTATTCATCAGTGGATTCCACCTCTAATCATCTCGTTCAATAAGTATATATCGGATCTTATACAAGATTCCTACAGCGATTTTTAGCTGGTACATGTGAAGTGCAGTAACCAAACTCTACCGATCCATGACTCATGTCATGTCTGCTTCTCAAGCAAAAATTATGACTCTGTAGTGAAATAGAAATTATTCGTTCAATTTACACTATGTAAGAGCGCTTAGTTAACACTCTGTGATTCGAGCAAAAACGCACCAATTTAGCATCTGATTAGCTCGACGTTGTTTCTCAACGATTAAGTACATAGGTTTTGAAAAACAATCTTTTGAGCAGTATCACTTAGTATGAAGTGAATGAATCTCAGCTACTTTACATCGCCGAATTGTAGGAGTCGTGGAATACACCAAGTACACTATGAGTAATGTGCGTATATGTAAAGTTTGGTTACCTCCTGAATTCCGACTTCATCAGCTGCAAATCGCTACGGGAATTCGACATAAGATCCAGTAGTACAGTACAACTGTAAACCGCTATTTTAACATGGACTACGGTATGACCGAACGGCGCCGTCAGACCGTCGGCGGCACGGCGCAACGCCGCGGCACCGTCACCTTCGACCTGTTGGTCGAGGCGACCCAAAAATTGATCGTCACCTCGAATAACATACTGTTGTCGACGTCGAACGAAATTCAGCGACGCATGAGCATGCCGCTGCTGATGGTCGCGAACGGCCATCACAGGCGGTTGGGGTACCCCCATCAGGGCACCCCCACCGTCGGCGCCAATTGGCTTTTGACCTTTGCCGATCATTTAGATCCGAGTCGTGACAGTACGATCATGGTGGTGTTCCGGCTGTTGAAGGCGCGCGATCGCATCGTCGACAGCTACCGCAGGATCAAGGGGGCGTTCAAAAAACTGCACGACGATTACGTAGCGGTCAAAGACGGTCTGAACTTTGTACTCAAATACGCGGCGATGAAGCGAATGGTCAAGGAGGTATTCAATGTACTTTTTTGTCTTGAATCCGTGCGCTCAGCGACGAGTGGATCGGAGGTCCCCCATGCAAAGTTGATGGTACGTCCACTACCCCTCATTCCCCCACAGTCAGAAATGTTTTGACCCCACTCCCATTTTTGGCGAAGACATACGTACTTTGGCTACTTTTAGATGCTTTTTGCCATTATTGGCCAAAAACTGGAGGTAATCTACCCCCTCCGCTGAAAAATGGTCGGTATCCCTCTTTTCGAGCGATTATTTTGATAGAATCGTGGACACGCATGGCATGGTCTGAGTGGCTAGAGTGATTTGAAATGTAAAATTTGTGGTCAGGAGATATAAAATTAATGGTTTTTATCTCAGGGGATTGCGTTCAAGCATGGACATTGGAAATTTCGGGGGTTTAGACCGGCAGAGTCCACATTCTGCCAGAATCAGGAAGTCTCCACAATGAGAATATTAATTTTCTTCGTTTTTAGCAACTTTTTGTACGCCAATGGATTGAAATCGATGAGAAAAGTCAGAAATTGTGTTTTTGCTTCTTATATCAATTTTTCAGCACTTTTTGTCCGTGGAAAATTTTCGAACTTTTCAGACCCTCTTCAAAATTTGAGCGCTTTCCACGCTGATTACGTTATTGTGGTATTAATGCTTGAAAACACATGCATCATTATGGAATTTTATCTCTCGACAGTTAACTTCTGGACCCTTCAGCTGAAATATTTTTCCATCTTACGCTATATGCACTTATGTTATTCGTAAATATATAATTGAACAAAAAATGTAAGTGAATCAAATAGTGCTAATTATTTTTTTCGATGCTTCATTTGTTGAGTAGCGTTCTTAAATCTGATAAAATTTGCTTGCTTTCTTTTTAATTCGCTTTCTCCGTGATTAAGTTAAAAGTAAAATGAGTACAGGGCATATAAATGCGGTTTCTTTTTTCAATTTCAATTTCATTTTCTTGCCTTTTTTGATTATACTTACATGAAGTATTCTGTAAATTTCTCTGCTTCTTCATCTTGTTTCTCGGATATTTTGAGTTGTCTGTTGAATGCATGTTGCGAACATTCAGTTTAAAATAAAAAGTACGTGAATTGATTGAACCGAAAAAATTTCCCTATTATTTTGCTTTTATTGCAAAATATTTGTTTATTTATACATCTTATGAGGAAAATAGATTTTTGTTCGAAGGTTGATTGTAACGCAAAATGACCCACTAAAAAACCAAAGCCTACATAAAATCTTACGTTGATATTACATTTTTGAAAAAAATCAAAAGGTCTCTAGATTCAGTTTAACAGCGCTGACAACTTTTGCTTTGTAGATTGAAGACATAAGTATGTATTGAATTTCAGTACGAGAATACTCATTTTTCAACTTCCAGCTCTGCGAACATTTTTATATCGGAACTAAACTGTAATACATTCGAAGTATATCTGATTGAAAAATTGAATTAGTCTATTTTGACAGCATTGAGCATGTTATTCTCTTTTTTGTTAAAAATGTGAAGAAAAATATGATAAAACTTTCGATTTATCACTGACAAATAAACATCAGTAATCTGAAGCCGTAAAAGATGGATGTATGAAAATTTGATTTAATATCATCCTCAGAGCCTCAATAGCATTCTTTACAAGAAATTTCAGTTATTCAGTATTTACGTATGGCTTCGAATTTACAATGCGTATTGCTAAATGCGTTTTTTGGTATTCCTGTATAATAATTATTGTATCAAAGAAATTTCGCAAAATAAAAAATGAAACGAATGGATATGTAAACTTACTGGATTAGCATAAAACTAAATTAAATATTGAAATTCAGAAAAACGTTAGAAGAATTCTTTATTTCATTGATTTCCATTTGAAAGCACAGTAGATCAAATTAAGTATATTTTTTGTTTCCTTAGCTAAATTATGATACGTTCAAAAACATGCTTTACGCGTAAGACGGTCGAATTTTTCGTTTATCATTGAATTTTTGAGGTTGTTACTTTGGAAAAGCAATATTGGTTGCTCATAGATATACCGAAGCAAGAAACAGCGGAGAATCAAGTAGATTACATAACAAGGTAGGCTGCTGTAGCCGTTAGAAAGCAATTGCAAAATATCTAAGCTTACGTAAATATATGAAAAACTATAGCAATTAATTATAATTTAAAGTTTTTACGAACGATATAAGGTCTCAGTAGCTGGTATGCTTAGCTTCTTTTTAATTTGTGAAAACGAGCTTATTTTTCAAATTATACATATGCCACTAACTTAATAATTTATTTGATCCCACTACTTAGAAAATATAGGAAATTTGACAGAGATGCTAAAAATATTCGTAGTATTGTCGAAAAAATACTTCGCCGTTCAGACTACTATTCCCAATTGAATCCTTTAAGTTTTTGTCACATAAACTATTTTGATACAACGGAAGCTACGGTTACGAGCGTTTCATTTCGTTGCTTTGAACTTGTCCTTTTGAAACGTCGAACCAGTTCTAAAAACTCAGGATGCATTTAGGCATTCCCTGGAATTTCTTAATTTCTAATTTAACATTCCTTACTGGTAATAGGTCGAATTTCGTGTTTGCTTATTGCTTTTTAAAATAGTGCATTTAACAGCATTTAAACAAGCAATTTTTTAAATAACTAAGTCCAAAAAGAAAAAATATAGAGTATTTTTATTTTTCCGGATCTCAAAGAAATTTAAAAATTCAGCTGATGTCTCTTAGAATTTTGATAAATCTTGGTCTGACACTGAATTTGAAGGAAAAAGAAATCATCGTAATAAATAGGCTGATATCGATAGGCTTTAATTTGTCAGATTGTTTAATGATTTTATTGTCTGTCTTTATGTGAATTCTGTCGAGCATTAAAAATTCATTGGTTTTGATCACTTCATTTGAAGATTTTTGTAAGTAAGACAGGCTATTGAATCGATTCAGAACTTTATTTAGAATACTCAATGGATTGGACCAAAGATTACAGGCAACATCTACAGCCGCTACGATTCAAGCTAAGACTGCTGGCATTGCTTCCTTATTTGCAGGATCGGCACAATTAGCAGATAAAAGCAGGGACTCCCAAATACTAGACTTCGTTAGGAGTAAATAATTTAAAGCTCTCTGTTTAAGGAAGCAAGTGTGTATAATAAAAACAGTTTGGGTAATTATTTGGGTAATTATTTGGGTAATTAATATTAATTATATTATTAATTATTAATATTAATTGCACATTTGGGTAATTACTCGTATATTCAGAAAACGAGTTGTCTGGACAGGCACACTTCTAAGGCAGATAATTTAACTCAATGTAGCATATATTGTCGCATTCTGTTGAATTAGCTTCGTTAGCCAGATCAATTAGGGTCAGGATTTCAGGAACAAGGTTCTTGGACTGGCCATGAAAGATTGAAATGATCATCTTTACTTACTTAGAAATAATTATTTTCGGTTCTTTAATTGACCATGAATGACTGAAATAGTCGAAAAATGTTCATTTTCTTAATCATTGGTCTGGGACTTGCTGCACCAACCACATATGAATGAAGCTTTCTAAATGTTCATAGGTTCATTGTTGCCAAAGTTGACATACACCACTTCCCTACACGAACCTTGAAAATTTTTATCAACTGCTTATGAACCTTTCAAGCTTTATAAGTTCACGAATCAATAAATCGAAAAAATCTACTTAATCTACAAAGTTCGTGAGTTCAAAAGGCCTTTCTGAAGCTTATTTCCATGTTCGTTAATGCATCTTAAGTTCATATGTTTAAGTGTTCGTTTGGTGATTGCCGAACCGTTTTAAAGTTCATAAGCGTATAAATTTGGTGCAAGTCAATTTCACATCATTTTAGCAAGGTCTAATATACTAATTAACCTTTATTTAGCAAAGACTAATTAATCTTTAGAAAGGGATTAATTAAATAATTGATTAACTAAACAACCTTTACAAAGGACTAATGTACCTTTGAATAAACGATCTTTTTAAAAGCTGTTGATTCAAGCTAACGCCTATGAACTTATGAAGGCGTTTGTGAAATTATGAACTCAACTAAGAATCGGTGCATGCGGATTCTTAAATTATGTGCTCATCGCTTATTACTTTATCTCCGACTATAAACAATAAGAAATGGTTCTTTTCTTGAAATTCATACGAATTTACACGCTATAACCTTTCATTTGAATAGTTTTTAAATAAAAAATTGTCAAAACCCTTTAATCGGCATATTTTTGTCACAATTAGCTTGCCAAACGTCTCTTGTCAATCTTACCTTGGAGAACATAAATTATTCGGGAGTTTAAGCAAAATTAAAGCTTAAAGCATAATAATAGAAGTTTTCCAAAAACGCAGGACTTCATTTCGATGTTGAAGCATTTTACTGCTCTTAAGTTTTGTGCCCGAAAATTCGGGTCATGGCGCTTCAATACCCTAAATCATGATGTCACGAAACCACTGATCTTGGCCGAATTAGGACCCCTGGTCAAAGTGAAACAATCATATTCTCTCAACAACATAAATCATATGAATGTCGAACTTTGGATTTAATGAAAGGCTTAGCGAGTTAAACTTTCCTTTGTTTCTAAAAGCTTATTTTAATTTTATTAATTTTTTTCTAGCAAAATCGACGGACGAACTGCGTAAAGAAAACGCAGCGTTACAGAACGAATTTTATAAACTGTTGAGAAAGTACATCGGCCTGAGGGCACTGGCCACTCAACTGAGGGTCTCCTACGAAAGCTCGAGCATGTATCCCATCGTACCCCGCTACAGTATCCTAAAAAATATGATCAAGCGAGTGCTTCGATCGCCGATTTTTATGGACGTTTGCCATGAGCAGGACGATTTCTGAGACGCCAAACTTTTTCGTATGTGTCGGCATTGTTCAAAATTTGGCAAAGTAGGGTTCCGAGTCGACGACGGCCGTGTTAATAAATTGACTGACGTGTATCGATAAGAGGCTTGGATGATTTTGCAGAAGAAGAACGAAAGTTTCAAACAATTACTAGCTGAGGTGCACGAGGTCAACGTGGCCAGGGAGGGGTCAAATTCAGGTTTCCCTTAAGGGAAACGGAGTGAACTGATTTTCATTCACAGAGTGTTTCTTGTAAAAGATAGATTTCCATTAAAGCATGGAAATTTCGGGGAAATGTTACCTCTAAAATTTTTTAAAGTTTCTTTTTTGGTTTAAAAACGATGGGCAAGTGTGAAAAATACTGTTTTTTACGTTTTAAACTGTACTATAATAGTGTATTATGTAGAAAACAATTTGAAAGATTCAGTCAGATATAAAAGAATTTTATATCTGACGCACCAGAATCTGCGGTGCTCCAAGAGCAAAACTCAACTTTTGAGTCTAAAAATAGTACAAAAACTGCTTTAAAAAGTGCATTTTCTAAGTTTTTCTAGAATTAAGAATTTTGTAGGTCAGCAGCATTTTGCGAGTTCAGCAGTCATTATGGAGGTAGACTCCTAATCCGCCAAGAACACTATGGTTTGATTATTTTTTGATTGAACATAAATACTTTCGCTTAGATCAAGTCAGCAAAATGTTGTTGACTTGGAGATGTAAAATTAGGCAACGCTGTCTTATTCGACTGCACCTAGACGCTTTACAGCAAAATTTTGCCCAAACCATCGAACTCAATATATCTTTGACCATACGTTTTTTCGAGGTGTTTGGGAGATTTTCACCCCCTCCCTTAGATAGACTGAAGCCTAGCAAAATAGCTGCAACCTCCAGAATTTCGAAAAAAATCGTAGAAAGTGTACTTTTTGAAGCGCTGATTCCATTCAAAGTTTTTCAATTTTGTTTATGTTTAGATGTTTTAGAAAGAACGGCTCTTGTCCGAAACATCAAAACCAAGGTTTTTGACGTGCAATCACAATTTTGTATAGCAAAAAACACTTTTTTTAGTTTTTTGGGGCTGACTCCCAGAATTCCCATGCTTTACATGCACGCGTTTGATCTCTCTCTATGTGCACGTGTGAATACTCAAATCTCAAAATTTTAGACCGATTCGCTCATTTCGCATGCGTTGATCATTGCATATTTATCGTTTACTGAAAAATTTTTGTATAAGCGATTGGTAAAACTTACGCGATCATCGCCGAATCTGGAAAAAGTGTTCATATAATAATGATTCGAGCACATGCTATTTAAAATTCTTGAAGGGCGAGCTATTTCTCGATAAAGTTTGCCTTATCTCAAGTACTTATAGCGGCGTAAGACGTCAAATGTCAAACTTTTCTAATTTATAAACTTTTTATTTTTAAAGATTTATTATGAATTTGAATCAATAAAAAATTGAGCATTTCCTTATCCTTTTTCTGCATCGGAAAAAGACATTGTTGTAAGTTTACCTGAAACGGAGACAGTCTACATGTAGTTTTAGTATAATTGAGAAGGCGAAAGCACAAGATACCGTGATTGAAATTTAGAAGCTAATTAATTAACAATAAGATAAGAATTTAGATCGAAAAACGAGAAAACGCAACTTAATTTATTTTTTAAATTTTTTCTATAACTATTTCTTATGAAATTGTCAAATTTTCCACCGATACTTAAGGCGTTTATGCGCGAGTTTTGCAATCCCTCACTGGTGTGCGGGTCTGGGAGTCTGGCTAGACCATATAGAATCCAGAAGGCTGCCAAGAATCCAAAAGAACTTTCTGCAAAAACTCTTCCAAGTTTGATTTTGGAAAAAAATTCACTTTTTTTGCAATTTGTTACCTTAGCTTGATAATAAATGTCGAAAATTGTGTTTCTTGCTCCTACTATCAATTTTTCGGCATTTTCTGATACTCTGAAAGCTTTTGGACCACCGCAGGATTCCGGCGCTGCTTACGTAGTCTTGCAAAAAATATTTCATCCTAAAACTATATTTTGTCACTAACTGTTCACTTTTTGAACGTTTACTTCCTTAACAAAAACTTTTAGATTTTTGTTGTTCCCGTGAACTTAGACCTAAGTGTAATGGCATAATTTCAAAAAAAATTTTCCAATGCAAGCGCAGCTTACAAAAAACGGATGAGAGACGTTAGCTTCTTTCTGATAAGTCAATAATTCAAAGTAATTGGATCGATCGGCTTGAAAATTCGCAATTCTTTGACTTCCCATTTCATTAGTCGCTGATCAAATTTAGCGCGAGAGTCGGCATTTGTTATTTTCCCATTCAAACCTTAATTCGTATTTCCCGTTGTACGTAAACGTCTGTGCAGCAAATGTGAGTGGCCCATTTTTTCCAAAAATACATTGTGATTCTGTATCTATTGTAAGCGCATTTCGTTCCGTGAACCTTTTAACATACTTTTTTGTAGCTTACTTCTCAACGTTGATTATCCGGAATTAATTCAGAGAAAAATTCATTCGTGTATTGTTACGCGTTTTCCGAACAGCTTTCATTTTTTGTCGCTGGTGCGTATAAATATGGTGCAATTGTCTAATCTTTAAATGATCTGAAATACAGGACTTGACTTAATGACACAGGGTTTAAGTCAAGTGCTATAGGTCTCTTTAAGTCATTAATTTTCCTTATAATTATTTTCAAACCGCAGGATGTATACTGGTCAGCCCATTGTCTCATTATTTATGTGTGCATGTGTACATGTA
Organism: Mermis nigrescens; assembly: GCA_036768485.1. Classification (NCBI taxonomy): domain Eukaryota; kingdom Metazoa; phylum Nematoda; class Enoplea; order Mermithida; family Mermithidae; genus Mermis; species Mermis nigrescens. The sequence continues at coordinate 1,267,889 of JAVLUZ010000150.1, read as the reverse complement.
CGTATTGCTGAATAAACAGCAGAACTAAAAATTGTTGGAAATATCCAAAAATTTTCAAGAACAAAAATCATGTTATCTGAACTTATTCAGCAGTATAAATATTTATCTTGAATGATTACGCGTTACAATAACCATTTTTATGCTTTTTTGGGCTAAGATAACAAGTCTCGTGCATGTAGGTCTTGTGACGAGTGACAAATTGCACAGTAAACCAAAAACCAGTCATTTCTGTAGACTCTTCCCTCGTATCTGCGCACTCACATGTACGTCATTAAGCAACCTTTTCTATATTTTCCTAGCATTAGTCGATCTATTACTGTTAACGATAAGTACCTAATTAATAAAGAAACGTGGTACTTTCATTGTACCAGATCTATTCAGTTTATACGTACCTACAATAAGGCTTTAATGATAATTCTGCTGACTTTTCGAATTAAAAAAGTGCTTTTGTTATTATTATTGAATCGATACGTTTGAGACATTTTTACTCATTTTTTGGCTGCCGTTTTCGCGCCAACAATAATTTAAAACTTGTCCATTGATTTCAAGTAATTTGAATTGTCTTCAATGGACACCAGCAAGAGTATGATAGTCTGTTTCACAAAAGTTGGGGAATAAATTTTAAGAATTTTATCGACAAGCCGACAGATTACGACAATTATATATCAGAACAATGCTATAGCTGCAATTTGTCAGCTTGTTGTCGGAGACTTTTAAAACTAGTGTCCAAATTTGTGCGAAACAGACTACAGGTAGGTATGCTGATTGTTGTTTTGAACAACTCATATCCCCTATTTTTATCATTTTTATTCAAGGCCTCCGAGTCATGAAATCAGCAAAATTTGTTAAGCTGCTCAATCCAAATCGTTCACTTATTATTACTATTATTAATATATATAAATCATTATTATTATTATTATACATTTCGACTCAGTATTCAGAACTATAACCTGTTCCATTCCAAACGGCTCATTTTCACTAAAGTTCTATTACTGTATCCAGGCGCGAATGTAAGGGGGCGGGGGCGCCCCCATTGGCTTCAAATATTTGGCGAGATAAAGAATGGATATGCTACTTTGCAATGATTTTTGGCCGCCAGTGACCATAATTTCTCAAATTTTTCCGGCGCCACGCGCCGGATGATATCTATTAATGACATTTATTTACTTTCTTGGCGACCTGGAAGCCATTTTCTATTCATATAGGTTTGAAAACAATTTTAATAGGAGAAAAAGCTATTTTTGCATAATTTTCTTCTATTTTCAATTGAAAATTTCGATATTTCGCATCAAATGCTATAAATACAGGAAATCAAGCAGTAAATAATGCTTCTAGACGTCTATCCGCCTTAATTTCACGAATTTTCCGGCGCTACGCGCCGAGATTTTTGTAGAAGTCAAAGAAATTTTTTGATTTTTCCGCACTAAATTGTCGAAAATTTTGACAATTTTTGGAAAAAATATTGCGTCAAAAGTGACTTTATGTAAAAGTATACAATGTAAAACACCGAAAAAACGCTATTTGGCGCGTTAAGGACAAATTTTCGGACCTATTTTTGACTGTTTTTTGAAAAGTTGGAATACCGCCCCCCTCAGGAAAATCCCAGATCCGCCACTGACTGTATTAGTTTTCACTGCACTAATAGCTTCTTCAGTTATGTTCTCGTGGCTGCTGGTTGTGTGAAACTCATGTTTAATGTGCTTTGTTCAACATATGGCACATCAAGCAAACTGGAGCAACAACCTGAAGCGTACAATAATATGCTACATTAATAAGCCGTAAAGCGAAAAAGGGCCGTTTTGAATGGAACAGATTATAGAGATTAGCACACGTGGGCGTGGGGGAAGTGGTTTGAGGGCGTGGAAATGGTTATTTGGCCTTCTAGAAGGCCAAATACCCATTCCCTTCCCCCGAGAATTCAATGTTTGAATTTTTCGTAATTTTTTGATGCTGATAGTGCTCAAATGAGAAACGTTGAAAAATGGTGTTTTTTCGCCATCACCATTTTTGAGACCATTTTTTAACCTTCGAAAAATCTTGCTCTCTCCTCATATTTCGGTGCTGCCCACCTATGGAGTTAAGTAGCAATAAACAGCAAAATAGAACTTAACTAGCAAAGAAAAATGCTCCGATGGAACAAAAAAGGTAAATATACTTGAATTTATTCATTGCTAAGGATGTAGAGGAGACTAGGAAAAATTTCCCTATATGCGCAGAAGCCACAGGAATGTGCTAAACAGGTGTTAGACTTTCCCTAAACAATACAAAAATCGAAGTATATTCTGCGGCTTATGCGCGTTTCTGCAGAGTTTCAATAGTAATTTCGATTATGATGGCGAGTATTTTGATTACTTACTTTGGAAAATTTAAAGAAATTTTTTGTGGTTTTTCAAGAAAACTATTGAGTTGTCCATGTAGGTGTAAAGTTTACACTATTATCTTTTACTCCAGAGCATTGTGGAAGGTCAAGATTTTATCAAATAAATAATATATTGATTATTTTTAATAGTCATGAAAGTGTCTTCAATGCTCTTTTGCGAAACACTTAAATACGCTTTGTGACTACACCCTCATTTTTCACAGGCCGCAGAATATACTTCGATTTTTGCATTGTTTAGGGGAAGTCTAGCTGTTTAGCACATTCCTATGGCGTCTGCGCATATAGGGAAATTTTCCCTAGTCTCCTCCTTTTACATCCTTAGCAATGAAGAAATTCAAGTATATTTACCTTTTTTGTTCCATCGGAGCATTTTTTTTGCTAATTCCCTTCTTTTATTCAATAATTCAGGCCATATATCCATAGGTAGGCAGCGCCAAAGATTCTGGAGGGTGCAAGTAGCTGAAGACATTTTTTTCGTCTCGAATTCTTTACACTAAAATGATAACAGATCAAGAAAGATTGCGTTAAAAGGAAGAAAATATTACATTTTGAGAAATTGTATTCCTCTACATTATAAAACCAATTGGACTGCATAGAAACTAAAATTGAGCCAGATAAGCTTTAGGACACGCCAACAGTAAAAAAGCCGTATACTTTACACTTTTGTGCAACAAATATTAAGTGTAAAGAAATTTTAAGGTCAGATTCGTAATCTACAACTCAGGGGCAACATTTAAAAAAATTGGCCCTCCGCAAATTGTTTGATACCCAATGCTCTGGGCGAAAAAGTGCTTCTCAGTGTAAACTTTACACTTATGCGAATAACGCAATGTTGGGTGTATAGAAACAAAATAAACTAGGATCTGTAACGCTAAGGTCAGGGCACATTTTAAGCATAACTAGCATGTTCCACCTACTTAGCGGAGTAGCTGAAGAAATTTCGTTTTTCGTCTCGAACCTTTTAAACTAAAACAATCACAGATCTAGAACTATTGCCTTGAAAGAGAAAAAATGTACGTTTTGAGATGTTGTAACCCTCTACATTATAAAACCAATTGGACTGCACATAAACCAAAATTGAGTTAGATAAGTTTTAGGACACGCTAACAGTATAAAATTAATTTACTTTACACTTTTGTGCAACAACCATTGAGTGTAAAGAAATTTTAAGTTCAGATTCGTTAATCTACAACTCAAGAGCAACATTTAAAAAATATTGGTCCTCCGCAAATTATTTGATTTTTCAGACACTTTACACACTCATTGCCAACTCGGTATTGAGTGTAAACAAAAAGACGGGCATCGAATTTTTTAATTATCCATCGATTAAAAAAACCGCACCTCCCAGGTGTGTGCCGTTGTTGTTGTGAGGGGGGCACAAATTTCGCACTCGCTGTGATAAACATATAAGAAAAAGGATGGCCAAGTATATTATAGGTAGCGCTATCGCGCTACCTATGATCAATACTTTGATGCACTGAAAAACGGGCGCATCTTGCCAAATTACACAACGTCACTTCTTTACACGCGTAAAACTGGTTCATTCGTTGGCTACAAGTTTTGCGGATGCCGCGAAGCACTGTTTGTGAATTACAGTCGAGACGCGTTGTAGATCATTTAATGCACAGAAACTGGTTTGCGCCCAACTAAATATCGCACACGTCGACTAAAACAATACAGTTACAGTGCTTCAAAATGAAATATCGTTATCGTATGGTTGATTGGATGGATTGAAAAGTTCGATTTTCGCATTAATCTAAATATGTGGTAACTGTAACTTTTGTTCCTGGCACACGCAGACCGCTGATTTACATTTTTGGCGAAATTTCGTGCACAATCGTCTTATAATCTCTATGCATGCGGATGCGTTTTTCTTTATTGAATTTCATTTAGAGAATGCAAAAAATGCGCAAACGCACGCTATTGGCCCGCTCCCCGTTAAAACCTTTGACGACAAGTTGGCATCTTTTGCGGTTTTACGAGTAAGTAAAGTTTCGTTTCTTTTTTGACATTGTTCTAGATAGCGTCTTGTCTTCGCATTTTAAATTCCTGCATTTTTGTCTGTTTTGCATTGCATTTCGTTAAAAAGACTGCGCAGGTTATGGTTTCTCTTCCTCAGTTCAGCCAAATTCTCCGGCTCAGCGATGGAAAATAAATATTAATTTTACAGCTATTGCAAACTAGAAAAAGATGCATTGCTCGCGTGCAAAGCTGGAACAAACTTTCTCGAAAAAGCTCAATTTTTCAATTAAAAGTTTTTGCTTAGTATTTTATTTTTCAGCACTGACCAATAAAATATGAAAGTTTAGTCTTCTCTTAGTACCAAAAGCATTATTCTTGGTTCGAAACTTTTGACACTTTCTAGAATAGCTAAAGTATAAAGAAATCTGAGATATCCTGACTGACTTTCAAGCTTTTGCAGCTCACAAATGTCATTATGTCTTAAAACTAATTGGTTTAGATCATTTTATATTGATTCGTCGTCTCCTCCATTTTATATTCTTTTTATATTGGATCTTTTCTAGAATATCCCTCCACCGTTTTTCCCAATGACTACAAACTTTTTAAAAATTTCATTATTAGCTATAGTGTACACACTTATTTACAAGTTGATTTTAAACTTCAAATGTTCCTAATTCTAAGCTTTTACGATTTCCGTCACTAATTTTAGCTTTTTTATCATTTTTACTTCTCAGTCTGTCTTTCGTAAACTCTTTAGTTCTTATGATTCTAGAGTATACAGGGCTTATTATTATTTTTAACGACTGATTTATGCAATTCATAGATCATATAAAGATTGAAATGCTTGTATTGAAAGGATTTTAATATTCACTAACTTGAGTATTATATTGATTATTATATATTCTCTTGACCAGATATAACGTTTAAAGTCGTTTCGTAATTTCGGATGTTATTCTAGATTTGATTTGAAACGATGAAAATTTAAGATCGTTTCGTCATCAATTTTGATGACCAGCCGTCGACCACTATTACATGGATTTAGAATACAAAACCGCCTATATCGTATGAAAGGGCCCGGTTATTTCATAATCGATTTTTCGCTAAATTGTCGCGAAAATTAATTGATATTTATCAAGCACAACAATGTTTGGAATTAACAATGAATGAACGAGCTGTGATGACACAGCGAATCGGAGATTAAACTGTTTAAAATAAGTAATGCGGGTTAGTCCAAGTTTGGTGCTAATTTTGGCAATGTGCCGAAAAAATTTCGCCATTTCATCGTTCAATGTCACGCGGGTTTTTAATAATGGAGACATTTTTAATTTCGGCGCGCCACCTTCGGTCGACGAACCTCAACAAACCGGATGCGACCCGAGACAGTGCTCAATATATCTGGCCTTGCCATTCAAATCTAGCGCTTGCTTTTGTCAATGTCCGTCCGATTATCCCGTTTTCTTGCAACACATTAAACAGTGCTCAAATACCACAGGTTTTCAAACTCGGTTTTGATTGTTTTATTTGTTTTTTTCTATTATTTTTATTTTATTATTGTTTTTATTTCGATTCTTATTTTGTTTCATGTTTTAACTTAAATTTTTATTCTAGTTTTGTTTTAATCTTTTTGGTTTTTACTTCTTCCTTCCTACGTCGCATTCTTTATCTTTTCAATTTCAATTTTTATTTTAATTATCATTTTTATCGTATTTTTGTTTTAAAGATTCGTGTTTTGGTCTTTTTAGCGATTATAAAATTTTGTAGGTCATTTTATCTCGATAAAGCCCAAAATTAGGTTTTTACATATTCTGCCTCAAGCCTAACATGCTGTGCGCCTATAAGAGCCCAAAAATGCTGCATCATACTCTCGAAATTTTCATTTTCAGTGTTTTTTATGACTTTCTTTGCTCGAAAGTACCAATTTTGGCGCCTGACAATCAGTAGTCAGTTTTTCATTATAGCTCAATTTCGTTAGGATTATTTCGAAATTACATGTACTTTTCTTTTTTTAAGAGAGGGACATCATCAGAGAAGTCGAAATATGTTATAAAAGCTGCATAAAAAAAGTTAAACTCACGTTTTCTATCGCCCGACTTCAAAATAAGCTATAATATAATTCGAATTTCGAGGGCATAGTGCTGAAACATTGACAGAAAAACATGTCTTTTAGCTTTTAAATATAACTGATATTTCTGGTCTTCTGCTATACTTCTGAACCTGTTTAAATACGTTTAGAAACTGAAGCTGGACTCAAATCTGACTCCAGTGTCTAATGATATATGGCCAGGTTAGGCCTAGCTTAAGCTGGTTCTAGTATATTGAGACTTGCCAGTAAAAATTTTAGCGAGGCTGGTTTTTAAATTGATTACAAAAATTCTTTGATTTTATTTGATTGCCGAGTATGCATATTAGAATTTTTAGAGTTTAAATCCAACTAGAATGACGATGTTTTAATGTTTTTAAAGCACACGATGTTTTCGTTTCGGTGAATAGGAGTTCTGTTTATAGTCTCAAATATTCAAAAGTTGTTTATTTGAACGCATCCAACTATAATAGCCCGGCACATAATGCAGCCGATTTCTTTACTGACCTATTTTCTGGCTTTTTTTAAATTTAATTGTTTCGATAGTGCGGAAAATTGTTTTGAAGTTTGTTTTGAAGAAATGTCGACTTAGCTGTTGAGTGAAGTATGTGATAATCGCAATAATTTAAACGTATGTGGACACTTAATGATTTGCCTAAACTATTTATAAAAATTGTGCTCTTGTACGTACATAACTTATTTTTCAAGATTCCCACTTATTAGGCTGCTTTTCAGCTAATAGCTTCAGTCTTCAATATGTTTAACATTTGAGTTGAATCTCTAAGCACGCATTTTAGATAAGCGAAATATGTCAGCTAAATTATCAATCAATTAAATTTAGCCTAACCTTCCGGCAACATCAAAAAGTAAATATATTATCTAAACTGCTAGGAAATTCAGGATCCATAAAAATAAGTCGAAAAGTGTCGGAAGATTTTGAATTTTTTAAATTAAATTTTAAAAACTAAATTAAGGATCCCTAAAAATAAAAATGTCTGAAACATGGGAAAATGAGTTATTTTCTGTAAGTGTCACCACAGATACACAGATTGAAGGTAGAGCAGGACCGCCGCATTTTAATGTTTTCAAAATCGTTTTCATTGTACTGCGTCACTTACAATTATCAAAAATGTAGAAAATAATCAATTCGGCGGAAAAAATTGGCCTTCTGACTTCTACTTCCCAGACCACTTTGCCACATTTTTGAGCGTTTCATATGTAAGCAGGACAAAAAAATTATCAATTGTCGAAAAAAATTCTGTGCCTTCTACCTTGTGCAATAGGAAGTGATTAAGCTAGGGGACCCTTTATTTCTATGGGGATGTTTGCTCCCGTTTTCACTGTTCTTAATCAATTCTATTTAGCAGTTTTCATTATATCTTTCATTTATATAATGTTGTTTTAAGATGATTGCTATGTCGTGCCTTTTTATGGCCGCAGTAAACGACAAGGTAACATCCCAACCGTTTTTCTTCCACTCAAGGGACAACTGATTAATCCAAATGGCAGATTAGATTGGCAAAGTTAGTGTATCTAAAAATGTATATATCCAAACAAATATAAAAATAAATTTATTTTGGCTTTTTATTTTAGAAGCTTAATTTAAGCCGACTAGAGAAATATTTTGTAAAGTATATTGCACAAAATGGTATGCTAGCAGCAAAACAAATGTTCATGTCAGTCAGTAGAAATTGTCAAAATAAAGCATTGAAGGCTTATAATTATTATATAATTATAATTATAATAATTAAAAAATACTGATGATTATAACGTATAAGAGTCGTGGCCATATGTACATGAGCAGCATGGCCGTTCTGGGTGGATTAACTCATCTGGGAGTCAGAAGCAGCTATTTAAGCCAGGCGGTTAAAACTGCCATAAAATACTTAAATAGCGTTAAAACTATGTTAATGGCTTACTTGCTTAATCCGTTTGTAAAGACGAAATCGCCTGTCCGGAACATCACGAAGGAAAACACAGTCGTCGAACAATAATCTTCCATTGTTGTCTATCTGCGGCTAATGTGGTCATATGTTTGATCCAGCTTTTATCGTTTTCCTACCGATTCAGGTTGAATGGCTTTAATATAATTCCCTCAGCTTCTTTGCGGAGTAGACGTTTCATTGTTTGCTTAACACCTCCTCTGGGTCTTTTCCAATTTACATTATTTGTAACTTAAGTACGTTGAGGCTGTAAGACTTTCTTTTGGCATGCTTAGGACCTGTCCAAGCCCTTTCCAACGTCGACGTTCAATGGCTTCCGATATACTTGGGATTTTGATTTGTTGCAGCATTGCCTTATGCTTAATAAAGATTGGAAAATGTATTCCAAGAATAATTCTAAAGCATTAAGGTTTCTAGTCTTCATTTCCATCCATCTTTGACCTTTATTTTGCTTTATTTTCACTGAAAATTTTCCATTTTTCAGTAACATCTCCCAAATTCTCCTCCCCAAGTGCACGTCTAGTCTTGGCCATAGATGCACAGCATGGCCGATGTCTACTAATACTAATACTTTATACGGATAAACGCAAAGATATTACGTCGCAAGGAAAATAAGATCGCAAAATATAAAAATGCGAATGTCTTGGACACACAGGCAATTAGCTAATGGCGCTCAGGGAGGGCGTCAGTCGGTCTGAGGGGAGGCAAAAATTGAGCTTTCCGGGCCGAAGTGACTTCAAAAACTGGTATAAGCGCTAAAATAGCGTTAAAACTAACTTACTACACAGTTCCTGGTAAATTTAAAACTCTTTTGAAGAAAATCTTTAATTTTCATCCATTTTCGTCCTTCATTTTGCCTTATTTTCTTTGAAATATCAAATTTTTAAGTTTTGGTGTCTAGACATTCCAAACTTCCCCTCCCCAACTGCATGTCTAGTCGTGGCAGTGATTTGCTAGTCTTGAGAAGATAAACTGAAAGAACCAGAAATAAAAAATAAGAAAATAAATGATTAAATTAGAATTGAAAAAATTAAAAAATTAAATTAGATTAAAAAACCGAATCGTATGTAAGTCAAGTGATTAAGGACCCAGGAAAAATTATAAGCGGAAAAATGCATGGTCATGCTTTATACTGATTCATGCTACACCGGTTATAATCTTGAATACCGTTCATGGGATTCGAAAAATATGTACCTGTCTGAATGAAAGTAAAGTTTTCATTAAGTTTTTTAACTCGTGCACTGACAAATTTTATTGAAAAGTTGAGGAGGCTATTGGAGATATGAAAATATCGGTAAAACCGAAATAGCGAGGACAAAGAAAATAATGATAATGATCGAAATTTTAATAATAATGCTTATAATGGGTTCAATATGATAATGAATTCGGCAACGATAAATGATAATTTCATGAAATAATCCAAAAGAAAAGATTAAGTCTGAATAACGAACCTTTGCTTCAATTATTTATCGATTTCTTATTTCAAGTCCATTTTAATTTTTTTTATTTTTCACTATCTAATATGCTTTTTAGGCGTCATTATGTCGGATAAGTTCAAACGTACTCAGGAATATGACTACATATCATGCAGCATATCATCGGTTGGCTATTTGTCCAAAGAAAACTGGATAGCGATCGACAACGGCGCGATACTTTTCGCGCTGGTCAACGAAAATGGCTATACTGGAGTTCAGGTATCTACCATACATGATCTCTGTGGATTAGGGTTTCCCCTCCCCGAAAGCTTTTACCGTCTCACAGAATTCGCAATTTTTCCGGAAAAATCGCCCAAAACGTGCTGTTTTAAGCGTTTTTAGCTATGTGATTGCTCCAAAGTGTCAACTTTTAACGGCGTTTCATTTTTTGACTATATTTTGTTCAATTTATTCGATTTTTTGACTTGTTTTCTTAATTTTCTATATTTTTACGTTCTACGAAGATAGAGTATCATCAGTAACTCATAAAAAATCAATTTTTGACGCATATCTACGTTTTGATCCCGCCTAAAAATACTTAAGAAAAATTTTGATGTCTGGTACCTACCTATCTAATTTTGAGTTCAGAAGTTAAGTTCACTTGTGATGAAATAGGTTACAATTATAACAGAGCATTACTTGCATTTTGGCGTGCTGCATTTGTTTACTTTGCTAAAATCGTTTTGAATTTCAAATAATGCTGTTCCATTTGCCAAAATCTTCAACGCTTTTCGCAGTGTATTATGGGAGATGAAAATTTGATTAGAAAGTTAAAATTTCATCGCTTTATGTAATTAATTTTATCACAACGTCGAAAGATGCGGGTTTTACTCTTCCAGTGTATTAATTAATTTATATTGGATCCTCCACCTCTCCTTTGGTTAATCCTAAACATGGATCTGGATCAGGCGATAAAAATGAACGTAAACTTAACTTAAACTAGCTAATGAAGTCCACTCATTTACAACTATTGGTTTTTTTGCGAATTGCTAAAATTACTTTAAATATATTTTTTCATGAAATTATTATTATAATGCATTAAAACTTATCTGGAGATAGATACTATCCCATAAATGGACATGTATGCTTACCATCTATAATTTACTTTTGAATTAAAATTTTTAAATTGCATATTTCTCAAGTGGATGGGCGACAAGAAGGACCAGCTTCAGTTGACAGGCAAACTTATTCAGCTGTCGCTCGAGTGCAGTGGAAATTTACAGCCGAGCTTATGCATTGTGTTCAGGGTTGTCGGCAAAGATGGTTAGGAAAGATTTTCATTATTTCTCCTACGTTATCGTAATTACGGTCTTTTTAGCTCCAATAATGTGCATTAAAGGCTATAGAATCAATTTTTGTACAATCTCGTACATCTTTGTACTAACTCGAGCATCTTTACCATCGATCTCTTCTGTTTTTCGAAGATTTAAAAATACAAAGCTTGCAGGAAATTATTATTTTATGGAAAAAATTGATATTTCCATCTAAGTGTTCTTTTGTCCATAATAATAACAGAAATAATGTTAACGTGATATGTGTTATATTGCTGTTAGAAGATACGGCATTAATATCAATTCGAAATCATCTCTACTGCGATTTCCTTCATCTTTAAGCTTGAGTTCCAATACGAGTACTCGTCGGATTTTATGCTGTATTGTGAGTATAAGATTTGTTTGTGGTTATTCAACAAATATTTTCCAATGGCAAGATATCGTTTTGTGAATAAATGCGTGAAATTTTTGATTAACTTTACTTAATGTTTGCATGCTACAAAATCGTATTACTATGAACACTTTTCTTTGCCAAGTACATTGAAGCGGTAAAACAAATTATTAGGAGAAAATGAATGGCATTCATCCAGCCCTTAATCGCTTGAATGCTGACGTGTCAATAGTCTCGCTCATAAGTCCAAGCTTTTCCGAGACACCGCAAAATTTGTAATCAGCAACATTTTCTTAACAATATAGAATTCTTTGTTATAGCTTTTTGATTTTTGCGTTAAAATTGTGTTATTTATGCCACCTCAAAGTGCAAAGTGATATGCACGTGACGAGCATGCCTCTGGTTCGCCCCGTCTAACCTTCTAATGAATGACGTTGATTGTCCTGGTTTAGAAATTGACTTTGCCATATCAAGACGATTGATCGTCCAGGTTCAGAAAAACGATGTCCTGCATCGAAATAAGGTTACTTAGTATAAAAAGTAGTGGTTCGAACACATAAGCGTGGGGGTTGTAAACCCCCCCCTCCCTGAGAAGTTTAAACCCCGCAGATTACTGTGAACATCCCGATAATTCTATTTTTAGTAACATTTTTAGCGATTTCACCCACATTTTCTTGCTGTCCACGTATGTGTACAGCGTTGAGGATTGATTGTCTTTGACAAAAAAGTATTTTCGGTCTTGCAAGGTGATTATAATGGTTAGAAAGTGGCTATCCATGTCCAAAAATGAGTTTTCCATATTTTAAGAAATGGTTGTAGGGCTCGAAAAGGACATCGTTTACATCATAAAATGAAATTTTAAGATTTTACAATATAAAAGGTAGCCCGTCCAATTCTTGGCTCGGCTCGGCTCATCCAGTGAGTGAGAGTTATGAAAATTAAATTAAATCGAATAAAATAAATTATAACTTAAATTAAATAGAATAAAATATATTCGTGCGAAGGTTCGATTCCCGTATGATTAGGAATAGTCTCGTTACCTGTTGAGTGGTTTCGAACGAATGCTGTCAAATCCAAATAAAAACAACCAGGATACGAGGATAATTTTTTCGAAGATAAGATGAAAACAAATCTTGTGAACATTTCACAATCGGAAATTATTTTTTGGTTTTTCAAAAATTGAAAAACCGACTTCAGCGATAAAACCGATCACATTTTCATTTTTTCCCAAAATTTTAGTTGACAATTTTGGCTTGCTTGGCGCCAATTTGGTTGCTAGAGACGATTCTGGCCAATCGGAGCACAAAGACGGAGGATCGGCGAACGCCGATCGAGCCAATCAGGTTGGCCTGATAGTGGGCGTGGCTTGCGGCCTCATGCTGGCTCTGACCCTGATGTCCCTGGCCATATTTTGGACCGTTTGCTGGCGACAGCAAAAGGAGCGTTTGGCGCGCAAAATTCAACTCCACGTCCTTAATCAGCAAAGATTGCAGCAGGTTAGCCATTCCACGATTGGCGAATAATTAAAGTGTGAGATTAGAGGGCAAAGGTAAGGGAATGGAAGACAATTTATCTCGTTTCAATAAGATTAGAACATCAATTCGTTCATCCGTTACTCAGACAAAATGCACTTCGCAATATTCATTCCCGGAAAAATTGTAAAGCTTTTTCGACCACCCTGTTTTGCTTTAAAGATTCAAACTTTTGCTATAATATTTATAAATGCAACTACGGCGACGTAATTAAAGTTTTGAGCGTTTTAGTATAATTATTTTATACAATATTACAATTTTATATTCTTTTATTTTATCGACCTTTTAGTCAATAAGTAATTATAGTTACGGTATCTATGAGCCTTGCTGATTTTTAAAAATGATTAACTCTGGACTTAAAGCATTTGATCTACTAATATTATAGCGAAACCCCGAAAACGTTCAAATTAAATGTTTTCACGATTTTTAACTAAAGAGCATTCATTAATTTAACTTTTTATTGCCTAATCTTATGAAAATTGTTGGGAATACGAAATGCTTTTATGGAAAGACATTTTATGATCAAAAATATCGAAAAATGATGTTTATCTATCTTACCTAGCATTTTTGAAGCATCGCAAAGCTCCACTCCTATTTCACTGACCCCAGAATTATAGCACTTGATATTAAGAGTTCTTACTTTTGGGTAGCTTATTATTTGTACATCAAGCTTAGGTACTGCGGAGCGCAAGCTAATACAATTTCCTGAGTTCTAATTGTTTTCTTTCACATTTTTGAAGCGCAATGATTAATATTGGTAAATAATGCAGTATAAATTTTACCCAGTGGCGGATCTAAGAGTTCTTTAGGAAGGAGGTAGGTAACCCAGCTTTTCCAGAAAGTGTCAAAAATAGGTCCAAAAAATTTGCCCGTAACGTGCAAAATGGCGTTTTTTCGGCGTTTTACGGTGTCTACTTTTATTTGAAATCGCTTTTGGCGCAAAACTTTTTTGTAAAAATTTCAAGATTTTCGTTAATTTTGTGTGAAAAATTATTAAAATCCTTTGACTTTAGCGAAAATCGGGCGCGAAGCGCCGGATAATTATTTTAGCGAAGGACGTCAAGGGTTTGAATTGTTGCTCGATTTCCTGTATATGCAGCATTTGTGCAGATCATCGAAAATTTTAAAGAATTAAGCTTGAAAATAGGAGAAAACTATGCCTAAATAGCTGTTCCTGTTGTTGAAATACTTTAAAACCTATCCTTTAGCAAGAACATTGCTTCCAGGCCGCCAAGAAAGTAAATAAATTTCATTAACATATATTATCCGGCGCAGACCGCCGAAAAAATTTGAGAAATTATTGCAAATTACATATCCATTCCTTATCTCGCCAACTATTAGGGGCCAATGGAGGGGTGGCGGCCGCCCCCCGCCCTTCTTAAATCTGCTTCTGACGTCACCAGTAAATTATCTTATTCAATCGGCTTTAAATTGAAAGAATATCACAAAATTTTGAAGCTTTGTTTTAAACGTCAGGCAAAATTCTGCGTTGATTACATGGTTGATGAGTAGGAGGGATATTTGTTCAGATCAGAGGCCATATTCTCAAATGAGGTTAGAGCCTACCTGTTGGTAGAGATAGACTGTCTGGAGCCTATCTGTAGGTAAATTTGTTTACATAAACCCAGGTAGAATTTTAAAGTGTGTAGAAATCTACCTCACGGTAAGCCTGATTCTACTGGTAGGTAGACCCTACCTCAAGGTACTTTTTATGATTACGGCCTTAGGTATGGGCATGCATGTTCCTAGGGAGTCGGGTTGGTTTTGACCCCCTCAGGATGCGGCTGTGCTGACCCCTATTAAAGTCGGGTTTTCCAAAAAAAACGCAGAAGTGTATTGTTTTAAGCGTTTTAGCTATTTTTACTCAAAAATGTCAAATTTTTAGTGTTTCGCGCCATTTACTCATTTTTTTACTACATTTTGTTCAATTTACTCAACTTTTTCGGAATGTTTTCATGTGTTTATGTTCTAGAAGAACCGATCAGCACCCTCTGAAACGTCGAAAAACATCATTTTGATGGTTAATTTTCTAAAAATTTTCTCAGGGCTGACCCCCAGAACTCCATTGCTGTACGTATATAGGTATGGGTTGTTTTTAGAATGGTGGTATGCTTCCAAACTTCGGACCGCGTTTTGATCCGTCTCAAGAGGAAGCAGTCCGTTCGGCGATCGAAATGCTCAATAGCTATGGAGTTGGGTTTTAATGCATTATCCTTTAATGATTAAAAATCGTAATAAAACCGTCGGTTGGAAGTTTTAAGGGTTTACTGACAACAACGTAGTCGGTCTGAAGGATAAGCATGGTCCGGGGGTCAGCTGAAAAGCTTCTTTGTTCTCAATCGATCTCTAGTATTGGTGCAAGCATTAAAATATTGTACAACTTGGAAAGGGGTGTGTCTAGGCTCAATCTCTCACCGCGTGCAGGTCTAGTCTTAACCAGACGTGCAGATATAGGGGGAAGTTTGAGCGTTTAGACATCTATAATGGAAGAATGGGAAATTTATTGAGAAAAATGGGGCAAAATGAAGGCTAAGAATCGAAGAAAATCAAAGACAAGAAACTTTAGATCAACATTGCTTAATATGCTAGTTTTTGACATCTTTTTGATTACAAAAAGTTCAATTTTTAACCACCCCCAGACCGGCTGACCTCCAGACCGTCCATACTGTGCATTTATGGTCCTTACCATCGGTACACGACGTGATTGGTCTGAGAAAGAGCCAAACAGAGAACTGTTTTGGTTCAAAATTGTTCAAAAAGTTTCAGTATGTGTTAGAAAAGCAAAGTACCTCGATCCGCGATTTATAGGCAATTTGAAGAAATTTTGCCAAAAAAATTGTAACTTGTCTACTTTTGGTTTTAATTTTGTCTTATTCCCTCGAGATAAATTCAAACTTATATTAATAGATCAGTAATCGTACGCGTGACAACTATCAACCCTTGGCGGAAAAAATAATTTCAGATTTTCCAATTTTTCAGCTTTTTTATAAATTTTGATTTTCCGCAAACTTTTAAATAAAATTTCACCTTTTGCCGCGACCTTACCGCTTTTTAAAGTAAGTCATTGCATAGCAGACACAATC
Source organism: Mermis nigrescens (assembly GCA_036768485.1). NCBI lineage: Eukaryota > Metazoa > Nematoda > Enoplea > Mermithida > Mermithidae > Mermis > Mermis nigrescens. The sequence goes on along the minus strand of JAVLUZ010000150.1, from coordinate 1,251,772 downwards.
ACACTACAATCCGTTTTTGGAGCCGACAAATTGGCGCCAAGGCTCTTCGCCAATAAGCCCGTATCGTTCGCTCAGTTTACCGGACCAACGGGACTTGCCAGACGGTGCCTATGGATTACCCCCTCCTCCGCCATATCCGCAAAGCCCCGGCAGGTAATAAAATCTAACTTGCATGATTAACTGATTGGATTAATTTTACTATTTTTAATTTTTAATTTTGCTAACGTAAAGTCGAAAATTCGCATAAAAATTATTTCTTCGATTCATCAAAGTTACTTAATCCCTGGGAATATTTATTTCAGAAGATTAATTGCAATTTTACATAGTAATCAATGTACATTGTGCAGTCATTTTATGATTGTACTACTCAGCATTAGAAAGCGATTCGAATTTTGTCGTTACTGTGAATTTTAGCTTTTGGCTGTTTTTAATGTATCAACATGCTGTGAAATTTATTTCTTCTACTGATGTTGAGTCATCAAGCAGAATTCTTCATTTAATCATTCCGCAGTCATCACGTGATACTTCGAATTTAAAATGTAGATAATTGAAAATTTTTTTTCTAATCCTGCTTTTTAACGACTGCTCCATGTACACCATTTTGTAATTAAAATGTAATTAGTAAATCTTTTGCGGATATATAATTTATATACGTTTTTTAAGCATTTTCTAAAAAACTTTTTTATGATCACATGGTTGCCTGAAAAATATTTTTGAAACTTATGCACTAATGATACCTTGATATCATTATTTTGTTACTAATAGATTCCGATGTGCGCGTTACACCAATCTGCATTAGAGCAGCTTCAAGCTACTAATAGAAATATTTAAGCGCTTATAAATCGTTCTAGCACTTGGGTTAATAAATCACATCGTGAATGTCATTGGTGTACTAGAATTCAAGATCTTACTTGTATTTAATATTTATTCATTTTATTAATTTTACGTTTATTTAATCTTTATTTTTACATTTATTTTATTACTGACTACTAATTGTATGCTACTGACAAACTTAAGATCAATTACTAAGATTTTTGTTTAAAATTAAGCAACTCGCATTCGAGATCAAGAATCATACGATTGTATTGTGAAAAAACAAGAGCATTGGAGATTTAGACCTAAAAATCCGCTAGGCTCCAGAAAATTAAATTTTCGATTTTTTTTGGGAAATTTTTCTGATTTTAGCTCCATCTAACCTCATAATTCGGTTGTTGCCCATCCATGATTGTAGCCTACTTGAGAAGAGCGATCCGAAATTGTGAAATCTAAAATTATTATATTCATCCATAGTGTTCTTGGAAAAAGTCTATTGAATTTTGCTGGTGCAAAGTCATCCATAATTAATTTTCAAAACGATTCCTAATATTTTTGTTGTAATTCGAATTCCCGCATTTTCTGCTTTATTTTATATTTGCTCTTATTATGAGCATTTTCGGCCGCATCGTTATCAAGTTTTTTTTGAAATTTTTTACTAAATTTAAAATTTTCAAATTTTATTATTTTAAATCTAAGTCTAAACTTTTAGCGCTTGCATTTTTATCATTCGCGTATTAAAGTTATCAAACGCGGCGAGCAAATAACTTACCGTTAAATTGCCTCGAAAAGTAACAAAATACGACACATTAGTAGTACAAGTACGAATTGATAAAAAAATGAAAATTTCCGATCAAATCAAATGGTTCAAAATAAATTATATTAAATTAAATTGAATAGATAAAATTTCGCCTCACAGGCGAAGGCTGCACTTTAGTCCGGAATATTTCGATCTCGCATTGATGGCCCATCCACCGCCGTCAGCCGAATTATTTTTGTTCGAGCTACGTCGTATGATTGAAGCGGCCAGACATCGAATAAAAAACCGGCGTTATTCGCCTCAACTCGAACAGATTCCAGAGGAAGATCAACAGTCGCCGAGTCAGCTATGGGTTAATTATCAAGGTTTACTAGAATTTCAATTTAGAAAAACGCATTTTTGAGGAAATTTTTAACTTTTTTACATTTATTTAGTTGTGGACTGATTAGCGAAACATTTTTCCGCCAAATCTTCGTTTATTCGAAGCTTAATTCCAGACGTTAGCGTTTCTTTTTACTAATATTAGGTGCGTTGCCTCAAACCAATTACTTTGAAACAAAATCGAAATGATTCTTTATAATCCACATTGGAAAAGGTGATCAAAGATAAAAATGTCCACTAATTGAGGCAGGATTAAACCAGTTAAAGTCACCTTTTTCGTTTTTTACCAAACGTATGCATTGATCACTACGTTGTCTTTGGAAAGTCTAGATGTACGAGTACATAAATACACTGAAGCGCAATTACCACTCATGGGCGTGGGAGGCGTGTAAAAACCCACATAATTCGACTAATCCTCAGAATTAAATTTTTAAAATTTTTCGGTTTTTCGCTATTTTTTGATGTCAATGAATAGCTTTCGATGAGAAACAAACGGTCGAAAAACAAGGTTTTTTGTCCATTTTTCGGCATTTTTTTAACTCAAATGTTTCGGCTACCAGAATCTGATCATTGCTAATGCAAATCACTTTCGCTTTTTAAAGGACAAGTCCTTTAAAATTTTTTCGCTTAAATAAGAATGAGAAAGTTATAATGAGGATTGTTAAATAAAATTGATATCTATTATTATACGTAGCGCGTTAGCGCGTACCTATAATATACTTGGGTACCCCTAACAGCTATAACGGGACACATTTGATAGGTGCGATTTTTTCAAGAGAAAGATAATAAAAAATTCGCTACCAGTGGTTTTTGTTTTATTTAAACTCAGCACCGACTGTGTAAAAAAAGTGTAAAGTTTCGGCGTAACATTATAACATATAGCAAATTCGGTCACTTTTTTCCAAGGCTTGTAGATAACTCCGCAGAAATGACTCACACAATTTAATGGCATAGATTTGTAGAGGCAGGAAATTTTCTAGATGTCCTTTTTTTGTTCTTTTCAAATTTTGCATTAGTTTTCGAAAGGCTGTGTAAAGAGTGAGAAAATTGGGGGGGGGTAAAAAACATATTTTAGTCGAGTTTTCAACTTATTTATGTCTGCAAACAACTGTGATTGTGAGTCCCAAGCAATTTTTTGTGATAAAAATGTATTACGGGTTAGGGCTACTTTCTGCTTACCAGCAAACCTTTTTACACTTAATATGAAGTTAAATCTAGGGGTTTAAACTTTACACACTAGTAAATGGTTTAAAAAACAGGTTTTGTCTAAGATTTCTCCGCCAACTTCTCCGGTTATAAGTAAGGATAAATTGAATAAAATAAAATAAAGTACTTTCCAATGGCTACACGTCGCAGCAAACCGCGTATAAGAAAATTTAATATTGAGTTACTTACGGAGGTGTAAAGTTAGAAATTAGGGGTGTAACATAAGGCAAAAAACACGTTTTTCCCTTTCTTGATTAGTCAATATCTCAAATATTTTGCGGGACAAAAGTTTTCCGCACACAAACAAACTACGATTTAAGGGCTACAAAGTGGCGCAAACCGAATTTCTTTACACTCAATGTGGAGTCACGTTCAGATTTTTAAAGTTTACAATATGGTGGAAGGTGGAAAAATACCTTTTTGTCCCTTTTATTTGTTCGCGACTTTCTCCGTTGAGAAGTCGGGATAGGTCGAATAGAATAATAAAAGCGTACTTTCTAAGGGTACACGTCACAGCAAATCGCGTTTATTTACATCAATATTTAGCTTTTTCTGGAGGTGTAAAGTCAAAAATTGGGTGTGTTAAATGTGTTTCTGTCTTGTTTTTCTCCGCCAACTTCTCCGGTTATGAGTCTGCACATGATCTCAAGCCTAAAAATGTACCAGGAATTAAACGTGATATACCGGTTTGGCGTGTTGTTTTACACTCAACAGTGGTGTAAAGTGGTTTACATATTAGTATTTATTTGTCTTTAGGCTATTGTGAAAACTGAATTTTTTCATAAATGTTGATCGTAATTTCATAGTAATATCAGAATTACGAATCCGACTGAAATCTTCTTTACACTTGGCGGTTGTGTAAAGTTTACACTGAAAATTAACTTTCGTTCTGGAGCCTTGCGGAAGCTTAATTTTTTCAAAATGTCCTATGTAACATCAGAATTATGAACTGGGCTGTTAGTTTTCTCTACACTCGGTAGCTGTGTAAAGTTTGCATCTATTAATTCATGGTTAATGTGTAAAGTTTACACTGCAAATTTAATTTACTTTCAGAGCGTTGTAAAATGTAAATTTTTTTTCAAAATATGTTCCGTACGGTGAGGATTACGGATCTGACTGTATGTTTTTTCACACCCAGTAGTTAAGTAAAGTTTAAAATGAAAATTAACTTTAGTTTCAGAACGTTGCAGAAGCTTAATTTTTCTAAATGGTCTATGTAACGTCAGGATTACGAATCTGAGTCTAAGTGTTCTTCACACCCAGTAGTTGCGTAAAGTTTACGCTGAAAACATTTGATCTCTTTAAATAAGGTAAGGTTGTCTTGTCAAAAAAGATATAATGCTGATGTTCAGAACAATATTGTTTTCCGCGTTCTTGGACTGCTGTCATTATTGTGGCATGTTACCGTATGTGCTTACTGACTGATTTACTCAAATCATGCTAATTAAAAGTAGGGCACTAGCAAAGAAAAATGCTCCGATGAAACAAAAAAGACGAATATACCTACTTGGAACTAAGTATTATTAAGGATGTAAAAGGAGGGGACTAGGAAAAAGCTACCTATGCATATGCCTAAAGTCACAAAATCTGTCAAAAATCAGACTATCTCTAAGCAACGTAAAAAATCGAAGTATATTCTGCGGCCTTGTATTTAATAGTGTTTTATTTCGTTATCCGCGAGCATTATAGCAAGCAACCTGGCTTCAGTTGGTTAGTGCAAACAATCGTTGCGGGCATGCAAGCGTATCTACATGTAGTCTGTTTCACGTGAGCTTACGCGTTTCCTATTGCTTTAAACCAACAATTTCTTTGATTGTCTTGAATGCATCGATGTTTGCTATTTCATTTAATTGGCTTACAAAGTCGCTCCTAGTTTACTTCATCTATTTTCCCATAGCTACTGCATAGCTTAACTTGCTGCATTTTCAATCGTTTTTTGGTTCAATAGTTTATTTCAATCTGCAGGCCGCAGAATATACTTCGATTTTTTGCGTTGCTTTGAGAAAATCTGATTTTTAACAGATTTTGCGACTTTAGACATATACATAGGTAGCGTTTTCCTAATCCCCTCCTTTTACATCCTTAATAATCCGTAATCCCAATTATATTCGTCTTTTTTGCTTCATCGGAGCATGTTTCTTTGCTTAAAATATTTTCGACTGTTAAATCGTATTTTTCAGTATTATATTCCTTATAAAATTTTGATGCCTTCAGATGTCCTGGTGGAGAATTTTGTTCCGAAACTAAAAACGCAGTATTGAATCCACTGGTATTTAGTATTGAGATAAAAAATCGAAATTGAAGTTATTTTAAAATTTTTTCCTTTGAAATAAGAGTCAGATCATTCTTTAATAAAGCATTTTTTCAACTTTATGGGCATTTTCGACGTTTCACGTCAAATACTACAAATACAGGAAATCGAGTACTGAATTAAGCTTCTAAACGTCCTTTCGCCTAAATTTTACAAATTTTACGGCGCTTCGTGCCGGATTTTCGCTAAAGTCAAAGAGACTTAATGATTTTTTTGCATGAAATTGTCGAAAATTTTGAAACATTTTTGAGAAAACGTCGCGTCATAAGTGATTTTAAATAAAAGGAGATACCGTAAAACGCCGAAAAAACGTTATTTCGCATGTTAAAAGGGCAGATTTTTCGGACATATTTTTAACTGTCTCTGAAAAAGTTGGGACACTGCCTCCCCCTTAGGGAAATCATAGATCACCACTAAGGAGAACGAACGATATTAGAACGATTTCCAACCTTACATATGATGCAGTGAAGACATGAAGTTGTACTTCAATTATTTTTTAGATAAAATAGAAAATGCTGTTCTGAGCGACGAGGGAAGAATAAGGTTGGACAGCATACGATCGCGAAGGCGGAAAATTGGTATGCTCCTGCCAACCATGGAGCATCACAGATCTGAAGTTGAGTGCAAAACTCACGAAATGACAGAACAGGTGACTATCACTGTGTTGAACTCGGACTGCGTGAATTTAGAGTTGATTTCGAAATTGACTAATGCACGATTTTGGTATTTGGAAAGCTTCAAGTCTGCTTTTTGAGCTCTTTTCCCAAAATTTCCTATGATTTATTAGTCGAAAAAAATTTATTTGTTCATTTCCTGAAACGAATGATTTGGTAACTTATTCGTGTGTTAAATCAGAGAAATTTGTTCATTTCTAACAATGAAATCCGTCAGATCTCTACTAGATATCTCAATAATTCGAATATATTATGTTGATATACTATATTAATATGCTAATAAACTTGCATGTATTAGCTTGCTAATTTGCTGTAGATTATGAACGTAGATTGTATGCACGTATGTACATAGTTTAAGCGTCGCATTTCTTGCCTTTTTGAATAGATTTCTGCTGTCTCGCTTGTAAATTAGATTATTTATCTCCATTTTTCATCGTGATAATGTATTTGATTTAGCAGGAATTCTATCAAGAATAAAAAATACACTCGACTTAATGTCTTCTATACGTTATGAGTGTGTTAGTTGGCCGATTGAATTTTATAGTAATTTCGCACTGCTTCTGCAGGGTGGACCGAAAAAGGCAACA